>JAREIK010002829.1:427210-690180 GCA_029783825.1 Sapria himalayana
ATGAAGAACATGAAGAAGAAGAAGAAGAAGATGATGATGATGATGATGATGATGAAAAAGAAGAAGAAGAAGATGAAGATGATGATGACGATGATGATGAAGAAGAAGAAGAAAATGAAGAAGAAGATGATGATGATGATGACTAAGAAAAGACAAAGAAGAAGAAGACAAAGAAGTAGAAGAAGAAGAAGAAGACAAAGAAGTAGACGAAGATGAAGAAGTTGAAGATGAAGATGAAGAAAAGAAGAAAAAGATGAAGAAGAAGAAGATGAAGATGATGAATAAGAAGAAGATGAAGAAGAAGAAGATGAAGAAGAAGAAGAAGATGATGATGATGATGAAGATGAAGAAGATGAAGATGAAGAAGATAATGATGAAGTTGAAGAAGAAGAAGATGATGATGATGAAAAAGAAGAAGAAGAATAAGAAGAAGAAAAAGATGATGATGATGATGACTAAAAAGAAGACGAAGAAGAAGAAGACAAAGAAGACGAAGAAGTTGAAGATGAAGATGATGAAGAAGAAGAAAAAGAAGATGAAGATGATGATGATGATGAAGACGACGCAGAAGAAGAAGAAGAAGAAGATGATGATGATGATGAAGAAAAAGAAGAAGAAGAAGAAGATGATGATGATGATGATGAAGAAAAAGAAGAAGAAGAAGATGATGATGATGATAATGAAGAAGAAGAAGAAGATGATGATGATGATTATGAAGAATAAGAAGATGAAGAAGATGATGATGATAATGATGATGGCGATTAAGATGAAAAAGATGAAGATGAAGAAGTAGAAGATGAAGAAGAAGAAGAAGATGATGATGATGACTAAGAAGAAGACGAAGAAGAAGAAGACAAAGAAGTAGAAGAAGATGAAGAAGTTGAAGATGAAGATGAAGAAGAAGAAGAAAAAGATAAAGATGATGAATAAGAAGAAGAAGATGATGATGATGAAGATGAAGATGAGGAAGATGAAGAAGAAGATGATGATGAAGTTGAAGAAGAAGATTATGATGATGATGAAAAAGAAGAAGATGATGATGATGATGACTAAAAAGAAGATGAAGAAGAAGAAGACAAAGAAGAAGTAGAAGAAGACGAAGAAGTTGAAGATGAAGATGATGAAGATGAAGAAAAAGAAGATGAAGAAGAAGATGATGATGATGATGAAAATGATGCAGAAGAAGAAGAAGAAGAAGATGATGATGATGATGACGCAGAAGAAGAAGAAGATGATGATGATGATGAATATGATGATTATGAAGATGATGACTAAGAAGAAGAAGAAGAAGACAAAGAAGAAGACGAAGAAGAAGAAGAAGACAAAGAAGAAGTAGAAGAAGACAAAGAAGTGGAAGAAGAAGAAGATGATGATGATGATAATGATGTCGAAGACGAAGAAGAAGAAGAAGAAGAAGATGATGATGATGATGATTAAGAAGAAGAAGAAGAAGACAAAGAAGAAGTAGAAGAAGATGAAGAAGTTGAAAAAGAAGAAGAAGAAGAAGATAAAGATAAAAAAATGAAGATAGAGAAGAAGAATAAGAAGAAGAAGATGATGATGATGTATATGAAGAAAGATAAGAAGAAGAAGATGATGATGATGATGATGAAAAACAAGAAGAAGAAGATGAAGATGATGATGATGATTAAAAAGAAGAAGAAGAAGAAGAAGACAAAGATAAAGTAGAAGAAGACTAAGAAGTTGAAAAAGAAGAAGAAGAAGAAGAAGAAGAAAATGATGAAGATAAAAAAAATGAAGACAGAGAAGAAGAAGAAAAAGATGATGATGATGATGATGATGATGATGTATATGAAGAAAGATAAGAAGAAGAAGATGATGATGACGACTAAGAAGAAGCAGAAGAAGACGAAGAAGATGAAGATGAACAAGAAGAAGATGATGAAGATGAACAAGAAGAAGATGATGATGACGATGACTAAGAAGAAGAAGAATAAGAAGAAGATAAAAAAGAAGTAGACGAAGAAGAAGTTGAAGAAGAATAAAAAGAAGACGAAGATGAAAAAAATTAAGATGAAGAAGACGAAGACAAAGATGAAGAAGATGAAGATGAAGATGAATAAGTAAAAAAAGAAGTAGAAGGCGAAGAAGACGAAGACAAAGAAGATGAAGATGAAGGGGACGAAGAAGAAGAAGATGAAGATGTAAAAGATGAAGATGAACAAATGAAGACAATGAAGACAACGACGAAGAAGTCAAAGATTAAGAAGTCGAAGATGAAGACGAAGAAGATAAATATGAAGAAGACGAAGAAGTTGAAGAATAAGATGAATAATAAGAAGATAAAGAAAAAGATGAGGAAGAAGAAGAAGAAAAAGAATAGGAAGAAGAAGAATAATAATAATAGGAAGAAGAAGAATAAGAAGAAGAATAATAAGAAATAGAATAATAATAATAATAGGAAGAAGAAGAAGAAGAGCAGGAAGAAGAAGAAGAAGAAGATTATGATGATGATAATTATGATGAAGAGAGGAAGAGGAAGAAGAAGAAGAAGAATAGGAAGAGTAAGAAGAGAAAGAAGAAGAAGAGAAAGAAGAAGAGGAAGAGAAAGAAGAAGAGGAAGAGGAAAAAGAAGTGGAGGAAGAAGATGAGGAGGAAGAAGAAGAAGTAGACGAATACAAATGAAGAATAAAAAATGGTTTTTTTTGAAAAAATGCTCTCAACTTCTAGAGAGTGAAAATACCATTTTAGAGAGAGAAACCACCATTTTTTAGTGAATTTTGCTCAATATTTACATAAAAATAGAGAAATATGAATCTATCTCCATTAAAAAATCATTTGCTTCATTGTTCAAAGAGCCTAAGCTCTTATTTCTGAATTTTGACGCAAAGGAAGGAGCTCCCACGGTCATTTTTTCCAGGAAGGAGCTCACTCAACTTTATGCTCTTTTCAACCTAATGCTTATCGGGAAGTTCTCTCATGGCCGGCCTATATACATCGAAATTTATGATTTCCTCGCTGCCTTGAAATTACGCGAAATTGTGAAGGTAGTTTTTTATGATTTGAGGCATGTCTTCTTCTAGTTTTAGTAGAAGACGACTTCCTTCGTCTGGGGATTAGAGGGCAATGGAATGTTTCTGGACTCCCTATGCGTATGTTCAAATGGTCACCGGAGTTCTCCCCCTTGATGGAACCACCTCAAGCCCTGGTATGGTTCAATCTTCCTAAGCTTCCTCTGCACTTCTTCAATAAACACGCACAACACTCTATCACTCTATGCTTGGGCAAGCCATGGCTGACAAACAAAGCCACCGCCTACATGACTAGGTCGAGTATGACTAGGTTGTGCATTGAAGTGGACCTTTGGGTCCCCTCACCTGAGAAGATATGGATTGGCAGTGGTTTGGATAATGGATTCTGGCAAGAGGTTGTTTCAGAATCCAAGCCAGCCTACTGCCTTGTTTGTTGCAGGTTGGGGCACGGAAAGGAAAACTGTTTGATAAATGGGAATGGGAAAAGAGAGGGAGCTAAGGTGGAGAGGGGAAGGAAGGGCAGAAAATGGGTGAAGAAAGGCCTTAAAGAAGAAGAGGGAGGATGGGTGGAGGTGTGGGAGAGAAGGTAGAAAATGGGAAGGGATATAGAGAGGAGGAAGATGTAGAACTAGGATGGGATATAGGGAATATAGAAAGTAACAGTAAAGAGGAAGCTAACAAAGAAAAGATAGAAGGAACTGGTAAAATAGGAAAGAAAAATGATGAGATTTTAGGCAGAAGTAAGAGGGATGAGGTTAAAAGATGGCTAGTAGAAAATGTAACATTAGAAAGTATGGAGAAGGGTAGGGGGGAGGAGCTAGAAGGGGAAAAAGGATAAAGAGCAAGAAAAGAGACTTAGCCTCAACGATATAAGCACATGACTGGTCAGAGGATGACCTCCTTTCGGAGGATGATTCGGAGGCAATAAGCTGGCCCCTATTGTCCTCGAATAAGGAGACATAAATGATGCACTCTCACTCACCGCAGGATGATTTAATAAACATGAAGCTCAAAATGCACACGAAAGCCCCTCAAATAGAGAAAAAGCAAAGGAAGAAAAATTAGGAAAAAGCTTAGAAAAAATGTGCCTAATAAAGGGCATCGAACAAGCTCCACCAAGCTCAAGTAAGTCTTCAAGAAATATTAAAAAATATGTTAATATAAAATATGAGTCTAAATGCACCACTAGAGCACAGTCTAAACATATATAGAAATGCTTAGTTGCTTATTTTGGAACTTAAGAGGGGTGGTTAACATCCCCATAATAAATAGAATTAAAAAATTAATTAAGATTCATAAAATTAAAATACTCCTCCTAGCGAAACCAATGGTTAAAACAAATTTTCTGGATAAATATAGAAGAAAAATTGGCTTTGACAAAGCCTTCTCAAATGCTAACGGTAAGCTATGGGGTTTGTGGAATGATTCAATTGATATTGAAATATTCTCGGAAACTGGGCAAATTGTTAGTTTTAGGTTAGGCCCCCGAATAGATTTAATTCTTACAGCAGTATATGCTAGTAATTCAAAGGCAGAAAGAAAGTCATTATGACAGGAAATGAATAAACTAGCAACATTGAAGGTCCCGTGGGTTATTGGCGGAGACTTCAATGTTATCATGAACTTGAAAGAAAAAAAGGAGGTAGACCACCAGATCCGATGACAATAGCTCAGTTCAATGAGGCTATAGCCAATGCCAACCTAATGTAGGCAGATTTTTTGGGGTCCAAGTTTACCTGGTGTAATAACTGGAAAAGAAGGGGAGTTATCTGGTCTAGGTTGGACTGGGTCTTAATTAATTCAAAATGGATAGAAGAATTTGGTGTAATAAAGGTTAAACACCTAAGTTGAACCTGTTTAGACCATACCCCACTGTTACCGATGCTTCAAAAGAGTTTAGAAAAGCAAATTAGTTTTAAATTTCAAAACATGTGGGGTATGCATAAGGATTCTGACATTATTCTAAAAGAGACATGGGAAAGGCGGGTTGAAGGTAATCTAGCCCAAATAATGGCCTCAAAGTTACGAAACTTGCGAATAAAGTTAATAAAATGGAATAAAGAAGTTTTTGCAAATATTTACTAAAAAATTCAAGAAGCAAAGCAGAAAGTGGCCACATTGGAATTGGAATTTGAGAAGAGGCCAAATGATGACGAGAGGATCAAAGTCAGCAAAGCGAAAGCAGAGCTTAGGCTTCAAACTGCACATGGAAGAAATCTTTTGGAAACAAAGAGCAAAAATCAAATGGTTAAAAGAAGGAGACAAAAACACTAAGTTCTTTAATACTATGGCTAAGTTTAGAAATGCAAAGCAAAGAATAAAAGGATTAAAACTATCTAATGGGGACTGGGTAGAAAAGGAGGAAGATATTAAAAAAGAATTAGAAGGTTATTTTAAAAATCACTTATGTGGGCTAAATGCAATCAAAGGAGCTACACTAATGCAAAAAATAGAAAGAAAGGTCAAAGAAGAGGATAATAAAGCCTTGGGGGAACCCTCTGGAGAGGAGGAAGTAAAAGAGGCTATTTTTAGTACTGACAAGGATAGTCCGGCAGGCCCAGATGGGTGGAACAATGGTTTCTTTCAGCGAGCCTGGCTGACAATTAAAAAAGATCTGGTTATAGCTATTGAATGGATATTTGTCGGTGTGAATATCACCAAGGCATGGGCTAAATCGTTCATTGTCCCGATTCCTAAAAAAGAAAGCCCACAAAGAGCAGAAGATTTTAGGCCAATAAGTCTATGTAACTCTATTTATAAAATCTTAGCTAAATTACTTCAAAATAGGCTTAGTAAGATTCTCTATTCTATTATCTCGATTGAATAGACCAATTTTGTAAAAAAATAGATTAATAATAGAAAACATCAATCTGGCATCGAAAATGATAAAAAAAATTGGGGTGAAAGTAAGAGGTCATAATGTAATTCTAAAATTGGATCTATTTAAAGTTTTTTATAGAGTTGAATGAGATATTTTATGGTATCTCATGAGAAAAATGAGCTTCTCAGAATTTTGGATTGATCTAATGTATAGATGCGTTTCTAGCACTTGGGTCAAAATCCTGATCAATGGATAGGTTAGAGAAGAATTCAAACCAGTTAGAGGGCTTAGGCAAGGGAATCCTCTTCCCCCCTCATTGTTTAACATTTATCTAGAATTACTTATTGTAAATTTAAAAGATGAAATGGAGAAAGGAAATATTCTTAAATATAAACAGCCTAGAAATACACCTAATGTGAGCTGCCTAGCATATGCGGACGATGTCATTATTTTTACAAATGCCAGTAGTCGCTCGATGAAAAATTTGATGAGACTGCTACCAACATTGGAAGAAGAAACATGGTAGAGGTTAAATAATAATAAATGCTAATTTATGTTAGCTGGTAAAGTTTCAGAATACAGTGCTCAAAAAATTAAAAATATGATGGAATTTACATAGAATAAAGGCACATTGATATACTTGGGTTGTCCCATTCAGGAAGGGAAAATTAAGAAAAAAGAATTAGATTTTTTAGTGGATAAAATTAGAAATAAAATAATGGGTTGGAATGAAGATCTATTAAGTATGGCAAGAAGAATGACTTTAATCACACATGATTTGCAAGAATCGCTAGCTCATATCCTAAATCAATAATTAAAAAACTAGAAAAAAAAATGTCAAATTTTTTATGGGGTGGAAAAGATGGTAAAAATAAATTACATTGGAAAAAATGGGGTGAATTATGTTTCCCGAAGGAAGAGGCTGGGCTAGGTTTTTTTAAATTACAGGATATTGCGAAAGCCTGGGCCTGTAAGAATTGGTGGAAGCTAAAGGAAAATGGTAGCCTCTGGACGGAATAAATTAAAGCTAGGTATGGTTTAGGTAATAATGCTTTTAAAAATCCGAGGAAGGCTTCTAAAACCTGGAAATTAATGAGAGAACATCAAGAAATTGTGGATAAGAATTCAATTCTAGTTGAAAGTGGGTGGAAATGGAAGATAAACCCACAGGGCAAATTTACATTAAAGAGTGCTAAATGGCTGGTTAAAGAAAAGAGACCGGAGTAGGAAATATTTAGGAGAGTGTGGAAAAAGGAGTTACCACAAAAAATAAATATTTTCATGTGGAAACTTCTATCAAATGCGATCCCATTGAATGATAATATACAAAAAAAGGGTATAAAATTAGCTTTTAGATGTGAATGCTGCTTTCAGGAGACGGAAAGCATTAATCACTTGTTTTCAACAGGGAAAATAGCTATGAAACTCTGGAGAAAGTTAGAGATAGAGGCGGAAATTTAAAAAGGTGCGTTAGATTTGAAGGATATGTTAAAAAATTGGAGTATGCACACAAAAAACAAGATTCTCAAATGGATAAGGAACTTTATTCCGCATATAACAGTCTGATGTCTATGGAAGGCCATAAATAAAAGTAGGTTTGAAGGTATTCCAATGAATTTTAATAATATCATAGAAGAAATAAAAAAAGAAAGTTCATTCATATCAACTTGTTATCCTACAAAAATTAGAAACAGACTTAGATGAAGAGAGGCAAAAGTCTTAGAGTCTCTCTATAAAAATTAGGGCACAACCAAAAATTATAATAGTTAGTTGGAAGAAACTTCTGCAAAGAGAACTAGCCCTCAATACAGATGGTAGTTTCAAGAGGAAAATGGGAGCCGCAGGAGGTGGCGGCATAATAAGAAATGAGGAAGGGAAGGTTATGAAAGCATTTACAATGATTGGAGATGCCTCTTCAGCCATATAGGCAGAAATTATGGCCTCACAAAGAGGCTTGCTGCTTTGTAAGGAAAGCAAATTTTTAAACATTCAGGTTCAGGTAGATTCAAGCTTGTTAGTTGATCTTGTACTAAGTAAATTAAAGCTGTGGAGATTCGAGGAGGAAATCAACAGAATCAAAAAACTGTTAACTGAATTAAATGGCACAATACTACATATATTAAGGGAGGCGAATGCAGTAGCAGATAAATTGGCAGCAGAGGGGTTGAGAAAAGGCAATCAAGAATTTATAGGAGAAGATATTCCCGACAGGTTTAAAGGCTTAATAAATTTAGATAAAATAGGTTTTCCATATATTAGAATACAAAAAATTAAAGATTGGGATGATAGTTTATGGAGAAAGGAACAAATGCATCTCATTAATTAAAAATCTCTAAAAAAGATTAAGTTTTTATATAATTCTAAAAAAAAAAGAGGCCGCCTTGGCCCTGAGGGGCATAAAAAAACTAATGATGCTAGGCTGGAACGGGGGGTTTTCTGTATGTGTGCATTGTGGTTATTTTTTATTCAGGTCTTGTTAGATGAACAATAGTATGGAAAAGCTGCCGAAAAAAAAATCAGTTATAACAGGCTGCATGTTGCCTGTTATGTGAGCAGTGGTGCAGGCTCAGCTGTGTGGTCTCATTGGGTAATCTGTCATGGAGATGAAGTTGCGTGTAGAGCCTAGCGAGGTGTTGATTCTGTTGTGCAGGTTATATTGCTCGTGCAGGGTATGATGTATGCAGTTTTATCAAGCTCACATGGGTATGATGTATGCAGTTTTAAAAATGCATAACTAGTGATATTAGCTAGCTGGAAAATCAATCAGGACACCCCGGTACTGAGGGGATAGGTTGAGCACCTCAAAAGGGACAGCTCGGTAATTTTTGTAAGTCTGTGTTAATTTAGATTCTGTGTTACTTTACATTTTGGAAGTCCGGATATAAAGTCTGTAGGGAGTCTGTGTTACTTTACATTCTGGAAGTCTGTAATTCATGGTCGGTCTGATGTGTTATAAGTATGTATGGAGTCTATGTAGAACTTTACAAAAGTAGAGCATGAGATGAACACAAAGCAAAAGAATGGAAGGAAGCAGAGCAAGGAAAGTACTTCAACATCTTAAGCAATGTAGAATAAAAGGCTTTCTTGTAAATTTAATCTCTCGGATTGTGTAGGGAATGGCGGGTTAATGGGTTTTAGTTTATGCAGATGATGCACTTGATTTTTGCAGGGCATAGAATTTTGCAGGTCAAGGGACATATAAAAAATCCGCAGCCACACACTCGGGAAGATACTCCACGAATGTGCTTAAATATTTTTGGAAGGGAGAAAGTGTTCTTGATAACTACAAATGAAATTTAAAGGAACCACGTGATGTTATAAGAAAGCTATAGAGTGCAAGCTGGGAGACATTGAAGAAGTCATCAGGCTCCATAAACAAGAAGATTTAAAAGATATAAGACTATAGAAGAAAATTTCAGAATGCATAGAAAGATGCAAGATAAAGAATGATCATAGTTATGAAAAGATTTGAAGAAAGTAATAACATGTATTAAAATGCATCACAAAGCTATCCATTAATGAATGGTGCATTCACATCCATAAGGTATAATAACTAGAACCAGAGAATGACATAAGCCTAGTTTTAACATGTTTATAAATAAAATTAGTTTGATGTAAAAGTAGGTTACTTTATTTTTGAGTTTTAAGAATGGGTGTAAGAGGGATAAGGGTAGATGATAGCTTGTATAAATGGTATTCCTCTGCCAAAAGAGAGGGTTATAATTAATAAATAAAAATTAAAAAAAAAGACGAAGACAAAGAAGATGAAGACGAAGAAGACGAAGAAGAAGACGAAACAAAACAAGAAGAATAAAAAAAAGAAGATTGAGACTAATAAGAAAAAATGAAGAAAAAAAAGTTAAAGAAGAAGAATACAAAGAAAAAGAAGGTGAATTAGAAGAAGACGAAGAAGAAGAAGAAGAAGAAGAAAAAGAAGAAGAAGATGATGATGATAATGATGAATAAGAAGAAGAAGATGAAGAAGATGACTAAAAGAAGAAGAAGAAGAAGATGATGATGATGAAGACAAAGAAGAAGAAGAAGAAGAAGAAGACCACGATGAAGAAGAAGAAGATGAAGAAGCAGACGAAGAAGAAGAAGAAGAACACGATTTGAAGAAGACAAAGAAGAAGATGATGATTATGAATAAGAAGATGATGATGAAGAAGAAGATAGATGAAAAAGCCAAAGAAGAAGAAGAAGAAGAAGAAGAAGAAGACAGAAGAAGAAGCTAAAGATGAAGAAGCCGAAGAAGAAGAAGTCGAAGAAGAAGAAGACTAAGATGAAGAAGACGAATAAAAAACACAAAAATGAAGATGTAGAAGAAGAAGAAGACGAATAAAAAAACACAAAAACGAAGAAGTCGAAGAAGAAGAAGACGAAATAGAAGAAGAAGAAGAAGATTAAGAAGAAGAATAATAAGAAGTCGAACAATAATAAGGTGGAGAAGAAGAAGACGTAGAAGAAGAAGATGAAGAAGAAGATGATGAAGAAGAAGAAGAAAAAGCTTAAGACAATGAAGACGAAAAAGAAGAAGATAAAGACAAAGAAGATGAATCTGAAGAAGACGAATACGAAGAAGACGAAGATGAAGAAGATGAAGATGACAAAGATGAAGATGAATAATACGAATATGAAGAAGACTAAGATGAGGAAGATGAAGACGAAGAAGAAGTAGTCAAAGAAGATGATGATGACAAAGAAGAAGATTACGACGAAGAATAAGAAGACGATGAAGAAAAAGTACATGATGACGAAGAAAAAAAAGAAGAAGATGATGATGACGATGATGAAAAAGAAGATGACAAAGAAGAAGATGACGAAGAAGAAGATGAAGAAGATGAAAAAGAAGAAGAAGAAGAAAATAATGATGATGATGAAGTAGAATAAGAATAAGAGGAGGAGGAGGAATAGAAAGAAGAAGAGTAATCAGAAGAATAAAAGAATCAGGAAGAAGAAGAGGAAGAGTAAGAGGAAGCAGCAGAAGAAGAACAGTGGAAGAAGAAGTTGATGATGATGAAGAAGTGGAAGAAGATGATGAAGAGGAGGAAGAAGAAAAAGAGGAGGAGGAGGAGGAAGAGTGATAGAAGAAGAAGATGATGATGATGAATAAGATGAATAATAGGAAGACATAGAAGAAGAAGAGGAGGATGAGGAAGAAGAAGAAGCAGAGGAAGAAAAAGAATAGGTGGAAGAAAAAGAGGAAGAGGAATAATAAAAACAAGAGGAATAAGAAGAAGAGGAAGAAGAAGTAGAATAGGAAGAAGAGGAGGAGGAGGAAGTAGAAGAATAATAGGAGGAAGAAGAAGAATAAGAGGAAGAATGAGAAGAAGAGGAACAAGGAGAAGAAGAGGAAGAAAAGAAGAAGAGGAAGAAGAAGAAGAAGAAGAGAAAGAAGAGGAATATGATGAAGTAGAGGAAGAAGAAGAAGAAGAGGCAGATGAGAAAGAAGAAAAAGATGAAAAAGAGGAATAAGAAGAAGAAGAATAGGAAGAAAAAAAAAGAAGCTAAAAAGAAGAGGAAGAATAAGAATAAGAAGAATAGGAGGAAGAAGAAGAAGAAGAAGAAGAATAGGAAATAAAAGAAGAATAATAATACGAAGTGGAAGAAGATGATGAAGAAGTATTAGTAAAAGAAGAAGAAGAAGTAGTAGTAGTAGTAGATGAAGAAGAAGTAATAGAAAAGGAAGAGGAACAAGAAGAAGAGGAAGTGGATGAAGAAGAAGAGGAAGAAGAAGAAGAAGATGAATAAGAATAAGAGGAAGAAGAAGAAGAAGAGGAATAAGAATAAGAGGAAGAAGAGGAATAAGAATAAGAGGAAGAAGAAGAAGAGGAATAAGAATAAGAGGAAGAAGAAGAAGAAGAAAAGGAATAGAAAAAATTAGAAGAAGAAAAAGAAAAAAAGTCTATTTTTCCCTAAGTAATCATAATAACAACTACTTGGATATCCATTTGTAAAATATATTTTAGATTCACATAAAGCTAAATCATGATTAAATTATATGTGTTTAATTGTGATAGAACTACTATTTCATAGATATTTATCAATTAAACAATGCTAGCCATATCATATAAAGATACTTGCAGTTATTGAAGAAAGCTATAAATATTACATGACTAAGATTAATAATTCACTATATTCAAAAATTATTTATACTCCCATATGTGAAAAGCAACCTAACACATTTTAAGAAGATAAAATCTTATGCATTGTACATTTCAAAATATATTACATTATAGGAGACAAAAATAATTATATTTTAACAAAATTCTTTTATGCACTCGGATTCCAAAGAATTGCTAAAATAGATATTCATCAAATATATTCAATTAATAGTCTAGTAAATTAAAAGATGTAAACTTAATCAAAAATAACTTTTAGTATAAATCAGTTTTAACACATTGATCATTCATAGAAGATTATAACTACATATCATCTCTCCATCTTGAATAGATTGTTATCTTACTCACACACACATGGTTTTGGAAAATATATACATGGATCATGCCCCATACACAGCCAATGTTTACCTAGTTCGTACCAAGTGGATGCGCAAAGCCAACCACGTGGTGGGCTCATTAAAAAACACACAACGTGTTTGGCTCAATAACAAACCCACCAAGTGTGCTAGGCGAGGCATGATTTTTTTTTAAAAAAAATTCATGTGTACTAGCAAGGCATGATTTTTATAAAAAAAAATCTATTTTTTTAGAATAGATCGAGCGGGGTGAGCATTGGCCAAATAGACCATGCCCACTTCCATGTTCTAGGTCCTAGGTCATGGCAATGGTAACTGGGTAACAATGCTGGTGGATCGTGCCAACATGCCAAACACCCGAGTCGTGCTTGGCCTGATACATGGCTTGATATCTTCTGGCCTATCACGATATGGGCAATGCCTCAGGCCGATACGATCTAGGTCCAAGCACGATTTTAAATCATGGCGTGCTGGCCAAACATGACTCAATTTGGTCGTGTCTTGTGTCGTGACAGGGCCGTCTCACCCTCATACCACTTTTACTTACATGGCCATATCTAGAGTCAAATAAAATATTTTAAAAGTTTTTATTTATTTAAAAGATATATGTGTATATAATCTAAATAATTAATTTGATTAGAAAGTAATTATTTGATTTTATAATTAAATCAAATTAATATATTTGTATTAGATTAATTTTGTTCACACACACACACACACACACAAATATAATTAAAATCTTTAATAAAAAATTTGTTTTAAATATTAAATAATAAAATGAATCGTTCACAATAAATATGTGATGCTTCACTTTATGAAATAATTCAGTTTTATATTTATTTAAAACTAGTTTTGACAATACTAAATACTATAACATCATTGTGATCCTTGTATATTTTAGAAAAGGGAATTATAATAAACTCTATAATATTGCCATTCTAGTGACCTTGAGGTATCATATTGTTATTGCAAATATGTATAAACTCTATTTAAAAATATGAGAGAATTATGTTTTGGTGTGTTTCTCTAGAAATTTTTAAGATTTAGAAACTAAAATTTTGATATTTTTTAAAAAGTCATAAAACTAAAAATAAGTGCACCCAAATTCGTAAGTCCTAAACTACCCACATCCTCTCATTGCTCACTCCCTCTCCTAACCCACGCCCTCTCCTCGCCCACGTCCTCTTCTCTCCCTTGTCGATAACCTTGCCCTCGTCGTCGCCCTTGCCCCTCGCTCTTGATGGAGCTCCAGGAGCTCGGCGCAGAGCTCTTTCGAGCTCCAGGAGCTCGACCGAAAGCTCCAGGAGCTCGACTGAAAGCTCCAGGAGCTCGACCGAAAGCTCATTCGAGCTCCAGGAGCTCGACCGAAAGCTCCTTCGAGCTCTAGGAGCTTGACCGAGAGCTCCATTGAGCTCGTCGCTGAGCTCGGCATTGATCTCAGTCGAGCTCCTGAAGCTTGAAGACGAGCTCGAAGGACCTCTCGTCGAGCACAAGGAGCTCGGCGTTGTTCTCAGCCGAGCTCTGTCGAGCTCCAGGAGCTCGACGTCGAGATCCTTCGAGCTCCAAGAGCTCGACTGAGAGTGACGTCGATCTCCATGAGCTCGACTACGAGCTCCTTTGAGCTCAGGAGCTCTCGGACGAGCTCCAAGAGCTCGACCGAGAGCAACGTCGAGCTCAACTAAGACTGCATGAAGGAGTTCATGGAGATGGACGGGGGGAGAAGGGTAGGAAGAGAGAGGTGAGAGGTGAAGTCAGACGGGCAAGGGGTGAGGGGCGAGGAGCAAGGGCGAGGGCGAGGAGTGTGAGCGTGAGTAGTTTAGTACTTACAAATTTGAGTGCAATTATTTTTAATTTACTTTTAGTTTTGTGAATTTTTTAAAAATATCAAAATTTTAGTTTCTAAATTTTAAAATTTTTTAATGAAATACCCCAAAACATAATTCTCACTAAAAATATTATATAACTTTATTATTGGCCAGTGAAATTTTATTTCCCCTATCCGTTCCCACTTCCCAGCATATCATTTGATCACAATTGGTCCGTATTTAAAATTCAAAATAGAAAGATATTGGTTTAGCCCTTGCTGATGCTGATGTGCCAATTTGGCGAGGCAGGAATTAAAAGGCCCCGGGCAGGAATTAAAAGGCCCCGAGGCAGAATAGAATGAATTGTGTGAAATAACTGCTGCAAGTGCAATGGCCAGTCACATGCCAGTGCAGAAGAACACCCTATACGTTGGGGGATTAGCGGAGGAGGTAAATGATGCTATGCTCCACGCAGCATTCATCCCCTTCGGGGACATAAAGGACGTCAAAACTCCTCTAGACTTGGCTACTCAGAAACACCGTTCCTTCGGTTTCGTCATTTTCCTTGAACAGAATGATGCAATGGCTGCGATGGACAATATGGATGGTTCAGAGCTTTACGGGCGAGTCCTCACCGTTAATTATGCTTTGCCCGAGCGGATTAAGGGCGGTGAACAGGGCTGGGCTGCGCAGCCGAGTACTTTTCTCTTTCATCTCTCTGATTTTCTTTTAAATGGAACTAGTTCACAAACCTATACTTCAATGTTTCTGCTTTCTATTATCATTGAAATCAACGTAGTTAGTAAATTGATGACGTATTTTTAATTAACTCATACTTTGATAATCATACATATAATTGATGAAGAAGTGGACTAACTATTTTTAAACATACCAGAGTTTTTGTTGTTAAAGTTTCTTCGCCTCGTGCTTGCTAGAATATGGTTGACTTGACTGTTAAGAATTAAACGTAAAAACAAGCAACCATTAAATAATGCAAAATCAAACACAATGAGTTTTTAAGAAATTGCAGAGAGCAGAGGAGAAGATGAGAGGAAAAATTCAAAACAAACAGATGGATCAAAAATAAAAAGAACAATGTATTTACAGATGTTTCACATATATAATAAGGAAAATATTAACAATAATTAAAGTAAAATAATAAATCATGCATGTCTGAGAACACATGCCAATTTATTCATTAAAATAATATTTCATTAAACTTCAACACTCCCACGAAATATATTTGAGTCTAAGTAGACTAATAAGTTTTGATACTTCTTCCTTGGTAATGACTTTGACAAAATATCAATAATTTGTTCTTATGTACTATTGTTGTCCAAATATGTTTTTTTATCTTTTATTTTTTTTATAAGGTGAAATTTTAATACAATGTGTTTGGTTCTATTGTGAAAGATTGAATCTTTTGTTATATCAATTGTTGATTTAGTCATAATAAATGGATGTGACTTTCTGATTTTTGTTATTCAAGTCTTCGAGCATCCTCCTTGATCATATTGCTTGTGAGATGGCCATAAAAGCAGAAACATATTTAGCTTCAACTATGAAGAATATCATAGTTGATTTTTTTTTTTGGATTTTCATGAGACAATTGTTATTCTGAGATGAAAGGTATATCTAGATGTACTTATTTAGTTATCTAGATATCCTCTCTAATTGATATCACAATATTAAAATAATTTTGTATCCAGCCTTTTAAAATATCTTAAACCAAGGTATATAGTACCTTTAAGATATCTTATGATTCATTTGTTAGCTCCCAAATGTATATGTGCAAGAGAATGCATGGATTAATATAGTATATCTATAGAGTAAAGTATGTCAGGTCGAGTTGTCGAGGCATATAAAAGACTCTCAATTAGATTATTA
Organism: Sapria himalayana; assembly: GCA_029783825.1. Taxonomy (NCBI): domain Eukaryota; kingdom Viridiplantae; phylum Streptophyta; class Magnoliopsida; order Malpighiales; family Rafflesiaceae; genus Sapria; species Sapria himalayana. Next base: position 443,195 of record JAREIK010002829.1, read on the forward strand.
TATAAATTCCTTATTAATTTTTTTATATTTAGTTAATTTTAATTTCTGATTTGTTATTAAGGGGGTTAATATTAATTTAGAAGTATTCATTTCAAAAAATTTAAAAATATTTTATATGTAATTTGTTTGAGCAATGAATACTCCAAAATTATCTTGGATTAATTCAATTCCTAGGAAATAATAGAGAAGTCTTAAATTAGCTATTTCATATTTTTTCATCATTTCCTTTTTAAATTTGGTAATTAAGTTCTCATCATTACTTAAAAAAATTATATCACATATATATATAGTTATTATCAAAATATCGGTAGTGTATCCTTTAATAACTATAATGTCAGTTCATTTGAACTTCTAATGGAGCTATGTTTTAGTAAGTTGATTTTTATGTATGTATATTAAGCCCATGAAACATGTTTAAGTCTACACAATGCTTTGATTAGTTTATATACATAGGTTTCAAAACTTGATACTATGGATTCAGGGTGTCGGTCCACAAATTTTGTCATTCAAGATCCTATTTAGGAATGTTGACTTTATGTCTAATTGATGCAAAGAACAATCTCTCTGACTAGTCTAAGCTATGATTATCCTTATTATTTTTAGCTGGATTATTGATGTAAATGTATCTGAATAATTAGTGCTACTTTATTGAGTGTAACCTTTAGCAATCAATCTTGCTTTGAATATTAGTTTACTATTATTCTATTGATTTTTTTTGTTTATATATCCATTTCACTTCTATAATATTTTTATTATTAGGTAAATCAATCAAGGTTTATGTTTTATTTTTTATGTAGTCAAGTTCTCTCTCTATAGCTAATATTTATTCATGATGTTGTGCAACTTCTTCAAAGTATTAAGGCTCTATTGTTGTGAAATTATACCTTTCGTAAATGTATTATAGTGATCTATACTTGATTTGTATAGAGGGTGAAGTGGGTGATGAGATTCTGAAGAATTAGGTGTGAACTTAAACTCATGTTTTATTTTGTCCATTCAAAATTATTCAATTGATTTTTGTTTTTTAGCTCATCTTCAATCTCAATTGCATTTCAAGTATTAGTGACTAATTTTAATGACATATTTACTTGTTTTCAATTAGCATTTTCATTAAATAAAATATTTTTATTGATTTGAAATATGTTGTTTTCAATGGTATATAGCCTATAACCTTTGGTGTTCAAACTTAACCCACAAAGATTGATTTTTAGCAAGTGGAATCTAATTTTTTTAATCTTGTTTTGGTATTTGGGAGTAATAGAAACTATCAAATACTCTAAAGTGATGTAATATAGATTTTCTCTTAGTCTAAGCTTGGTTAGACGTGATATCTTTTAAATTAGATGTAGGATATTTGTTATGCAGGTTGACAATAATGTTTTCTGTTTCAGCACAAAAATATTTGAACATATTTTTTTTGCTTAATATTGTTTTAACCATCTCTATAATTGTTCTCTCAATCATACTATTTTATTTTGGTGAGTAAGAGATAATCAATGATTTATCCATGTCCTTATTTTTATAGTAGGTTGTGAATTCACTTTCTCTATCACTTCTAATTTTATAAAATAGATTTCTAGAATATTTTTTCATAGCATGATGAAAATTTACAAAGAACTTAAAAGTCTTAGATTTAAATTTTAGAAAACTCACCCACATTATTTGTGTGAAATCCAAAGTTTTTACAAGTATTTTTAAGATGCATCGTGACGCGTGCCTCAATACGAGACATTCGTAAAACACCTCAAGGCGTTAAAAAAAGCATGGAGCTCGCTGGAGCTCCACGAGCTCCAGCGAGGATCTCTAGGAAGCTCCATTGAGCTTTTCATGGAGTAGGGGATAGGGGTGAGAGCAAGGGGAGAGGGGCGAGGGGAGAGGGGCGAAGGGAGAGGGGACAGGGGCGAGGGGAGAGGGGCAAGGACAAGGGGCAAGGGTGAAGGAAAAGAGAGAGACTTGTCTTAAATTTCATTAATAAATAGTATTTCATATTATTTATTAATGAAAAAATAAAATAAAATTTTTAATTTGATAATGATAAAATTATTTTAAATTTATTAAAATTTAATATATTATAAAATATTTATTAAAGTATTTCATATTATTTTATTTTATTATTAATATATATTATAAAAAAATTATTAATTATATTTATAGTAAAGACACATCTTAAAAATATTTTTTAAAATTTTTATTTGTTATATTTTTATTTATGTTATTTTATTTTATGTATTTTAAAATATTAATTAATTATATATATATATTTTAAAATATTAATTAATGATATATTGTTATGCTCAAAAAACTTATACCTTAAAAAATCTCAAGGCTTACGGCTTGTCTCACAACCACAAAAATATATTGCTTTATATTTTCCTCTTTTAAAATTTTGGTGACATCATCTATAAGTAACATAAAATATTTGTTGCTAGCTAAATGTGATATTGACAATGTTCCATAAATATCAATATGTTCTAATTCAAGTGGAGATGGAGTTTTTCAGGTAGCATCTCTTTGAAAGAGTTGCCTAGAGTTTTTCTACATAGCACATACATCAAAAATAGATTATGTTACCTTGATTTCAGAGGTTAACCCATCTGTAATATTTTTATGGGCAAGAAGTTATAAACTCTTATAATTCATATGTATTAGGGCCCATTTGATAAAATTAAAAAAATTAAGTATTAAAATAAGTACTGAATTTTATAAATATTGAATTTGTATTAAAAAATTATTTGATAAATTACTGATAATTGAATGTTAAATAAAATTTTTATTTGATAACTTTAAATGTTGAATACTGAAAATGATATATTTTATATTTTTATCATTATTATCAATATATTACATATAATTCAAATTAAAGAGAATTTCTAATAATATTTGATTTTTTACTGTTATTGTTAATTATTATTTAAAAGAAAATTACTAAAAACATTTTCATTATTATATAATAAAATTAGAGGGGTCAAACGGGATGTCCCTGGCCGGCCCGGCCCATTTTTAGCTGACCCGACCGTGCTAGAGGTGTCAATTGGGTCGGCCCGGTCCAACACGAGGCACGATATGATTCGGTCGTGCCTGGGCTGGCCCGACATGAGAATTTTCCGTACATGGGCTTGTGCCGTGCCATATCGAGGCCAACAGGGCCTCGTGCCATGCCTGACCCGGCATGGTTTGGTGGCCCATGGCACGACCCACTGGCATGGGACATGTCCTGCAGACCCGCACACCACGACCCACATTCCCACCCCAGTCCCCACCCCATTACCATGCCACGCCACGCCACGCCCCACCATGCCAGGGTGCGGATAGGGAAAATGCATGGACACGGGGCAATACGACCCGACCCGCGGTCCCGCCCGACCCGAATCCCCCCCTCAACGGTTAAAAAAAATTTGAATATCGACCGTTGGATTTTGCCTCCAATGGCTAGGGGGCAAAATCCGACGGCCCTCATGATCCTGCCCCCTAAAATTCAATAAAAAATTAAAAAAAACATAAAAAATACTTAAAAATTTTTTTTTTCTTTAATCTATAAGATCTTTTCCAACTCTCTATACTATTTATCTTTTTTATAAATATTTATTCTCAAATCTCACACTCTCAAAATTCTTGCTCTCCTCTCTCTCGGGACTCGAGATTTCATCATTCGGCTTGGTTTTTCGAGATTCTCAACTCGGGTTTGGAATTTTAAACTAAATTGTGGTGCACCATGCATGTGATCTACCTCACTGTTTTACTGAGTATTTTAATTTTTCTGTATAGTTTCTCTCTCTCTCTTTCTAGTTTCTCTTTAATCCAAAAAACTAAAATCTATCATCTGGGCTTTACCTTCTGTTTAACAAAAATCCTAAAAAATAACTAATACTAATGAAATATATTTAAATTTAGAAAATGAAAATCTTACACAGAGGTCTGAGGCTGCTGAAAGTTTGATTTTTCCAGTTGTTTCGACCCAAATATCTAAAAAACAAAAAATTAGGAGGACTTATGTAGTTTGGACTCATTTTAATATAATAAAATAAAAAAATATTAGTGGTGAGGAAGAATAAATAACACAATGCAAATATTGTAAGAGAAATTTAACTTGTAAGTGTTTGTTTGGGACTAGGCACCTTTAAGAGACATGTCGAATTATGCACCAAAAAATATGGTGCATTATATCCTAGACAAATCTAATTTAACACTATTTTTTTTGAGGTTGGATCCAGTTCAGTCTCAAAGTTTACTCCTTCATATACCACAGCGAGTTGGGTAGGGAAGACATGGTCAGACTTATCACATTGATGAGTTTTCCGATCAGACTTTTGGAAGATCTAAGGGTAGTGCACATCATGCAGACATATTTTCACCCTGCTTATCATAAGATTCCTAGGTCTACATCTAGGAATGACATTAAAATTGTATAAGCTAAAAAAATAAAAAATAATTAATAAATTTATGGCATATAGTGGAGTAGGGTCCGTAATGTCCGATATCTAGACAAGTCACGATGAATCATTTTATGCATGTCTCACCGGCCACTATGTAGATTTTAACTGGACAATGAATAAAAAAATTTTAGGATTTTCTGAGATTCTCCATTCTCATAATGCATCTAATAATGAAAATCTTTAGAGAATATAAAATTAAAAATAAAATTTTTAGTATCACATTCTATCACGCATCTAATAATGTAGTAGCGATTAACATGTTTGTTATGAATATTAGAGATGTACCATTAGGAGAGATCTTTCATGTCAGATGCATGTGTCACGTGATTAACCTGATTGTATAAGTGTGTATGAAGGTGTGTTCCTCCGTATTAGCTAATATACTTAATGTACTAAAATATATTTGTACTCCTTGCAGACAACATGAATTTGGTAGTTACTGTTTATCTGCGGATCTTAAGAAGAAGAAATTCTAATCGGAAATGAGACACCGTTGAAATTACACGTGTCTGATATTGAAGTCATGTGTTAGATGCGAACACGTGATATCCGACTACGTCAATAGTAAGAGTGACAAACTTATTATTGATGACATTAACTGAGCTTTAGGAATTTTATTTATGAAATTCATGAAGATTTTATATGACACGACGAATATGTGTTTGTCGGTTTATACTCCCACGACTTGCATTGTACTCAGGTATATATGCAACATTAGTAGCATGTTTAGGAAGTATTGAGCTGAACCGATACTTAGTAATATGGTTGTAGAGATGAAAACTAAGTACTTAAAGTACTGGTCCACCGTTTCATCTCTTAATCGTCTCGTTGCATGCATGGATCTTAGGGTTAAGGTGAAAGGGGTAGATAACATCTTGACTTACATTTTTCTTGTGCATGAACCTAGAAGACTCACATGAAGGGTTCATTTACGAGAAGTTAACTGACTTGTTCACATACTATGATACTAGGTATTATTGTAATAGTAGTGATACTGTGATTACGGGCATGAATATCTTCTTCGGAGATAATGATTTTTTTATTTAGTTAGCGAGGGAGAAATGATGGGGTGAACCATCACATAAGAGCGAGCTTTCTCGGTACTTAGATACCGATTACTATTCAATTCCATCATATTTTGATACTAAGAATCTTGATATATTACAGTGATGAAAATCATATGAGTTTATCTTTTCCGTGCTATTTAGGATGATACGAGATCTACTGACTCCTCCGATATCGAGCGTAGCATCAAAGTCTGCTTTATCTATTGTAGTAAATGTGATTTCGGATAGAAGATCGAGATTACGTCCATATATTGTTGAGGCCTTGGCCTGTTTAAAGGATTGAGAGGATTTGAGGTTTATCATCTAGGATCGTGTGGGAGCTAGGACATGGACTGTATCCATTGCGAAAGTGGAGGAATTGATTGCTGATGATGATGATCCACATGATAGTGATCTTGATGTTGTGGTTGATGATACTCATGATATGCCGATTGATGATTGATTTTTGGTTACCATTTTTCCCTGCTCGTTGCCAGACACCAGTTGCCAATGCCATGCCACACCACTACGTCACGTCACATTTCATTTGTCATTGCTACTTGATTTTGATTTTTTATCTTACGATCACAGACACAATTTTTGATTTTTTTGATTTATTTTTGATTCTACTTTTTGATTTCAATATTTTGTTTTTTATTGATTGTACGTTTTTTAATGTTACGTTGTAACTTGTATTTGCTTTGGTTCGGTATCTATTGGCCGATTGGACATTTGGTTTGCTTTTGTTTTTGTGACTTTGTAATTTTTTCTAACGAAATTTTTTGTTTAATTTATTTTTGTGTTTAAAATTTTCATTAAAAAATTAAAACTCTATAATTTAATTCTTATAAATTATAATCTAAATTTATTAAAAATTAATAAAAAAAATTTAAACTTTTTTAATATTTTTAAGTTACAATTTTTAATAATTTTAAAGTTACAAATTTTTAATAATTTTAAAGTTACTAATTTAAATTTTAAACTTTGTAATTAATTAAATTTAATAAAAAAATTAAAACTTTATAATTTATTAAGTTTTAAACAATTTTTGAGTTACAAATTTAATATTTTAAACATTATCTATATATAATATAATATTTATTTTATATATAATTTAATACAATAATTTAAAATTTCAAAAAAAAATTATTTTTTATTTAACCAGGCCCATACGAGCCTGACCCGACACGACACTTTTACTGCCGGGCCTGGCTTTGATAAACCGTGCCGGGCCAGGCACTGCACGAGGCCCGGTTGGCCTTGGCACAATATGCTCAGTTTGTTCTGTGGACAGGCACGACACGGGCATGGGCACGGGAAATTCCCATGCCGTGCCAGCCCAGGCACGACTGAATCATACTGTGCCTTGTGCCGGACTGGGCCGGCCCAGCCTGGTTGATACCTCTAAATAAAATCCAAAAAAAAACATAAATATGTCTTTAAAATAAATAAAAATTAATTTGTAACTAGTTGATTTGTAATTTTTTCTCTTAAATTAATTATGAAAATTTGATTGTCTTGTGCAGCTCTTCCTCCTCCTTGTAGTAGATCTTCATGATTATTTTAAGATATTTATGAATTTTCACAATAATCATTTTCACCATGTTTTAAGAAAACATTAATAATGCATAATTTTCGGATATAGTTATGTATAACTACGCAAACAATATTAATGTTTCTTGAACTTGAAAAGGATAGGATGTCATTCTTTTTAAGATTAGAAAATGAGTTTTCAAAATACCAAAAGATCGCTCAATGATATTCCTCAATCTAACATGTGTATAGTTGAATATCTCTTCTTTTGTACGAGGGTAGACACCATTACGAAAATCAGACAACTAATATCATATATTATAATCAATGATAAAAATTTTTGATATATCCATCGATATATTTTCGATATATCCATAAATTCTAAGTATCGATATATCCATTAAGACTGATATATCCATCCTTGATTATGATAATGCACCATAAACTCTCGAGTATGTAGATATGCAGTATCACAAAGATAATATTTATCTACATAACAAATTAAAATTTAAAATTAATTATAAATTTATTAATAAAAGCCGAGAAGAGAATTATACTAACTTGGTGAAGGTATTGGAAAATTATTTTTTGAATTACACATAATCTTTAATAAAACTCTTGAAGCATGTGCTACGCTTTTTCATCCAGGCTAAATAAATATAAAAATTATATTGAAGTCACATATTACTAAAATATTTTGATAACATTCTCCTCTTATTCTTCCTCTATAAAGACTCGTTTGTTAGATGGTATCACAACATTAATAAGTGTCCTATCAAGTGCACTAATTACATCCTATTCATAAAAAAATATTAATATAACAATAATTATAACTACAACATGAACACAAATAATAATAAACTTTTAATTTTATTTACCTTGAACACATCCCTTAATCGTTGATGTAAATACTTTTTATAACTTCATTAATCTGGATTGACACAATCATTTCTCTTCCGAAGATAAACATTACCTCTAGTACCTCATGAAAGTAGTGATGTATGGTTTGAGTTGAATGGTTGAATATTTTTTTTGTAACACGATTTCTAACGTTGTGATTTAATGTCATACGGAACATCATCAATTTTTCTTCAATTTTGATGTAATGACTATCTTTTAACCATTTTCTATTTTTGAAATATTCACAAATACCCAAAAATACTTGTTTATGCATTCTTAAAATTTTTAAACAATGTGCTAGATTACCATTTAAAATTTTTTGTACGTATGCAAAATTTTTCAGTACCGAGTCAGTATCCTGTCTTCTTCCAAGTCGCTTTTTTTTTAATTATCTTCTTTACTAGAATTAGTGCAATGATTTTTAATATATTTCTTTGCTTTTTAGGTAACATCGTTTGACAATATTAAACATTTTAAAATTAATCAATAAAAAAAAAGTTAAAATAATTAGAAGCAAAATGAACTATAATATATTATCAAGAAAAGAAATAATGTCAATACAAATAAATGTGTAGACAAAGTATACCAAAAACTCATAAAATAAAACATTAAATTGTATTTGCTTGAACCTCAAGAATAAAAAAAAAAAACTAAAGTAATCCCAATTTCTTTACATTTATCCCGATCTAAGCAATTCTAATTGTCTCTGGCTTTTGTGAAAATAGCATCCACTATTTTCTGTATGCTTTGCTTCACAAAAAATGTTAGAAGCTGCAATGTACAATGGGTCATCCATAGGCAATGTTGCAATCTCATTCATCTTATTGCATTCTTCAATGTTAGGGCCATCTGATTGCTCCACTATACTTAGAATAACTAGTAATTTTTTATTTATATCTTTTTTTTTTGTTTTTCCCCTGGTTCTTTTTTTTGATAAAGATATTTTTTTTGATGATGAACTTGGTAAAGATTCAGATTCTATATTCTTGTGTGCATAAGAAATCTCTACAGTTAGTTGAGTACTTGATGATTATTTGTCGGTACTATTTTTAGGCAACCCCTGCCTAGATGGACCCCATGAATATTGTCTGGTAGTATTAATGTCATCAAAGAGTGATCTCATCTCATATGTATATTGTAGCCCAGTATATTGAGATTGTTTTGTATTCGGCATTTTCTGTTAATCAAATAAGTGTAAAAAGTCAATTGTTAATTTTATTTTTTCAAAAAATTAACTAAAGAAATGAGTTATACCTTGATATACTCTTGCCACTCTTCTGAAGTCCAGTCATTTGTATTAGTTACTGAATTATAGCCATGATCAGATTTTCCTATTAAATTTGATCACACAATGTATTTATATTTTAAATAATTTCATTCGTTTTTCAATTGCTTTTGAGTGATTTAAAATTTTTATCTCTTTAAAGGTTTTTGAAATTTTATCTAATGATTTAACATGCAAACTCATCTTTTTTTCTCAAATATTTTTCTAGTCAAGACAAATCTAAAAAAAAGTTAACTTGTGTTGGGTATTTCTAACTTACTCTGGTAGTATCAAAAGAAGTCATTATTATATAATATAATTAATCGAAAGTTATTTTAAATACTTTTTTTTTTCAAGTAAAAGAATAAAGAATAAATTCAAATTTAAAACATCAACAAATAATATAACAACAAAACTCATATTAATGCATAAAATGTAATATAAAATTTATTTACATGCATAATCAATATATACAAAACTACAAAACGTGATGAAATAAATGACATAATAAAGAAATAAGAAAATCTTTGCTTAGAAGAGTAAGAATGAAATACACAAAACCACAAAATGCATAAATACATGACATAACCACAAAATTAACAATCGGGATGAAAATCAAATACATATAAAAAAAATTCGAAGTAGTAGGGATTCAAAACAATTAGGGAATCAAATTTTTCACACAAAAATATATATGCATTTGGGATTCTAAGAAATCTAGAATTCGAAGTAGTGCGATAAACAAGATGTTGTATTTGTAGTTTTAAATTAAATCGTAATAAGCAAGTTTTTCGTGAAGAACTTTGTGATTCGACAAATAGATTTTATCCAGAGAATAAAACGAAAACAAACTGATTAAGTATAATATTACGAAAATCAAATACCTCAAACATAGAAGAAATTTTAAAAATTAACAATATTAACACCAATTATGCTCACCAAAAAACCATGCCGAATACACTCCCGAAATGAACAGAAACTTTGCACGAGGAGAAAGTAATGTCTGCGTTAATGATGTCGAAGATGGAAAACGAAAATGCGCAGAAATATTTTAAGGATAATATAATAATTTTATTTAATCTCTAATGTTGAGCATTTTCAGTATTTCACGATAAGTAGGTCTCGATCCACTTAAAATTTTTAACTAATTTTTACTTAAAATTTTCATTAACTAGCTCTCAATATTTTTTTATCAAACGTACTTAAAATTTCAAATTATTGAAAGTTTTAATTTTTAGTGCGTTGAATATTTTAAGTATATTATCAAACAGCCCCTTAATCTTTATGCCACAAATTAGAGAATTGTGATGTTTGCATTTTAATGCAGTGTATGGAAAATGAGTTATCTTAAGAAATTTTATTTTATTATGTGTCAAATATGATATCATATTTTTCTTCAAAGATAAGTTTATAGTTTTTTTAGATCAATTGGCCCACATAATAAGTTTTGATATAAGGCTCGAACTTGTATTTGTGATCATTTTCTTACTTATATTACATAAATGTGTAGAAGAGTGATCATTTGTTTTTATTATATTTTTAGAAATAGAAAATTTATCTTGCTGTTGGCTCTTTGTTTTTCATTTGCATTTTTCCAGTGAGTTGGTTGAAATTTGCTTGTTGATGCATTATTATTTACTCTAGACTAGAAAGCTGCTTGAGTTGAAGTTTTGTTTTGTTTTGTTTTGTTTTTAAAGTTTTAGTTCATATGATTTCAGAGAACTCAAAAGTTATTATATAGTGAGTTATGTAAGATCTTTGGCCTCTTCAATTACAATTATAATAGGATCAAACTTATCAGTTACACTGTAGGAATTTTTTCAAATAATTTCTTCTTAGTTACTTCTTTTCCTTTCATTTTCATTTGATTTGTTATATCAACAAATTTTGAGAAAAAAGAGGACAAAGTATTAGTTTTTGTCATTTAAGTCATCAAAATTTCTTCTATGATACAATAATTTAATTGGTATACCTTTCTTATCTTATTGAGATTCTCTTTGGTGAATATCCTAAACATATTTAAATATTTTAGATCTTATTATTATTAGAAAAATAATGTTACTTATTACATGTTGAATATAAATTAAGGTTTTTGCATCTAATTACTTGAAAGTTTGTTAGCTTTACTTTGGACAGTAGGATTTATAGGTTTAGTAAAATTTTCTTTTACCAAATTCCAAATATCTTGTGATTTAAAGAGTATTTTTATTTTAATATTCTAGAAATCATAATCTTCTCCTTTAAATAATGGGATCGATATAGATTAATGTGAGATAATTATCTTTATTTTAACAGATCTAAAAATTAATCTATTTAATAAGTTTTTAAGTTATTGAATAATCCCTGATTTTGATATTTACTAGATCTCATTGAAATTGTTTCAATCTAGTAATTTAATTTTGAAATATCAAGAAATAGATGATAAATCTAAAAAAAAAATCAGAATCACTTTTAGAAAATAAAGAGATATTGAAGAAGAAGAAAAAGTTATAAAATTATTTTAGGAGAGATATTTTTAGCTATGCTCTGATACCAACTAATAACCAATTATTAAGAATCAGACTTAAAAACATGCAACCATTTAATAATATAGAAGCAAACTCAGATTTTTTAAGAAATAGTAGAGAGTAGAGGAAGAAGATGAGAGGAAAAATTCTGAGCAGACATATGAATCAAAAATAAAAGCATCGTGCATTTATAGATATTTCACTTATATAATTAGAACAAAATTAACAATTACTTAAGTAAAATAATAAATTGTGGGCCTCTAAGAACACACATCAATTTATCCGTTAAAAATATTTCATTAAACTTCAACATTAACACGTGTTAATTACATTCTTGTAAATCTCTTACTAACTAAAGAGGCTCTAGAAAATTGAAGTTGGATCTTAATAATTGATAAGAATTTTGAAGATTTTCCATCATTCTATTGGATTAGGTTTTGTTTGTTAGATTTATTCTCTTTAAATCATCTTCCTTCTTAATATACCTACCAAATAGCTATAATGAAATGTGAGAGGTGGATCTGGAAGGGATGTGTAAAAGGGTAGTGTTGCATTTTTCAACTCTTGGATATGAAAAATACAAATATTGTGGTGTGAGTTCCTCGACAGAAGTCTAATTAATGAATTATTAAAGTTAATCTTTAAAATTAAGCGCGAAAATAATGTAAACATCAATAGAAGCTCACAAAAAAATATATACAATGAGATGCCTTAATATGATGGGATAAATATATCAGAATAATTTACATGTTGAATGCTTATATACATAATAAAATAAACAACACAAAAGATAAAAAATAAATTTGTATAGTAAAAGAAAACTAAAATTATAATATTCATTTGGAAGTTGATACATAAAAATTTAGAATATTAATTTTAGAGAAAAAAAGTAAGTTGGGTTCTTTTCCAGATTTTCGTAAAAATATTTTTGCTCTCTGATCTGATGTCTGAATATAAATAATAATAATAATATTATTATAATTTTTTTTCTTGTGGATAAAACAATTTACTTTTATATGTTTTATTTGCTCTTGGAATACTAGATTATATGCTATATATTTTATTGTTTGACTATTATAACAAAGAGTAATAAAGGTGGAAAGTGGATGCCTAATGTCTTTGAGTGCCTGCTAGATCAAAAATATCTTGTAGGTGATCATGATTATCTTTCTAAATACTATATTTGTATTAAATCTTGATATAATTATTGTTTCTTATTTTTTTAAGAAAGATTAATTTTAAGAAAAATAAAAAAAATTTATTGTATACCTCATATCAGTGCAAACTATAAACTAATACTCAACTCAAATGTAAATACTTAATTAATTATAAGTGTTAGTGATTGTTGAAAGAGATTTCAAGTTATAGAGAATTTTTCTCATACCTTTATATGCTAAAATTCATGTCTAAATAACTTATTGAGAAGAATCTAAGAAATAACTAATTATATTGATTGTATATATAATTTATAGAATGATAATGATTAAATAATTAATTTTTTGTATAATTATTTGAAAGTAATAGTTATTAGAAATTGGGGTTTGAGTCTAACACATTTTCAAATGCTAGCACATATGTCTAGTCCTGCAAATCCTATCTTAGATAACATGGGAAAGGTAGACTCATATGATTTCTATCACTGTTATATAACAAGATTTTTAGTATCAGAATGTGATAGGATTGAGCAGTAATCAGTATCTAAGTAGCGAAAAAGCTCATTCCTATGTGACGGTCTATCCCGTTGTTTCTTCCTCGCTAATTGAATGAAAAAATCTTCATATCTGAAGAAGGTATCCATGTCTGTAATCACAGCCTCACAACTACTATCACTATACTTATTACGTAGTATGTGAACATGTCAGTCAACTTCTTGTGAATGAACCCTTCAAGTGGGTCTTCCAGGTTTATGCACGAGGAAATGTAAGTCAGTATGTTATCTACCCCATCCACTTTAACCCTAGGGTCCATGAATGCAGCGAGACAATAAAGAGATAGAACGGTGGACTAGTATTTTAAATACTTGGTTTTCATCTCTACAACCATATGACTAAGTGTTGGGTCAGCTCGATACTTCCTTAATATTCTACTAATGTTGCATATGCACATGAGTGTAATGCAAGTTGTGGAAATATAAATCGACAAACACATGTTTGTCGTGTCATAAAAAATATTTAGAAATCTCATAAATGAAATTTTTGAAGCCCAGTCAATATTGTCAATAATAAGTTCGTCACTTTTATTATTGACGTATTTGGATATCACGTGTTCGTATCCAACACATGATTCTAACATCATGTACATGTAATTCCAACGGTGTCTCACATCTGATTAAAATTTCTTCTTAAGATTCACAGACAAAGAGAGACTACCAAATTTCTGTTGTCTGCGAGGAGTACAAATATATTTTAGTGTATTACGTATATTATCAATGCGGGGGAACACACCTCCATACCTGCTTGTACAATTAGGTTAATCATGCGACATATGTATCTGACATGAAAAATCTCTCATAATAGTGCGTGTTTAATATTCTAAACAAACATGTTGATCGCTAATTCATTATTAGATACGTTATCGAATGTGATACTAAAACTTTTATTTTGAATTTTATATTTTCTAAAGATTTTTATCATACGCTCAAAAATGGATGGTCCATCATGAGGATGAAGAATCTCAGAGAATCCTAAAATTTTTTTATTCATTGTCTAGTTAGAATCTACTGAGTGGCCGGTGAGACATGCATAAGATGATTCATCGTGACTTATTCAGATATCGGATGTCAGGGACAACACTCCACTATATGCCATAAATTCATTAATTATTTTTTATTTTTCTAACTTATAAAATTTTAGTATATCATTCCTAGATGTAGACCTATGAATCCTACGATAAGCAGACTGAAAATATGTCTGCATGATGTGCACTACTCTTGGATCTTCTGAAAATCTGATCGGAAGATCTATCAATGTGATAAGTTTAGCTATGTCTTCCCTACCCAACTCGTTGTGGCATATGAATGGAGTAAATTTTGAGACTGAACTTGATACAGTCACAAAAAATACAGTGCTAAGTTGAGTTTGCCTAGGGTCTAATATACCATATTTTTTGATGCATAATTTGGCATACCTCTTAAGGTGCCCAGTCCCAAACGAATTCTTATAAGTTAAATTTCTCATACAATATTTGTACCGAGTCATTTCTTCTTCCTTATCCCTAATATTTTTTTGTTTTATTATATTAAAATGAATCCAAACTACAGAAATTTTTCTAGTTTTTTGTTTTTTAGATGTTTGGGTTGAGATGATTGGAGAAATTAAAATTTCAGCAACCTCAGACCTTTGTGTAAGTTTTTTATTTTCTAAATTTAAATATATTTTATTAGTATTAGTTATTTTTTAGATTTTTATTAAACAGGAGGTAGAGCCTAGATGATAGATTTTAGATATTCGGATTTGAGAGAGAGAGAGACTAGAGAGAGAGAGAAAGTAAACAAACAAACTTAATTTTTCAAATGTGTTCTAATGTCATAGTAATTTTCTTCATTATGCATGTAGATAATATTCTGATTAAGTATGATGAATTAAAGATTATTCAACTTAATTAGTACATTCAATTATAATTTCGTACAAACAACTTTATAAGATCAAATATTTTATAGAGATAGAGGTCATCTACTTTAAGAAAGACATTGCATTGTCACACAGAAAAAATATAATTGATATCCTCATATGCATTGATTAATTGGGTTGTACTCCAACAGATACACCGATTAATCTAGATATTAATTTGTGACTCCTCCAATTGACTATTGTTAAATATAATACACAACAAATAATTTTTGAGTTGTTATGGTATTAATATATGACCCGAGTTGCATCTCTCTTATAAGGGTATGTTAACATATGAAATTTAGTATACAATTATGTGATCCTTACAATAAGTGTTGAAATTATATAACATATACTCAAATCTTATTTTTTTATGTTTTTTTTAATTAATTTTTTCTGGTCTTACTTTATTGCAATAAAAAATGCTTTCATCCAAAGATAGTAAGTCTTGGATTTGAGATTTATCAGTTGTGGTCTCTCTAATTTTTTGAGGTAAAATTATCGTGATTTTATTTTCTCACATATTTCGTGCAATAATAGGAGTCTTATCCACTAAGTATGATCTATATCTTTATTTTTTATTAAATTAAAATTTTATTATTTTATGAAATTCCAATACATTGGATTTCATATAGATGTGTCAAATGGGCTGCACCCTGCCGGCATGACCCATTTTTTTTGCCCAATTAGGTCACCATGCTGTGCCATGTCAGGCATGACATGGTGTGCGGTCCACTGGCCCAACACGTCAAGATGAGCATGGTTGTGTTGACCGTGCCGTGCATAAAAAAAATATCATGTGACCGACCAATTAAAATCAGTCACGTGATCACATTTTTTTTTAAATGGGCTGCCCAGTGATATGACAGTCGAATTAAAAAAAAACTAAAATGGCTTGAATGATCGGGCTCGTTTACTGTGCCATCGAGCTAGACACATGGGCCATGCTTGTCCGGACATGATCCATGTTCATGTCGGCCCAACATGGCATGAACTTTGCTAAGGGGTAGCTCGGCTTGACCTGAGGCACAATTCAGACCGTGCCATGCTAGGCCAGTCACTACTGAATTGGGCTGAGTTCTGGCTATGCTCGGGCCACCTGACCTATTTAACACCTCTAATCTCATATGATTTTGAAATTAAATGTGTTTGTTTGAGAATAATATTAGAATAACTGATCACTTAGGATGCTTTTGTATTGTATATATCAATTAGAAGTTATGTCTTGATTTGATGATAAATATTTTTGTTCAATGGCCGTAGGTCTTGGATTTGAGACTAATTCAGATGTAGTCTTTCTGTATTTTTGATGTGGGACTATTTAGATATTAATTTTTTTCATGTCTAATGCTAAAGCAAGTGCCTTGAACACTTTTTACAATCTTTATCTCTATTATTTTATAAAATATCAAAAAATAAAAAAATATATGATTTATTCCAAAAAAGAAATAATAATGTAAATTAATGTTAAACTACATAAAAACAATCTATAAATTTCATATACATCCATTAGAAAATTTAATCAAAAACTTGAAAATTAAATATGCACAATAGAGATACTTATATTTGTGGTCATTTGGATTGTGGTAGCCCACAGGTTAATTGCTCCCCTATCCATGATATAATAAAATTTAAAAAAAACAAGTAAAAGGTTATAAAGTACAATACATCTTAAATTGGTGTGTAAAGATCAAAAATATTAATTTAGAAGAAAGAAATACAAGATGAAGTCTTTTTATTGCCTTCCTGAATATGGCCACTAATTATTCTACTACCTGAATGTATGTAATAAGAATAGTTCTATCCTAACTTTTTTTTATAAGAAAAAAATGATTTAAATCTAGTTATTTTATTTTTTCTTGAAATATAAAATCGAAGGTTATGTATATTTCGGTGTGATATTCACAGTAAAGAGTAGTGAAAGAAAAAAATGGATATCCAATCTCTTCCAATATGTAAGAATCCACAATATCTCATTATTATAAGCTCTACCAAAACACTAAATTTTAAAATAATCTCTTATCTCTTATGTTTTCAAGAAACAAAATTAATTTCGAAAAAAGTATAAAATCTTATTGTTGATTTTCTTTTGGTGCAAGCTAACATCTAATTGGAATTTGATTATCTTGTCAGCTGTAAGTGCACTTGATCATTGAAAGAGATCATAAGTCTTTGAAACTTTTTCCTATACCTTAGTATGAGAATAATTGTGTCTAAGTAAACGTACCAAGGAAAATATAAGAAACTACTAATTATGTTTATTGTATAGATTATATTTGAACAGATAATAATTAAATAATTAATTTTCACAATTAGATGAGTTATATCAGTCAAGAAGTTAATATTTAGATTAATAAGAGTACTTGTTAGAATATAACTCAAGAATTCAACCCCTATAAAATTATTAAGTGCATACCCCATATAATATTGTTAAGATATTTTATCTTAAGAAAGTATCTAAATTTCATATGGTTCCTTCATCTAGAACTGTGACTGCTAATACTCATTGAGTTGTGTGACTCATAACTTATTATCTTTCATAATTAAAATATTATTCACATACATAATGTGAAAAATCATCATTCTATCATAGCTCTCTCATAAAAATATAAAAAAATTTATAACATATTTGTATAAACTAAATAAGATGATTGTATGTGAAGATCTCGCAAACTATACCCTTGATCATTACTTTAGACCATACAAACTATTTCATAATTTGTAAACTAAATTTGATCATAATGCTCGAAACTTATGTGATTATTCTATATACCCTTATTCCTAAAGGTCATCATGAATAAATTCTTGTTTCATATTTAATTGGTATATTTTCTATCTGAGTGTTAATTAGTAAAATAAAAATCTACACTAAGGGCATCTTGATTATTAAAGAGAAAATTTTATTGTTACAAGTCTTATCTATAAGTGAGTTATCTTTTCATGTAGGGTTGTCTTCATAATTAACATGATATGCAACAAATAATAAAGTTTTCTTTGATTTTGATATTAGTTTTTAAGTCTCATTATAGTGAAAACTTTATATTTCTTATATCATGGATTGAATGCATGTCGAGATAATGCCTCATTGACATACTTAAATAATTTTGTCATGGATGAATCCATGACAAATTTATACAATTTGGTATTGAGTACAATTTTAATTTATATATTTCGGAGTTCAATCATAAGACCAAGATTAGAGGGATTTGCTATAGGATTATCTGATTTTTTGATAGACATTTATCTAGTTTGAGCTGGTTGTATACGTTCTATTCTTCTATTGTATATTCTAGGTCACGAGTAGTCAAGTCTCTTCATATTTCGCTCGTAATGAGCTTGAACTAGAGTAGACTCATGGATTGTTGGGTCATTTGAACTCAAGTGAGATTTCCTCTTTTAGAAAATCTCATTTTTTTCTAAATCAATTTAATTTGTATTTATTAATATATATGATGACTTTATTAGTGTGTCATGATAATGTTGTTCAACAACTTATGATGTAATCGACAAGTGATTCTATATATTAATTAGAGTTCCTAGTGATACTATATGTGAGAAAACAAAGTAATGAGTCTAGATTTAATTTTTGTATGCATATTTTTCATAGGCTTATTAAAAATGATTTCTGCTAAAAAAGGTAACTTCGTCACACATAAACACTATATCAAGCCCCCGTAAAAAATACTTATATTTTATTTGAATTTTGGAATAATATAAAAAGTCATACTTTAATGCTATATGTGTCATTTTATTTTTTACTATGGAAAGACTTAGAATAAAATAAGTACTTACAAAAAATTTAGGAGATAGGAGAATTAATTTTTTAAAGATGTATGATTTGAAAGGATACATGTTGAGAAATGACAAAAGAAGTATCAAGTTGATGAGATAATTTGTAATTAATATTACATGATTATATCTCTCAAAAAATATTTTGGAATATTCATTCTTAATATAAGTGTTCTAGTTGTTTTGATTATATATCTTTTTATCATTTTTACAATCTTATTATGTGGGGGGGGGGGTGTTGACATATAAAGTGTGATATATGATCTCGTGATCCAAATATTATCAAAACTATTCCGAATCAGTTATATGAATCATGTTTTTTCAATTAATTTTATTAAAATTATGGATACCCTTAACTTTTTAGTGATTACATTCTTATTTATAATTTATTCTCAATTTTTTACAAGTTTACCTAGAGGTGTCAACCGGATTGGGCCAGCTCAGTTTGGCACGAGACACGGCATGATTCGGCATTGCTTGGGCTGGCCCGACATGAGAATTTGCCTTGCTCAGGCCCATGTCGTGCTTGACCACGACACCAATCGTGGCGTGTTGTGCCGAGGCCAACTGGGCCTCATGCCATGCCTGACCCGGTACGGTTCCGTGGCACGGCCCGCCGGCACGAGACATGTCCCGCACCCCACCCTATTGTAAGCACCATACGGATCGGGAAAACGCAATGGCACGGGTCCGAATCCACTCCGATTTGACCCGCGGTCCCGCTCGACCCTAATCCCTCCCCAACGGTTAAAAAAATAAAATTTGAATATTAGCCGTCGGATTTTGCCTCCAATGGCTAGGAGGCATAATCCGATGGCCCTTATGATTCTGTTCCTTAAAAATCAATAAAAAATATAAAAAAACATAAAAATTACTTTAAAAAATAGTTTTCCTTTACTTTATAAAAATCCCACTCACCTTTATAAATTTTATGTTTTTCATAAATATTTATTCTCTCTCAAAATTCTCTCAAAGCTCTTGCTTTTTTCTCTCTCGGGACTTGGGATTTCGTTATTCGGCTCGGCTTTTCGGGACTCACAACTCGGGTTTGAAAGTTTGAACTAGACTGTGGTGCATCGTGCATGTGATCTACCTCACTGATTTACGGGTATTTTAATTTTTTTTTAGTATTGAACTATAACTTTCAACATAAAAAATATTATTTAAAAAAACTAAGTTTTTTTTGTTTACTTTCTCTCTCTTTCTCTCTTGTCTCTCTCTAATCCGAATATCTACAATCTATCATCTAGGCTCTACCTTCTGTTTAACAAAAATCTAAAAAAATAACTAATACTTATAAAACATATTTAAATTTAAAAAATAAAAATCTTACATAGAGGTTTGTGGCTGTTGAAATTTTAGTATTTTCAGTCATTTCAACCCAAACATCTAAAAAAAAAAAAATTAGGAGGACTTTTGTAGTTTGGACTCATTTTAATATAATAAAATAACAAAATATTAGGGGTGAGGAAGAAGAAATGACTCAGTGCAAATACTGTATGAGAAATTTAACTTGTAAGAGTTCATTTGGGACTGAGCACCTTAAGAGGCATGTCAAATTATGCACCAAAAAATATGGTGCATTAGATCCTAGACAAACTCAACTTAGCACTGTATTTTTTGAGGCTGGATCGAGTTCAGTCTCAAAGTTTACTTCCTTCATATACCACATCGAGTTGGGTAGGGAATGCATGATCAAACTTATCATATTGATAGGTCTTCCGATCAGATTTTCGGAAGATCCAAGTGTAGTGCACATCATGCAGACATATTTTCAGCCTTTTTATCATATGATTCATAGGTCCACATCTAGGAATGATATACTAAAATTTTATAAGTTAGAAAAATAAAAAATAATTAATGAATTTATGATATATAGTGTAGTAGTATCCGTGACGTCCTATATTTGGGCAAGTCATGATGAATCGTCTTATGCATGTCTCACCGGCCACTATGTAGATTCTAACTAGACAATGAATAAAAAAATTTTAGGATTCTCTGAGATTCTCCATCCTCATGATGACTCGATCATTTTTGAGTGTATGATGAAATTTTTTAGAGAATATAAAATTCAAAATAAAAATTTTAGTATCACATTCGATAACATATCTAATAATAAAGTAGTAATTAACATGTTTGTTTGGAATATTAGAGATGCACCATTAGGAGAGATTTTTCATGTCAGATGTATGTGTCGCATGATTAATTTGATTGTATAAGCAGGTATGGAGGTGTTTTCTCCCGCGTTGGATAATATACGTAATACAATAAAATATGTTTACACTCCTCGTATACAACATGAGTTTGGTAGTCTCTGCTTGTCTGTGAATCTTAAGAAGAAGAAATTCTAATCAGATGTGAGATATCATTGGAATTACACGTACATGATGTTAGAGTCATGTATTAGATACGAACACGTGATATCTAAATACGTCAATAGTAAGAGTGACGAACTTATTATTGACAACAATGATTAGGTTTCAGAAATTTTATTTATGAAGTTCCTGAACATTTTTTATGACACGATAAGCATGTGTTTGTCGGTTTATACTCTCACGACTTGTATTACACTCATGTGCATATTTAATATTAGTAGAATGTTAAGGAAGTATCGAGCTGACCTGATACTTATTCATATGGTTGCAGAGATGTAAACCAAGTACTTAAAGTACTGGTCCATTATTTCATCTCTTTATTGTCTCGCTGCATGCATGGACTATAGGGTTAAGGTGGATAGGGTAAATAACACTCTGACTTACATTTCCTCATGCATGAACCTGGAAGATCCACTTGAAGAGTTCATTCATGAGAAGTTCACTTACATGTTCACATACTACGTATTAAGTATGATGATAGTAGTAGTGAGACTGTGATTACGGACATGGATACCTTTTTCGGAGATGAGGATTTTTCCATTTAATTAGTGAGGGAGAAATGATAAGGTGGACTGTCACATAGGAGCGAGCTTTCTTGGTACTTAGATACTGATTACTACTCAATCCAATCATATTCTGATACTAAGAATCTTAATATATTATAGTAGTGGAAATCATATGAGTCCATCTTTCTCGTGCTATCTAGGATGATACGGGATCTACTGATTCCTTCGGTATCAAGCGTAATATCGGAGTCTATTTTTTCTGTTGCAGTGAACGTGATTTCAGATAGGAGATAGAGATTATGTTCAAATATTGTTGAGGTATTGGTCTGTTTGAAGGATTGAGAGGATTCGAGGTTTAACATCCATGATCGTGCTGGTGTTGAGACATGGACTGCATCTACTGCGAAAGTGGAGGAGTTGATTGTTGATGATGATGATCCATATGATAGTGATTTTGATGTTGTGGTTGATGATGACCATGATATGTTGATTGACGATTGACGTGGTTGTCGGTTGTCCCTGCCCGTTGCCAGATGTTATTTGCCAATGCAACGCCACATGTCATTTGTCATTGTCACTTGATTTTGATTTTTGATGCATCATGGTCACGAACACAGTTGATATATATTAATATTGATTCTGATTTTTGATTTTGATATTTTGTTTTTTATTGATGGTACATTTTTTTATTTATGTTACGTTGTATTTGCTTTGGTTCGGTATTTATTAGCCGATTGAATATTTGGTTTACTTTTGTTTTTGTGACTTTGTAATTTTTTTTAACGAAATTTTTTGTTTAATTTATTTTTGTATTAAAATTTTTCATTTAAAACTCTATAATTTAATTCTAATAAATTATAATTTAAATTTATTAAAAAATTAATAAAAAAAATTTAAACTTTATTAATATTGTATATTCAATAATTTTTAAGTTACAAATTTAAAATTTTTAAACATTATCTATATATAATATAATATATGTTTTATATATAATTTAATACAAAAATTTATATTTTTAAAAATAATTTTTTTTTAATTTTTTAACTAAGCCTGTATGGGCTTGATCCGGCACGGTGCATATACCGTCGGGCCGGCGGGCCGTGCCGGGTTTGGCTTGAATAAATCATGCCGGGCCAGGTATGACACGATACCATAATCGTGCCATACCTCGCACTGCACGAAAGCATGGTCGTGCTTACAAAAAATAAGCCGTACCAGCCCTGCGCGTCCCGTTTGATATCTCTAAGTTTATCTCTAGTTTTTTTTTCTTTGTTATACTCAAATAGTCTTATATTTTTTAACCAGTATACTAGGAGGTTTACGTTGAACGTTATCAAACTATCTCAGGTGATTCTCTTATATTTTATCATTTATAAGAGTTATTATAATTTTTTTCTCACTTTATTTTTAATTTTATTATTCTTAGTTTTATTATATATTTATCTTATCATTTTTATCTTTGCTTCGCTCATCATTTAAATATGTTGATTTTCTTGAAGAGTAAATTTAAACTCATACTTTTATTTTGTTTCCCGCTCATATAGTTAGAAAATACTAAGTTTTAAGGATCATTTCTCTAGTCGAAGGCGTATAGTAGATGGCTATCATTTCTTCTTTAGTTTGAGATTTTGAACTGGCTGAATTGGATCTCTTCTCTACCCCTTACCTCATGCATTGAAGTAGTCAAGTATGCAAAGGTAGGACTATTTGGGCTTAGTAGGTGACTACTTAGTAGTAATAGTTTTCTCTTCTTCTTCCTTGCTTCATAAGGTTGGGTTTTATTTTACATTGATGCCTGTGCTATTATATGTGAATGGAGAGGCCTAAAGAAAGACTCATTTTCTTCATGATATCCTCCCTTCAGTACCTCTGAGAAAGACATATCTTTCATTACTTGAACTTTTTGGTGGGGGGATGGAACAAAAGAATTTTCAATTTAAAAAAAATATTGGACAAGATCATAGAAAAGTAGTGACTGATCTCATCTCAGGTTATAAAACATAATTTCAGTATGACCAAAGTATGATGCTTACTAATCGACCATGCAAAAATCTCCAAGTCCCTTTACAAGGCAACCAAACCTGAAAACCTAGTTATCTACTAAACGAGTCTTCATCGCCTACAGTTAATCCTTATCGAATGTTATGATAAAATTAATAAAAAAAAATTTAAAATTGAGTTGATCGAAACTCTATAGTCATAGCTGCAAGGATCCTTTTAATAAGGGTGACACGACCAGCTAACGAAAGCCATTTGTTTTCCCACAAGTTATCCAACTAGACTGGGGCCTGATCTTTTTTTTTTTGGAAATTTTTTTTATTCAATCTATTTTTTTTAGACTTGATTGATTTATGATCCTGTCAAGGGATCTTTGAACCAATCTTGTTCTAATCCGAATGGGTTTGGATTCAATTTTGGCATTAGCATTAGACTTCAATAGGTTTATAGTCCGATAGCAACTTGGGAGCACTTTATGATTTCATTGTTTGGGAAGAAAATCTTTCACTAACTAGCATTTGATCAATACGCTCCACCCACCCCTTCCTTTCTTCATTTTTTGTCCATATGAAGAAATCACATGAGTTTATGTCTTCTAGATTTAGGATTGTTAGCATTGTTTTGAAATCCTTTAAATGATGTGTTTAATGCTCTGCCACCCTTTTATATTTCTGTGTTCCTTGATGAAGTTGAAGTCACCCATTGCAAGCAACAAGCCCAATTTTTTTTCTGAGGCAAGGGTTAATTCTATAAGGAATTGGCTTCTGAGATGCAGTACCGTGGATGTTGAATACAACTGCTTGTCTTCTTGAGGATTTGTGTTAGAAAGAGTGCCACCACTGGGCAGATACACTCGGGAATCATAGTAAATAAATTTGTGTTAACAATACTTCCTAGACATTGATTGGAAAATAAACATACGTTTAATATGGAGTCCTTTGAAAATATCTGGCTTTCTCTCTAGTATATTATATATTTTTATCAAATATACTATATTGCCTTGATAAGCACAACTGTTTGATGGTCTGTCTTTTCTTTTGACACGGCCCATGCCTCTAATTTTCAACAATAGCACTTTCAAATTAGCTTTTGCCGGAGGATCCTTCAATTAGCTATTTCAGCTTCTGTCCACTTTTTTGTCTGTGCTATTTCTCTCATCTTCTGTTGAGACTGAGATAGAGGATTAGGTAGGCCTTTTATTCTTTTGATTTCCCTCTCAGATACAAAGAAAGTGGGTTTACAATCAGCCTGCTCTTTGACGTAGATCTTTTAAAATCCATGAGCACCCTTCTCATTCTGCACCACTCCTGATCTTCGACCATCATTCCCATTATAAAAGAAGTATTTTCATCCCACGAATTATTACTGTTAGCTCAAAGGTTCTGATACCAATAACTCAAACTAAACTCTAAACCCCTATTACATAATGCTCCTCTTTCAAGAAATATAAACGGTACAACTACTAGGATGGCACACCCGTCGGTACTTCTCCTTATATGTCTATTGGCTTTAAAGGAAGAACTATTGGAGCTTCTCCATTATACATTTTTGAATCAAACCATAATTTTCTGACTAGGACATACACTAAATATACATCTTTAACTGGCTTGCTCATTAGTTGATAATTGGTAACAAGAATTGAACCAGATGGAATAGAACTAGGTGAGTGTGTTGATGCTAGACGACCTTGATAGCATTGTTAGTTCCATTATATGTTTTTAGTCTTGTGTAGGTGTGCTTATAGCATCTTCATTATATGTTTTTAGTCTTTCATCTATGTGAGTTATGGTAGCATTGTCAATTCCAAGCTTAGATAAAAGAGGAAGGTGGCATCATGCAGAGGACTTTGATAAATTTTTTACTAAATTATTATGAATCCTGAATTATTGACATGTGTTGATACTAGAAAGTTGTCCATTTTAAGTAATGTACTATATTGTTTGAGTGTAGTGGATTAACAAAGACAGTTGCGACGTCAATTGATCACAATATAAAAAAATAAGGATTCCCATACTTTCTTAGACGAGAGTAGGTTAAGAAGTTAGTTCAAATTAGTATGTTTAGAGTTGATTGTTAGAATATTGGGACACCGGATGACAAATACTTAGAGTTTGTTAAATCCTGAAGCATAAAAATGCTAATGTAATATATTTAGAAGAGACTAAGTAGGATAATAAGAAATGTAGAGAGGTAGATGATTTTAAGTTTTGGTACGTAACAAAGAGAAATATGAATGATATTAAAATAATTTTGGATGAATATTTAAAAGATAATGCTGTAAAGTCAAGATAACTTATTATAGACTAATTGCAATCAAATTCGTAGGATGTAAATAAGTCCTAAATAATAATGCCAATGCCTCTGTAAGTAGGACTTAGTAAAATAATAAATAACTTTTTTTAGAAGATATAAGATGAATTAATATAAGGTATACTAAGGGAAGAAATAGTCATAATAGGTAGAGACTTAAATGAGCAATATGAGTAAGTAATAAAGGCTATTAGACACATCATGGAGGATATGAATTTTGAGAAAAAAAATAAAATAGGAGCAATCTTAAATTTTGCACTAGTGTATGATATTTTTGTAGTTAATATCTACTTAAGAAGAGTGATGAAGACTTTTTAATCATTAGGAAATAAGATAAAATATTGTATATAGATTGTAAAGTAATATCAGTTTAGTGTCTAATCACTTAACATAGACTAATCATAATAAATTTGTCTTAGAAAATTTAATCATTAAAATATTTTAAATATCAGGTTAGTGTCTGAAAATAAAATAATAAAACTTAAAGGGAGAAATAATAAATGTTATTAGAAAAAAAAAACTAGATAACGATGTTAATTGGCTATTAGATATAGATATTAATGTTATGCGAAATAAAATGACTAGTTATTAAAAAAATGTATCTAAAGAAATTTTATGTGTGCCTAAAAAAATATTACTCACATTGACAAATTTAATAATTGAAATATGAGGTTCAGCAAACCATTAAGGAGAAATGAGCTTATTTAAAAAAATATTAAAGAATAAGAATGAAGACACAATGAAGTTGTATGAGGAGATAAAAATGAAAGTTAAATGGGCGGTGAATGAAATTAAGTTTAAGACACATGATAAACTGTATGATAAATTATAAAATAAAAAAGAGAATAATATTTATAAGTCGACTAAGATGGGAGAGAAGAAAAACAAAGATATTAATCATGTATGATATATTAAAAATGAAAACAAACAAATTTTAACAAAAGATTAAGAAGTCCAAGAGAAATGAATAATATATTTTTATGTTATTTTTAAATAAATTCATTAATTTAGATCTAAATATTGAAGGCGATAGAGAATTAAATAATTATAGATACATAGTTAAGATAAATGAAAGTTAGATAAACTTAAAAAAATAAAGACAAAAACTTCTAATATTCGATGATATTATTATTGAAGTTCGAAGGATTATGATTGAAAAATATATGATACGATTGATTAGATTGTTTAACAAGATTATAAGGACCAACAAGATACTATATACATAAAAATAAAATATTATAATTTTTATTTACAAGAACAAGTGAGATGATCAATATTATAAATTTATAATAACTCTTGAGATATTAAACTTATTAACCACACTATGAAATTTTTGAAAAGAGTGATTGAACAATGACTAAGAAAAAATAGAGGTGTTAATTGAGTTGAGTGGCTCGGGCATGACTCACGACATTGCCCACAACATGACACTGTTCAGCCATGCATGGCTTGGTACAATATAGTTTGGAACCATGCTTGGTCATGGACCATGCCGGCCCGTAGCATGCCTTGTGCCATACATGGCTGGTGCTTGCTGTGCCTCGTTCTAGGATAGGCATAATTTGCACTCCTAGCCTAGTGGCATGGTCCAATTTGAGGGATTCGGGATCGACTATGGTTGACTGATGAGTCACATATCAAGTCTCATTGGGTGACTACCTAATGAAAGTTTTTTTTAAAGGCTACATAAGCTGTACATCACTTACGTGACCATTTGCAATTGGGCAGCTATGCCTCTTTTCTTGCCTATCGTATTTTCAATCAATGGGCTCTGATAAGGACAACGACAGCATGATCTATTTGTCCCTGTCAGCCTATTTATTAAAAATAAAAATAAAAATAAAAATAAAAATATGTAGTATTACAATAGCTGTCAGTTTGATTTCAATGACTATTGTAGCCAAAATCTGATGATGATCATGATTTGGGCTAATATTAATTTAAAAAATTAAAAAAAAATATATTTTTTAATTTTGATTTTTTTTAAATAAAGAAGAAATTTAGAATTTATTCTAAATTTTATCTTTTCTCTCTGATTCTCTCTCATCTCTCATATGAAATACAAATATTACATATTATTTTTTTTAATTTTGATTTATGGTTTATACTTGTGCATATAGGATAAATGGTGGTTTGTGTGTGTGTGTTTGTACAACACTGTAACTTACCTCGAGATTAGAATTTACAATAAAGTAATTTGTGGTACAATACTAGTTTTTTTTGTTATTTATTTGTTGGAGTTATTTTTTATTTATTTTTATAATTTGTTTAAAAAATAAATTAGTTAAAAAAATGGCATATAGTTAATTTAATGATAATGAATATGATATTGATATAAATATATATATACTAATGATATTCCTACCGAAAAATTTGATGCCAAAACTATATTTTTTCTAATGACCTTGATCCAACATTACATGTCACCTAAAAAATAAAAAATTAGATGAACATTAATAATATATATGTACTTTAAAATAATTAAAATTAAAATTCTAAGTGTGTCATTGAAGAATCAATACAATGTATATATTGTAAGAGTGTGCGTGTGGCTGAGCACCAAAAGAGGCATGTCAATGACTATACCGCAAAATCTAGTACATTAGATCTAAAATAAATGAAACTTGGCAATGAGACATTTGAAGTTGGATCTAGTTTAGCTTTGCTGATACCTTTTATATATCAAAATGATTTTGAGAGGGAATACATGACTAAATTAGTTATGATAATGTATCTTTTGATTATGTTTTTGGAAGATCGTAGGGTAGTCAGTACTATATAAATCTACTTCAGTTTATTTATTATAGGAATTTTATGTCCACATGTAAGAATGACATAATAAAATATTATAAGTTAGAAAAATAATTAATAATTAATGAATTTAGGAAATATAGTGGAGTGATATCTTTGATGATATATCATTTGTATATTTAATCACCCACTATGTTGACTTTAAATATAAACTTATTAAAAAAATTTTAGGAATTTCTGAAATTCTTTTTTCTCATGATGAGCCCATCATATATGAGTATTTGACGTAGATTTTTAAGGAATATAAAATCCTAAATAAAATATTTAGTATTATTTTTGATAATGTTTCTAATAATAGAGTAGTATTTATATATTTGTTAAAATTATTAGATATAAATTATTGGGTGAGATATTTTACGTTAGGTGCGTGTGTCACATTATTTACCTCTTAGTACATGTAGGAATAAAAATTAATTTTTTTGCATTAGGAAAATTAAGAAATATACTAAAATACCTTTAGATAACTAACATACAACATGAGTTTCGCAACTTATGTTTGTCTGTAAGGCTAAAAAAAATCTAAATAAATATGAGACATCATTGGAAATATTAATATCTTATATTAGAGTCTTATGTTGACTACTAATATGTGATATTAGATTATATTAATAATAAGAGTGACGAGTTTATTATTGACGATTCAGATTGTGATATAGAAATTTTATTTATGCAATTTCTTAAGATTTTCTATGACACGATGGATATGTTTAGTAAATATAAATGTCATCCTAAATTTAATATCATAACTGTTATGATGAAAACTAAATATTTAAAATATTGATCTTTCATTTTAACTTTGTATTATTTGGCATGTATATGGATTATAAGGTTAAGGTGGAAGAAGTAAAAAATATTTTAACATACATATCCATGTGTATGAATCATCTGTATCAACTTGAATGGTTTATTCATGAAAAAATAATTGACTTGTTTTCATATTATGATATTTATATGATCTAGGTATGATAGTTATAGCCATATTCTGATTACAAATATGAATATTATATTTAGAGATGATATTTTTTTCATTCAATTAGCTAGAGGCAAATGACATGGTGATCCATCAAGTAGAAATAATCTGTCTTGGTAATTAGATATTGATTATTGCTATATCTTATCACATGATGATAATAATAGTTTAGATATTTTATTATAGTGAAAATTATACGAATTTATCTATCATATACTATTTAAGATTATGCATGATCTATTGATCTCTCTAGTATTTAACATAATATCAAAGTCTATTTTTTTATGATAGTCAATATCATTTCAGATATGAGATCGATATTATGACCATATATCATAGAGATATTTGCATGCGTCATGGACTAGGAAGATTCAAAGTTGATCATTTAAGATAAGATATAAGGGATGATGATAGATAATAATTCATGAGATGTGAAGATCGAAGATATTGAGTGCACTAGAGATATCTTCAGATGCATTTATGATGCTGATGATGGTCTTATCTCTATTCATAGTAAAGAGGTGTCAAATAGGCCGTATCGTGCCAACACGACCTTTTTTTTTGGTAGCCCAGTTGTCCCACCTTGCTGTGTCGGGCATGACCTAGTACAGATTTCATGCCATGTCTGGCACAACACAACTTAATTATGGCCGGCCCAACACAGCCTATCCGGGTTGAATCTGGGCAGATTTGGGTCGAGTCGGGCTGTATACCGAGTTTGGTCGGGTCATGCTCGGAGATTGCTAGCCTAGGTTGACTGGTCACCAGTTGCGGTTTAATGATTTACATTTTTTTTATAAATTTAAAATTTGAAGTCACCTATTATGAGTTACGATATTATAATATTTATTTATTTCACATAAATTACAAAAAAATAAATTTATTAATATAAATGATAAAGTTTCATAATTAAAAATATCAAAAAAACAAATCCAATAATTATCATCCAATCCAATCTAAAAATTAAAGTAAAATAACAAAATGTCACAATAACATAAAATAAAAATTATCAATCATTATCATGCAACATGCAAGCTCAATCTCAATGCTAATCGGTATAAGTATGCAACTAATCATCTCAGATCATGTAAGTGTTTGATGATATCACTAGTAGTGGACAAGTATTCTTAAAGTCCTACAAGTCATCATCTGCCAGTAACTTCTCTGTTTTTGTTCTAGTATGATCCTAATCTCGAATTTTCTCAATTCTTTATTCATACTAGTGCCTTAACAATATATGATCGTAGTCTCAATCTCTTTTTTAAAATAATATTAATTGTAATAGAAAAAGTAGATTTCGATGCTATATTATATAGTATATGAGTCAGTAGATTTTGTGTTTTCTTAGACCGTACGAGATAAGTGGACTCATGATTTTTATTATTATAATTTACCAAGATTATTATTATTGTCATGTAATAAGATTTAGTAGTAATTGATATCTAAGTATCAATATAACTTATTCTTATTAGATGGTTAACCCCATCGTTTCTTCCTCACTAACTGAATAAAGAAGTCATCATCTCTAAATATGGTGTTCATATCAATACTTAGAGCTTGATTATGACTATTATCATTCATAGTGTCGTAGTAGCCTAGTAGGTAAATAACTTAATCAACTTTTTATGAATGAATATTTTAGGTTGGCGTTCTTGGTTTATCATCGTTTATGCATGTGGATATATATGTCAAAATGTTCTTACCCCTTCCACTTAATCCTAGGATTGATGCAGGTTACCAGACAATAAAATGATAGAACATTGAATCAATACTTTAAGTATTTGATTTTTATCTTAATCGCCATGTCACTAAATATTGAGTCATTTCTAAATTTTTTAAATGTTACTAATGTTGCATATGTATCTGAGTGTAATGCAAGTGTTGGAAGTATAAATTGACGAATTCATATTTATCGTGTTATAAAAAAATATTCAGGAATTTTATAAATGAAATAATTGTATCTTAGTCACTGTCATCAATAATAAGATTATCACTCTTACTATTGACTTAGTCAAATGTTATTTATTTATATTTAACATATGATTTCAATATCAGGTAACTATAATTCTAATGGTGTTTCAAATTCATTTAGAATTTTTTTTCTTTAGATTTGCAGATAAATAGAGACTATTAAACCCATGTTATCTACTAGGCTTTTGAAGATATTTTAGTGAGTTATGTATTTTTGCTAAAGTAGGGGAAAAAATAATTTTCATTATTGCTTGTACAATCAAGCTAATGATGTGTATATCTATTTAATGTAAAAAATCTCTCCTAATGACTCTTATCTAATGGTTATAACAAATATGTTATGACTACTCTTTTAGATGCATTATTAAATATGATACTACATATTTTATTTTAAATATTATAATCTTAAAAAATTCTCATCATGTATTTATATATGACAGAGTCATTATGAGGATGAAGAATTTTTAAAAATCCTAAAGTTTTTTATTAAATATCTATTTAGAATCTACACAGTGGGTGATGAGGCATGCAAAATATATATCATTGTGACTAATTTAGATAACTGACTTTATGGATATCATGACACTATATTTCCTAAATTAATTAATTATTATTTGTATTTCTAACTTATAATATTTTAATATGTCATTCATATATGTTTTATAAAAATCTTATGATATGTAGACTAAAAATAGGTATGCATGATACTAATTATTCTTAGATCTTTCGAAAATCTAATAATAAGGCCTATCATGATGATCAGGTTAGTCATGTATTTTTTTTCTAACTCGTTGTAGTATATGAAGGGGATCAACATAGAAACTAAACTAGATCAAGCATCAAAGACTCTGCCACTTGTTAGGTTTGTCTAGGATCCAATGCAATATATTTTTTAGTATAATGATCGACATGTCTCTTTAGATGCTTAGTCCTATACGTACTTCTATATGTATATATTTTTTTATAATACGTATATTATGTCGATTCTTCAACGACATCCTCTGTATTTTTATTTTTTACTATGTTAAAGTGAGTCCAAATCATAAATATTATTTTAATTTTTTATTTTTTAGATATTAGAGTTTGCATTGTGGCCATGAGAAAAAAATATTATTTTGGCCTCAGACCTTTCTACAAGGTTATCATTATTAATATTATGTATGTTTACGTTAATATTAATTTTAATATTATTAAATTTATTATTTATCATTTCTAATTTTTTTAGTATATGAAATATATTCTATTTTTAAAAATAAAAATTAATTGATATAAAAAAATTAAAAAAATTAAATAAAAATTAAGAAACAATACCTGGTTAGCATTAGGTTTATGGAGAGGAGAGAAAAAGTCAAAGTTCACACTTGAATTTTCTGCCCTTCACGCTCATGGTCCACATTTTTTAAGTTTTATAAAAAAATTCTTATGTTAAAATTATAAATTTTAGATTTAGAGAGAGAAAATGGTACCTAGAGGAGAGATGAGAGAGAGGAGAGAGAGATGAGTTGAGAAATTTAAATGAATAAACTAAAGTCTCTAATCTCATATATATATATATATTTTTAAAAAATAGATATATTTTTTTATATTTTAATATTTTTTAAAATTTAAATAGGGCAAAATCTTCATATATTAATATTTTAATATATTTTTCTACCCTAGCCATTGTAAGTAAATTCAACTGTCTGATTTTAAAAAAAATAATAATTTTTTTTAAAATCAGGCGGCATGGGCCGGTCTGATTGGATCATGCCTGATACTCAATCCAAGGTTCGGGGCATGATGCCCGTGCCATCGGACCATGCCCGTGGGTCAGGCACCCTGGTTGTGCCTACCTCGACATGAGGCTCGACACTACATGACCCAGCACGGCATGGGTAGTGTCTCAGGCCGTCACGACTCAGGTCCGGGCACAGTTTTGGATCATGCCATGCCAGACCAGACATGTTTGAACCAAGCCATACCATGATTTTTAACCGGGCCACCTAGCCTAATTTACACATCTACCGTATTACTATATTGTAGATACTGATTGATCATTGATAATTATTTAATTCATGTAATACTAATATTATGCTACAACATTAGCTCGTAATTTAAAAATTAAATTTATTTTAAAATATAAAACTTAAATGTAAAGTCGAACAATCCAAGCTTAAGTTCCACAATAGTCAATAATGAATATTGAATAGGCCAAAAAAAAGATTGATTCGTGCTGGTTCGAACTTCCTAGAACCAATATAGCCTTGCACTATACGGGCCAATCATGTCATGCTCGGCATGATATTGTTCCATGATTGTGCCACACTGGAACAGGATGTGTTAGCACTATATGATATGTTTAACACCTCTATAAAAAAACTTAGATTTTAGAAAATTAATTTGAATTTATGTTAAGTAATTTTTATTTTAAAAGTTATGTAGGTAGTCAGATAATTAATTAAATTGTACAAGAAAAATAAGAAAGATTTATACATGATATTATTGATTTAGAGAAAATTATAATAATTTTAAGAAATTTATTTTGATAGGCATTATGTAAGAAATGAATATCAAATGTGTATATTGAGCTAATTAAATATATGCACGAGGGAGTAATGCTAGAGTTAGTTTGGTTTAAGCCATTATTCATGAATTTTCAATAGTTGTGAAACTCCACCAAGGAGCATTATTTGTTCCTTATATTTTTATGTTAATTTTGAATAAACTGATAGATCTTTAAAAAGATATCTATTGGTGTATGATGTTTGCAGAAGATATATTGTCATTTGATGATACTAAAGAAATAATAGATAGAAAATTAGAAATTTGGAGAACAACACTTGAGTTTAATGTGTTTAAAATTAATTGTAGCAAGAGAGAATACTTGAAATATGAGTTTAATCATATTATGAGTGATAATTATGTAATAATTAAAATAAGAAAATAAAAAAATATTAAATGTTAATTATTTCAAATATCTAGTTTCTATATTAAATAAAGATGGAGAAATTGACAAGGATGTATCTCATATGATTAATGTTAATTGAACTAATTAGAAAGTTATCTCATTTATTCTTTGTGATAGACGAAACTAAATAGATTAATTAAAAAATTAAAAAATAACTATATGACCAACTGTACTTTATGGAAGTAAATATTGGGTGATCAATAAGTAACATATACAAAAGATAGTATAATAGAGCAAAATTTTAAAAGGCTAAAATGTAATGTGAGATTTTTTTGTGTTCGTGAGGCGAGGCATAAGCCTCGAGGTGTTAAATCATAAGTTTTTTCAACATCAAAATATATAATTAATTAATATTTTAAAATATATAAAATAAAATAACATAAATAAAAACATAAAAAATCAAAGTTTTAAAAAGTATTTTAAAGATGCATCTTGACTATCAATATAATTAATAAATATTTTATAATATATTAAAAATAAAATAAAATAGTATGGAATATTTTAATAAATATTTTATAATATATTAAATTTTTAATAAATTTAAAATAATTTTATCATTATCAAATTGAAAATTTAAATTTATTCTTTTATTAATAAATAGTATGAAATACTATTTATTAATAAAATTTAAGATGAGTCTCTCTTATTTTCTTCACACTTACCCATCGTTCTTCACCTCTCTTCCCTCCCTCTCCCCTCTTTCCTCTCCTCTCTTCCATTGCCCTCACTCTCGCCCTTCTTTCTTGCTCCACGGAAAGCTCGATGTAGCTTTCTGGAGGTCCTCGTTGAAGCTCGTGGAGCTCCAGTGAGCTTCATAGTCGAGCTCCGTTGAGCTCCAATGAGCTTCATCTTGGAGCTTAATGGATCTTGATAGAGCTTCATAGAGCTCCATGCTTTTTTTAATGTCTTGATGTATTTTATGAACGCCTCACATTGAGGAATTCCATGCTTTATCTCTATTTAAAATAGAGATAAAGATGGTAAAGTGGATATCTGGTTAAACTAGGAAAAATATAATTAGCAATGAAATTATTAAGAAGAAAATTAAAATAACTCATATATGATAAGATAATAAATAATTATTTGAGGTGGTTTGTTCATGTTCAACATAAATTTTCTGGTATACTAGTTAGGAAGTGTGAGATTATTCGAAAGGAGTAAGGAAAACGAACTAGAAGTATGTTTTGAAAAAATTAGAAAGAAGTAAAAATATATTTAATGACTAAATGATTGAGTACATTAATTTTAATATAGTAAATTGAAAAATGTGAATCATACAATTGACTCTAAATAATTGAGATAATACTTGGTTGATGATGATTATTTTTTTTATAGATAAAATCAATCAATAAATAAGTTGCACCAATCCAATGTTGGTGTATATATTCATAATACATTCACATTAGATTATTAAGTTTTGAGGTTTCATGATATAGTTTTTCTACATCTTCTAAAAAGGTTTGATATTTTTTTAGACATCATGAACATTCAAATGTTTAGAGGTTTTATGATTTCAGTTGAGCACTTCCTCATTATACATGAAGTATGCTATTATTTTTGACAGAAAAAAATTTAGTTTTGAAGAAGTATTGTTAATTGTTCGGTTGATGGATCAACTCACATGTTTATTCAATAAGGTCACACAATGGTTGCATCTTTCCAATTTTTAATCATGGTGCACATGATGTTTACACACACACACACATGTACTTTATGTTGATTATTTATTATAGTGAGGGATTTCTAATACTAGAAAATATAATATATAATACTAGCAAGCTGTACTAAAGTATACGAGACCATGTTGCATTTTTGAAGATGAAATTGTAAATCTTAAATTCGAGATGAAATGCTCACTACACTATATATATATATATATATAAGTTGTACATGTGTAGTGAGTTTCTTATATATATAAGTTGTATATTTATATATATATATATAAATTGTAAATCTTAAATTGTAAATCTTATATATATATATATATATAAGTTGTACAAAAAAGAATACAACTTATATGACATGAGTTTCTTATATGAAAAATTAACATCAAATATGCTTGTAAAAATATAAATTCATATAATATTTTAATCTATATCATCTTGAAAATTTTTATGGAGTGACCTATAATTATATCGAGTCAAATCGTTGACTCTATTATCATTTTCGCAAAGCTTTTGTTCAAAATTAGTTGAGACCATTTATATGAATTTTTTTTTATTTAATTTTTATTTGAATATTTCAATTAGTAAAATTTATGATCTCTTATATAACTTATTTTATTAATAATTTCTTCTTATATTAAATGTTGACTTTGACAAAATTTTTACGTAATTGATTTATAACCAAGTTAGTTTTCAATTGATTAGGTAAAATTGTTTGCACTTCATTGAATGAAGTATTTTTATATTTTTGACTTTATGTAATTATATTTTTTATCATAATTATATTTATGAGTTCATAAATGATGGATAACCAATGTAATTATATTTTTTAATTATTGGCCATCACATATTCTTAGTGTATTGATTACGAAGTATGAGACTATTCAAGTGAAGAGAGAAAAAATTAGAGGTAGTTTTATAAGGAATTAAGTAGAAATTATAAATAAGAATTTAATAATTTAAATAATTGAGAATAAATATAAATTTTAATAAAATTAATTTAAAAAATATAATTCATACAGTCGATTTCAAGTAATTATGGTAGAAATTAGTTAATGATAATGATAATAATGATGATGTTAAATTTAATTATTAAAATTAAATATAGTTTCTAATTAATAACAAATGAGCATGTTACTTTTAAAAAATAAAATAAAATGAGAAATATATTTTTATGATAGATAATTGTGTTTTATAGTTTTCAAGGCTAACAAAATTATTAATGTTTAAAAAATTAGGCCGGACTATCATGTTGGATCGGTTAGACAATTTATTGGAAACAAAACTTGGTTCACGGTGGAAAATCATTTCTATATCAATCAAATGCAAGTTAACATAATTGGTAGTTGAATTAATGAGCTATTATAATCAAGGAGTTCTAAATGAACCAAATGGGTTACTTTTAATTGTTTTGAGGAAAATCCCAAAATGATTTTATTCTGTATTGAAATGATGTTTTGATTTTGCAATTCATTTTTTTTCCTTAATCAAAATATTTTCTTCCCAAATCTACATCACTCAATCTTTCACTCTTCCTTAGCACCTCTTTCTTTTGAATCATGTAACTCTCACATAAATATTTGATGTCTTTTTTTAGTATGTATTAGTTTTGAGTATTTTGCACTTTTAATCATTTTTATTATAATTATTTTTGTATAATTTATCATTTTATTATAATTATTTTTAATTTTAGTAATATATAAATTATATATTTATATATTACACAAATACTAATACAAAAACAAACATACAAGTTCTAATAAGAACTGTGAAATTAAAAGAATTTGAACAATAATAGTATTCTGATGGATGGTCATATGAGAAGTCTTTGTATTGTATGCAATGAAAGTCATGACTTGGTACGATTATAAGTATCCTTATCTTAAGATTGTAGGTCTTGGGTTCAAGACTCATCATATACAATCCCACTGATTTTTGGAGATAAAGTTGTTAAAATATTAATATCTCTTAGTCCTAGCATTAAGTGAGACTTTTGTGCATTGTTATGACTTTTATAAATTATATATGTATGATATTACTTGTTTGATAATGATTCAATTATTAATTCAATTAATGAATTATGAATTGGAAACTTTTCTTGTTCAATTACTTGTTTGATTATTCAAACATTGAAAATTATGTTCAAAATAAATAAATAATTATTTTTTTGAATATTTTAAAAAATATATTTTTTATTATCACATATTAATGTACAATTATACTTATTTTTTGTCCTAAAATGTTAATACTGTATAAATGAGTATTTTATTTGTATTTTTTATGCTTATATGCATTTGGTTATATGCTTAGGTTTTTGTTGTTTTTTATATATTAATAAAGATTAATTTTCTTTTCATTTAATATTATAACAAAGATATAGTATTTCATAATTTTTTTTCTCATTTTTTTATTTATTTTCTTATTATTCTTTTTTTTCTTATTATTCTTTAATTTTTTCTTCGGTTTTTTTTTTCATTTTTATCATTATTTTATTCATCATCATCATCATCATTATTTTATTAATTATCATCATCATCATTATTTTATTAATCATCATCATCATCATTATTTTATTAATCATCATCATCATCATTATTTTATTCATCATCATCATCATCATCATTATTTTATTCATCATCATCATCATCATTATTTTATTCATCATCATCATCATCATCATTATTTTATTTATCATCATCATCATCATCATTATTATATTTGATGTTTCCACATCTCATCATCATCATCACCTTCAATTATAAAAACTTTATCATCATTATTTTTTTTATTAGTTTTCTTTTATTATTATTTTTAAAAATTTTTGTTCTTCCCACCTTTCTTCTTCTTCCTTATTATTATTTGTTGGTGTTCTTCTTCTTTATCATCATTTTTTATTTTTAGAGGAATGGTGTTATGGTGCACTCTACACAAAATATTTTAAAATAGAATTGAAGTTTTTATAATTGTAAATGAGTGCCAAACTATTAACAATTTAAAATTTGATGCACGTAAATAGAGTAATCCTAAATTATCATTAACAAATTAAAACATAACCAACTAAACTCCTTGCCCCTTGAAT
Source organism: Sapria himalayana (assembly GCA_029783825.1). Classification (NCBI taxonomy): domain Eukaryota; kingdom Viridiplantae; phylum Streptophyta; class Magnoliopsida; order Malpighiales; family Rafflesiaceae; genus Sapria; species Sapria himalayana. The sequence goes on from JAREIK010002829.1 coordinate 482,906, forward strand.
CTTCTCGCCCATCGCCAGAAGCCCTTCGCCCCTTGCCCCTTGCCCCTTGAATCTCACACCTTGCACCTCGCTCTCTCCATCGAGCTCCACGAGCTCCTGGAACTTTACGATGAGCTCTTGGTTCTATACGTTGAGCTCCAGGAGCTTTTGGAGCTCATCGTCTAGCTCCATGAGCTCGTCGAGCTTGACGACTAGCATCTAGAACTTGACAATGAGCTCTAGTAGTTCGTGGAGGAGTTCATTGTTGAACTTCACGAGCTATTGGAGCTCGTCATCGAGTTCTAGGAGCTGCTGGAGCTTGATCACAAGCTTTTGTAGCTCATCGTCGAGCTCTTGGAGTGGCTATAGCTCGACCAATGCTACACGAACTCCAGAAGCTCGATGGAGAGGACAAGGTATGAGGGGCAAAGGGCTTCGAGCGAGGGGGAGGGGAGAGTTTATTTGGTTCAATTTTAATCTGTTAAGGAAAATTTGAGATTATTCTATTTGAGTGTACCAAATTTTAATTTGTTAAGAGTTTAGTGCACTTTTTAAAAATTATAAAAAGTTTGGTTCCAGTTTTTAAATATTTTGTAGGGGAGTGAACCAAAACACAATTCCCCTTTTATTCTTTATCATTATCATTATCTTTGTCTAATTTTCAATTTTTTTCATTATTTTTTTTGTTCTTTCTTTTTTTCAACTTTTTTTTTCTCTTCTACCTTTATTTTTTTTTCCTTATTTTTTCTCTTTTTCTTATTCATCTTATTATTTCTTGTTTTGTCACTGTTTTTTTTTTATTTTTTTTCTTGTTCTTCTCATTCTTTTCTTTTCTTCATATTTTTTCTTATTATTATTCTTTTTTTTCTTCATAATTTTTTTATTCCTAAACATCTTATATATTTTTTCTTTTTTTTGCCTTTTATTTTTATTTCTTCTTCTTCTTCTTTTTTTGAGCTCCTAGAACTCGTCGTCATGCTCCATGAACTTCAAGAGCTCGATGGGGAGGGCGAGGTGTGAGGGGTGAGGGGCTTCGGGTGAATGGCGAGGAGCTTCGGGCCAGGGGGAGGGGGAGAGTTTATCTGGTTATATTTAATTTGTTTAGTGTAATTTGGGATTACTCTATTTAAGTATATCAAATTTTAATTAGTTAAGAGTTTGCTATATTTTTTAAAAATTATTAAAAGTTTGGTTATGTTTTTTAAATATTTTGTAGGGGAGCACACCAAAACATATTTTTTCCTTTATTCTTCATTATTTTCATTTGTCTTTTTTTTTTATTTTTTTTATTATCTTCTTTTTGTTCTTCATTTTCTTCTATTTTTTTTCTCTTTTATTCATATTTATTTTTTTTATCTTTGTTGTATTCTTCCTCTTTATCTTATTAATCTTATTCTTCTTTGTTTTCTCTTTGTTCTTCTTCTTCTTTATCTTCTTATTGTTCATTATTTTTTTTTTCTTTTTATTATTATTATTTTTCTTCTTATTCATAGTTTTTTTAAACATTTTTTTATATATTTTTTTCTTTTTCTTATTCTTCTCACTTTTTTGCCTTCTACTTTTATATTTTCTTTCTTTTTTTTATCTTCTGCTTTTACTATTTGTTTTTCTTCTTTTTTATCTTCTTGTTATTCATTTTTTTTATTTTTTCTCTTTTTCTTCTTGTATTCTAGTTTTTATACCTCTTTATTTTTTTTTATTTTTTCTTCTTCTTTTTCGTATTTTTCTTCTCGTTCCTCTTATCATCATATTCTTCTTCAAATTCTTTTTTTTTTAATTTTTATTTTTATCATTTTATTCTTCTTTTTTTTTGTCTTGTTTATTTTGTCTATTATTATTATTATTCTTATTCAATTTCTTTCTTTTCTTCTATTTTTTTTTCTTTTACAATTTCTTTTAAATTTATCATTTTCTCTTATTTTTTATATTATTTGTCTTCAACATAATAATTATCATCAATAATTTTTTATTCTTTTTTTTGTTTTTTTCTTTTTCTTTATTTTCTTTTTCATCTTATTTTCTTTTTTCTTGTTCTTATTGTTTATCTTTTCCTTATATTGTTCTTCTCAAGGAAGCACGGATAAGGCTCCATATAGGCGTGTCCACATATTAGACACTACACGGATACGTATTCGATATGCCACGTGGCGTATCTTTGATCAATCCGTATCCGATATGTCACGTGACATATCAGACGGATGCACGGGCTGTCGTATCCATGCAGACAATGCTCGACTATGTTGCCCATGATGGCCAATGACTGATTCTGTGATGCGACACAAGTGAGCATGATTCTGTGGGGCGGCGTAGGTGGGCGCGATTCTGTGGAGGGGGAAGGGGGCGGGCACAATTTTTGGGAAGTGGGGGTGAGTGTAGGGGGCGGGCTCGATTTGTGGAGAGGAGGGCACGATTTGTGGGAGGCAGGGGCTGGCTCGATTTGTGGAGAGGAGGGTGTGATTTGTGGGAGGCAGGGGGCGGGCACGATTTTGTGGAGAGGTAGGGCGCGGGCACGATTTTGTGGAGAGGTAGGGCGCGAGCACGATTTTGTGGAGAGGCAGGGCTCGATTTTGGGGGGCTGGGGGGTTGGGCGCAATTTTGGGGGGGGCCTGATTTTTATAAAATAAAATATTTTTATTTTATAAAATAAAAAAAATATATTTTTTATATAATATATGATTATTATTAAATATTATTTTATAAAATAAGATAATTATAAATATTATCTTATAAAATAAAATATTTTAATTTTATAAAATAAAAAAATATATTTATTTAATAAAATAAAATAAAATAAAATATATTATTTTATTATATAAAATACTTAATATTTATAGAAAATAATTTTTATTTTTATTTTTTTATAATGCCGTATCCTAGCTGAATCTGTATTCTAGTTTTTTTGAATTTGCCGTGTCCCCGTATATTGTCATATCGTATTTTCGTGTCTGTGTCCGTGCTTCTTAGGTTCTTTTATTACTTTTTATTCTTTTTATTTTTTTTCTTATTTTTTACTTTTTTTTATTTCTTATTTTTTTTCTCTTATAATTATTTTTTATTCTTCTTTTTCATCTTCTTGAATCTCTTCATTTTTTTCCTCTTAATTTTCTCCTTCTTTTTCTTCGACACGTTCTTATTATTTCTTTTTTATTTGGTTTCGTCTTATTTTTCTTATTTTTCTTTTTTTTTTATCTTTTATTTTTTTATTATTATCATCATCATATTCTTATTATCTTATTCTTTTTTTTTTCGTCTTTTTTTGTTATTCTTTTATACTTGTCTTGTTTTTTTTTTCATCTTTTCCTCTTCTTTGCATTCTTCATTTTTATCACATCATTATCTTCCTCCTTATCTTTTATGTATCTTCTATGTATCTTATTTTTCCTCTTATTTTTATATATTTTTTCTTTGAATTTTTTTCATCTTATTGTTGTTGCTGCCCTTCTTCTTCTAATTTCTTTTATATTCTTTTTTATATTCTTGTTATTTTTCTTGTTTCTCATATTCTTCTTTGACTTTTTTTTCTTTTTTATCTTGTATTTATTCTTTATGTTATTCTTTTTATTTTTCTTATTTTTTATCTTTTTTTATATTCTTCTTCTTACTATCTATCTTTTTTTATTTTTTTATAGTGTTATCATCATTTTTTTCTTCTACTTTTTTTATTCTACTTTTTAAAATTTTTTTTTTCTTATATTTCTTATTCTTTTACTATTATTTATTTTTTTTTCTTGTTTTCTTCTTTATATTTTTTATCATCTTCTTTTTTTGTTTTCTTTTTCATATTATTATTATTATTTATATTATTATTCTTCTTTTTTTTTCTTCATTCCTTTCTTTTTTTTTCTTATTATTCTTCTTTATTCAAGTTTTTTTTGTTTACTTTTTTTTTTAAAAAAATTTTATTATCATTATTATTTTCTTCTTATTTATTTTCATCATTTTTTTATTCTTTTTAATTTTCTTCATGTTTTTTATATTTTTTTCTTCTTGATCTTCTTATTTTTCTTTTTTTTTTCTTTTTATTCTTATTCTTAATCTTTCTAATTCTTACTCTTTTTTATTTTATAAATTTTAACTTCTTTTTCCTTATTTTCTTGTTGTTTTTTTCTTGCTTTTCATCATAATCATAATCATAATCTTATTCTTATACTTATTTCTTTTGTTTGTTCTTATTATTCTCATTGTTCTTTTTATTTGTCTTCTTTTTTTGTTTTTCTTCTTTTTTCTCTTTTACATCTACCTTTTCGTTCTTTTTTTTTTCTTTTTCTTTTTTATTTTTTTTATTATCTTTCTTTATTTTCATCTACTTCTTATTCTTTTTCTTATTTCTCTTTTTCTTCTTTCTGTTTTTCTTTATTCTCTTTTTTTTTTCTTCTTCATTTTTTTCTTTTTCTTATTATTTTTCTTAATTTTCTTTTTTTCCCTCTTCATATCTTTGTTGGATTTTTCTGTTTCTTTTATTGTCTTTCTTTAGCTACTTCATCATTATTTTATTTTCTTCTTATTTTTCTTATTATTTTTTTTCCTTTTTTTCTTCTCTTTCTTATTATTCTTTTTTTTTCTGTCTTCTTTATTTTTTTTATTATCATCATTATTCTTCATTATTTTTTTATTTTACTTCTTATTTTTATTTTTTTCTTTCTTTTTATTATATCTTCTTTTTCTTTTTCATATTCTTTTTTTTTTCTTGTTGTTTATTTTTATTCTTTACCTTATTCTTTGTCTTTTTCTTTTTGTTCACCTTCTACTCTATCATATTTTTCTTTAGTAGTATTATTATTATTATTATTATTTTTTATTCTTTTTCTTTTTCAGCTTTTTTTTTCTAATTTTTGTCAATTATCATAACCTCTTATTTCTTCTCATATATATATATATAGTTCTTTTTTTTTCTCATTTTTTTTCTTTTTTTGTTTTTTTTTTGTTCTTTTATTTTTTATTATTTTTTTCTATATATCTTATTCTATAATAACAATGATATAGCCTATCATTATTGACCACCTTTTCTAATAATTTACTTTCTTTATTATGGGCACATCAATCTTCTTGTTAATTTATACTTTTTTCTCCAAGTGACTAGAAGATGTTTTAAAGTAATTCTAGTTTTTTTATCTAGGTACTAAAATAGTACTTGGATTTTAGTAGACATCCTAATTCTGCATGCTTGGTGGCTTTTTTTTTTTGGGTTGGTTGGGTCAGGTTGGGTTGACCCTATTATTGAGTAGTGATACTACATTTCTCCTGATGTTAGAAGAATTATTCTTTAAAGATTCATCTTTGAATGAGATTCATGGAAGTCATCTTGGTGAAGGTCAATGTCATATCTCAATTTAAATAAGAGCTCCAATCACTATTGATCTTCTCGAGATATAAATCATGAGGGAAGTGATGAAGGTTCAATGTTGCTTATAATAATGTTTCATTACTTGCTATGTCTATTGAGGATGATGATAATATTGAGTATTTTAGACATGAGAATGTGAACCAGTTGTGATCCATATAGAGATGGAGGGTAGGAGACTTTAGACTTGAAATATATTTATACTAGGAGGTTACATTGTAATCAACTGATCTTTTGAATAAATATGATTTAGACATTTTGATTGCTCAAGAATTGAAGAAGTATTTTACACCCATCCAATTGGCTTGACATTTTCTTTCTCCAGAGTATTTTATTTTCAATTTTCTCCTTCTTTTTTATCGTTTCAAGATTTCTACTTTCAAATCATAGATATCATCTAAAGTGATTAGATTTGAGAACTTGTATTTCAAGCTTCTGGGTAATCAGTATGTGGATGCAAACTAGTGTTCACAGTGAAAACTAAACCCTATGAGAAAGTAAAGTGACTTGTTATGTTACTTTTATTCTCAGGGCTAACTGAACTATATTAGATTACTTCTATCTCTGGTAGCTTCTCACAAGTGAGCAGTGGATGTGAAGAATGTGTTTTTTAATGATGACCAATAGGAGGTATATTTGGAGTGATCATTGGGTTTCATGGGTTTAGGGAGGATTAATCATGTTTCTAGACTACAGAAAATCTTACATGGTTTGAAACAGTCAATGAGAGTTTGTGTGAACAATTTTTTGTAGTTAGATTATTTGAGCTTTGTAGATGTATTCCAAGTTACTTTTATTTTTATAAATGTGATTTAAATGATACTTATATTATGTTGTTGACTGTTATAAATAATATTATTATCACATATGATGATTAATTAGGTATTTCATAATTAAATTAATATTTTTAGAAAGAGTTTCATTTATCTTTGCATTTATTATTTTGTTGGTTTCAAGATTGATTATTCAGATAGAAAAAATAATTATATCACAGTGAATGTATGCATTAGAATTTTTTTTTTTTTTTTTTTGGATTATTAAGTTGAGTTCAAATAGATTTTTTTTTCTAGGTACATGTGTTTTTTGATTTATTTAAATATAAAAGGATAATAGAAAACTTCAACTATATGATAATCATCAAATTAGATATCACTTATATTATTAATATAATTAGATAATTCTTAAATTATTTTAAATATATTGACTTTGACATCATTCTTCGCAGTGTTAAATATGTGAATAAGAATTTTGAATTTGAGAATATTTTAAGAGACATTAGATATTTTAGTTTGATTGATTACCCGGATTCAATAGAATTATGATAGCTACATCAAGGAGATCTATAATAAATTATTGTATTTTCATGAGAGACAGTCTTATCTCCTTGAAAGTATGATCGTATTAATTATTAATGGATTGGATGTAGAGATGAAAATATAAGACTGACATATTTTGCTAGTGAAGTTCTTTGAGAAACTTAAGCCAAAAAATACCATCAAAATCTCAATAGAAAGCACATGAATGCATGCCCAATGGAATCAAACTATGTAGTGCTAGTATTGGATCAAGGCAGTTTTTTTAAGAATACTAAGCTTGACTATTTCTATTTGTAAAACATAAAAAACAAATAAATAAAAATAAAGTTATAACAATGAAAAACTATAATATTATTCTCAAATTAGTACGTAAATATCAACAATACTAATTTAATGGAGAGAATAGAGAATTGAGGTTTTTTAAGGTTTTTGTAAAAATATCAATTGATTGATCTGCTATAGTGATACAAGTTATAATAATAGTTATTTCCTATTTTTTTTCATAAGGAAAAAATTCATTTATATGTGTTTTGTTCATTTATGACATAACAAATTAGAAGTTATATACCTCAATATCTATAATTATTATTGTAAAGAGCTGTGTTGCACGGATACGGCTAGGAAGCGCCGTGTCCGCGTGTCGGACACCTGGACACGCGGACACGGGTCGGACACGCGTCGGATACGTGTCCGATATGTCACGTGGCTTATCGGACACAAATCCGTATGAGATACGCCACGTGGCGTATCGGATACGCGTCGGAGACGTATCCGACGAGTTTTCCGGCAACAGTCAATTACCTCCCGACGCGTCTTTACCTACCAACGCATCTTTTACCAACCACCGCATTTTTTCGATGCTAACGCGTCGGAAATACTCCATTTATTAACAATTACTTTTACATCTCCAACGAATTGAGGAGCACACCGCCGACAGTGAGGAGCACGCCGCCGAGCCGCCGACTATACCTAAGGTAAGGATTTAAATCTGTATCGGGAGGGGGAGAGTTCGAATATCGAAAATCGGGAGGAGGGGGGGGGGTTTCGGGAGGGGGGTTCGGTGGGGGGGTTTCGGGAGGGATTTTTGGGAGGGAGGGGGGGGGGGGGCGGTTTTCGGGAGGGGGGGAAAGGTTCTGTACCCCCGTACAGAATTTCGGGAGGGGGGGAAAGGTTCTGTACGGGGGAGGGGGAGGGGGAGGGTGTTAGAGGTTTAATTTTATTTTAAATTATTTTAAAAAACAGAATTTTAAATTATTTTAAAATACTGTATTTTAAATTATTTTAAAATACGGTATTTAAAATATACGTTAGAGGGAGTTAGAAGCTGTAACGGGAGGGGGCAGGTGTTAAAGGCCTTAAATATATTTTTTTTATATTTTAATTATTATTGTTTGTTTAATATATATACAAAATATAATAAATAAATAATTTATTTTAATTTTAAATACATAATTTTAATAATAATAATAAATATGCAATATTAAAATATGGAATATTTAAATATGAATACTTTTGTTAGTATGTATTATGTAATATTTAGTAATATATAATATGTAAGTATAATAGTTTTTGTTATATAATTTATTTTAAATAAATTATTGTTTTATGAAAATAATAAAAATATAATGAAAAATGTAATAAATTATTGATGGAGAAAAAAAATAAGATTAAATTAATTTTGAATTAATATAGATTATTTAAAATGCATAATTTTTTTTCATGCAGAATTATATAATAAAATGAGTTGTAATTCTGAGCCTTCAAGTAATCAAGAAAATATTCAAGATGTTGATGATAATGCTCCATTATGAAAATATGTCACGAAAGATGCAAAATTAGATAAAGGAAAAGGGGGAGGAAATGTTACTTTTCAATGTAATTTTTGTAGACAAATATATAGAGGATCATATTATAGAGTCAAGGCTCACTTGTTAAAAATTAAAGGGGCTGGGATTGCATCATGTACTAAAGTAACAAATCAAAATTTGATTGAGATGCGAAGGATGGTGGAGGAATCTGAACAGAGAATGAAAAAAATCTAATCCTAAGTTAGTTTCTTTACCCACATTAAGCATTGCAGATTCTTTTTTTGAGAATTCCTCTTATAGTGCTAATCCAATTGATCTAAAAAAGAGAAAGAGAACTATGGGATCAATTGAAAATACATTCAAAATTGGTGCACGTGAATTAGTTGACAGTGAGATAGCTAGACTGTTTTATTCTGGAGGGTTGTCTTTTCAATTAGCTAGAAATCTTTATTATGCACGTGCCTTTAAAAGTGCAAGTCAACTACCATGTTATGTCCCACCAAGTTATAATACATTAAGAACAACATTATTGCAGAAGGAGAAGAATAATATTGATAATCTATTAGAACCAATCAAGAAGACTTGGAATGAGAAAGGAGTGAGTATTTGTAGTGATGGATGGTCAGATGCTCAAAGAAGACCACTTATTAATATCATGGCAGTCTCAGAAAGTGGACCAATATTTTTGAAAGCAATAAACTGTGAAGGAGAGATTAAGGACAAACATTTTATAGCTGATTTATTGATTAATGCTATACAAGAGATTGATCCACAAAAGGTTGTTCAAGTTATAACTGATAATGCTGCGGCTTGCAAAGCAGCAGGATACATTGTGGAATCAAAATTTCGGCATATCTTTTGGACCCCGTGTGTGGTTCATACTCTTAATCTTGCTTTGAAGAATATTTGTGCACCAACAAACTCAAAATATGATGATATGATGGAACAGTGTGGTTGGATCGCTCAAGTATCAAGTGATATTTTTTTTATCAAGAATTTCATTATGAATCATGCAATGAGATTATCAATATTTAATAATCATTGCAAACTGAAGTTACTTTTAGTGGCCGATACACGTTTTGCTTCAACTATTGTTATGATTAAACGATTTAAAACTATAAAAAGAGGTTTAGAGCAATTAGTGATAAGTGAAGAATGAGAAATGTATAAAGATGATGATTTAGTGAAAGCTAAAGAAGTAAAGGATAAAATCATAAATGAAGACTTTTGGATGAATGTAGATTATATCCTCAGTTTTACAACTCCTATTTATGAGATGCTTCGATTAGCTGACACTGATAAACCTTGCCTTCACAATATTTATGAGTGGTGGGATTCTATGATCGAAAAAGTGAAGGAAGCTATTTTTAAGAAAGAACATAAAAGCCCCACAGATAATTCAAGGTATACTTTTAATTTAATTTTTAATTTTTATTATTTTGATTGAAAGTTTAAGTTTTAATTATAATTGAAATTATATGATTTGCTATGTATTTTAACCTATAGGTTTTTTTATATTGTGAATGATATTCTGGTGGAAAGATAGAATAAAAGCCACACACCTTTACATTCTCTTGCTCATTCCTTAAATTCAAGGTAATCTTAAGAGTTTAAATTATAGATTATGATAATTTTAATATAAATGATATTTTATGATTTTTAATATTTTATAACTAATGTTATAACATAACTTGCAGGTATTATAGTCAACAATGGTTTGCTGAGTCTGGTGATCGTGTTCCACCGCATCGAGATTTAGAAATAGTAAGAGAAAGAAAAAAATGTTTTGAGAGATATTTTTCTAATGAAGGTGAAAGGAGAAGAGCAAATGACGAGTATGCTATATTTTCGGCATTTTTGGAAGATTTTTCTAGTAGTGATTCCATAAAAGACAAGTGGTATATGAGTCCTATTAAATGGTGAGTTGTTCATGGAACTGCTGCACCGATGCTTCAATCTATTGCATTAAAATTGTTAGGACAACCTTGTTCATCCTCATGTTGTGAAAGAAATTGGAGCACTTATAATTTTATTCACTCCATGAAGAGAAACAAGTTGACACCACAAAGAGCTGAAGACTTAGTTTATATCCATAACAATCTTCGACTTCTGTCAAGGAGATCTCCAAACTATAATGAAGGCGAATCTAAAATGTGGGACATTGGAGATGATGATTTTGAATCAATGGATATTGAAAATGCTGGAATTCTCGAGATTGCAGATCTTTCTCTTGATGAACCTGAACTGGAAGCTATTTTGTTTGATTCATAAGAAAATGCGAATCTTTTGTTTTAATATTTCTTATGTTTGTGTTTGAATGTTTGTAAAAATAAAGTTTGAGCATTTTTTTTATTTATCTAAATTTCTGTTAATGAATAATATTTATATTTAATTTTTTTTTCATGCCGTGTCCTAGCCGTATCCGTATCCTAGTTTTTTGAAATTTGCAGTGTCCCTGTATCCTGCCGTGTCGTATCCGCGTGTCCTTATCCGTGTCCGTGCAACATAGGTAAAGAGTAGTAGTAAAAGTAAGAATTATATTCAATCTATTCAAAAAAGTGCCTAAATTTTAATGTTTTCAAGTACAAAAGTCAGTAGTAGACATCCTCTTATTATAATCTCACTATAGGTGCTCAATATACTAAAAGAACTTTAATGCTTGAAGATTTCTTTATATGTCTTTGTATATGAAGAATTGTATTTAGGTGGACATACCATGAATAATTTATGAAATAATTAAATTTACTTAATAAACATCTTATATTTAGATACTAATTTTTTTATATAATAGGTAATCTTTTATATAATTTTATATATAAAAAAAAAATTAGTACATGACTCAACTGAAGTCATTGGACAAAAAATTAGTACATGACTCAACCAGAGTATTTACTCGAGCATAATCTAAAAGATCATTTTCTCTAAAAATATTAATTGTATACCTCCATTGTGATAGAATGTATTATTTGAGTTGGATGATTAATTAATTAATTTTTTCTCATAATAATAATATCATCCATGTATATAAGCAATAAGTTCTACTTGTCATCTGGATCTAATCACTAACATCACTACTTACTAATATTCTATCAGGCTTCGGTGAGTAATATTTGTATTCTCTTAAATACTATAGTAACAAAAAAAAATATATTATGTTGTTTTATGTGCTATTTTATGTGATATCTTAGACAAAGTAATTATTTTCAAATATTCTAGGAGACAAACTAGATAATTTTTCTCTAGGATGAAAGATTCGAAAGGGTACACAATAAAAAAAAGATAGAAAAAAATATCTGGTTGATCAAGTAGTTTATGATTAATATCAGACCTTCCTAAATATATTTTGAAACACTCTTATTAAATATGAGTTTCTGACTCCCTACCATCAAATGTTTTTCTTTTTAAAACCTTATTATGTGAGAGTGTATTATCACATAAATCTGATTTACTATTTCATAATTAGTATAATAAGTATGAAAATTATCATATATGTATACTAATATATTGCTACTCATAACATATTTTATTTTTTATTTAATTAATTATATATATATATATATATTTGAAATTTTAAAAATAAGAAAATTTTGTCACATAAAATAAAAAAGAACTAACCAAATAAAATCCAAATAATCATTAATAAATTAAATAGCCTTCCTGTGATATGTTGACACAACTAAATATAAGTGTGGACTGAGATGACACCCAAGCCTGGCTCCGGGTAGGGTTGTTCATGTTGTTTGGCTGGGTTATTCCAGAACATATCGGTACATGCTTAACCCAAACTAGCTTAGGTGTATTGCAGTTTAGTTGCAGCTAGCTTGGGTCTAAACTTGGTGAGCTAGGCACCCTAGCCATGCCCCATGGTGCCTGGCTAGTCCACAGGGCCTAGGACCCAAGCCCTGGATTTGCATATGCAATGCGAACTGCATTGTGCTGCATGACTATAGTGCATAGTGGCAGTGTATTGTAGTTTGCATATATTATATTATATATATACATATATAATTAATTAATTATAAAATATAAATTCAAAAGATAAAATAAATGATGTTAAAACAAATTTGTTAATTTAAAATTTTAATTTAAATAAAATATGTTAAAAAAATATTATATAAGAGCATTAATGATAAATGTACCCACTTTGATACTTGCAGAATAAAATTTAACAAAATAATTTTTCAAATTGAAAAAAAAATAAAAAACATTGGAAATAGTATAAAATGATAAAAACTAAAAGATCACAATTTATTATTTTGATTGGTTACAACTCCAAGTTTTATTGTATGCATCACCATCTACATCTAGTTGTGATTTTTGGTTTTGATTATAAAAATTAATTTGTGTATATTTCTTTTCCTTTAAGTATGATAAACATTTTATATAATTTGACTGTAATTTTGTATTCCACCTAAAATAATATTTATAGTTAAAAAAAGTAGACTCCAATATTATACTAGAAATTAGACGAGTCAGTAAATTATGTTATTTTAGATAAAATGAGAAAGGTTACTTCGTATGATTTTTGTCAGCTTAATATATCTAAGTTCATTTATATTTTGACGCTCATAATTTAAAATCTGATAAAATAATCTTTCAAAATGAAAAAAAATAAAAAACAAGGGAAATAGTTAAGTTATAAAATGGTAAAAATTAAATGATTATTGACCCTCATTATGATTGGTTCTAATCTATAAAACTCTAGATTTCATCATGTACTATATCAGCTACATCTAGTTATAGTATTCGACATTAATCTTGAAGATTCATCCATGCATCTTCCTAATATTTTAGACATGACAACATTTATATAATATTTGGATATAGTTTGATACTCCTATATCTAAATATTTAAATATGTCTAAATTCTATAATATATCTCAATATGTCTAATTTTTAAATTCTTTTAATTTTTAATTTTTTATTACATTAATCCTATTATTTATTTGTTGCCATCAAGATTATACAATACTCTAGTTGAATTAGAGGTGTCAATTGGGCTGGCCCGGCCCGGCCTGGCACGATGCCCGGCACGTTAAAAAACCATGCCCGGGCCCTTGCCGTGCTCTGGTTAGGCATGAGCAGTGCCGTGCCGTGCCGTGCTTGACCCGGCACGGCTCGGCCCGTGGCACGGCACAGGTTCTTCCCGTGTCGGTTTCACGCAGCGCCCGGCCCCTCCCGAAAAAAAAGACCGCGGGTTGGGTCTGATTGGGCCCGACCCTCGGTTCCAATCCTAACGGGAAAAAAAAAATATGCAATTAATATTAATTTTCAGCTGTTGGATTCGCCTCCAACGGCTAGGGGGCAGAATCCAACGGTCCTCATGATTCTGCCCCCTAAATAATTAATAAGAATTCAAAATAATATAAAAAAAATATTTTTTTATAAAAAATTAATATCTTTAATATATAAATTCTACCCCCTCCCTTTAACGTTTATGTTTTTCAAAAACATATATTCTCTCAAATCTTTCTCTTTCTCTCACATAAATTGTGCTTCTCTCTCTCGGGCCTCGGGATTTTGCTTTCGGCTTGGATTTTTGTGAAACTCGACTTGAGTTTTGAATATTAGAGCTTGACTGTGGTGCACCGTGCACGTGACCGACCTCACTACTTTTACCAGGTAATTTATTTTACGCTTTTTTACTTTATCTCTCTATAGTTTCTCTCTCTTGAAAAAAATTAGGAAAAATAAAAATCATAAAAAATGACAAATACACCTGACACGTATTTAAACTTAGAAAATGAAAATATTACCCAGATGTCTGAGGCTGCTGAAACTTTGGTTTCTCCAGTCGTCTCAATCCAAAGTTCTAAAAAATAAAAAACTAGGACTTCTGTAGTTTGGACTCATTTTAAAATCATAACACAAAAAAATATTAGGTGTGAGGAACAAGAAATGACACAGTGCAAATATTATATGAGACTATTAACATGTAAGAGTTTATTTGGGACTGAACACCTTAATAGGCATGCCGAATTATGTGCCAAAAAACATGGACTATTAGATCCTAGGCAAACCCAACTTGGTACTGCATTTTTTGAGACTGGATCGAGTTCAGTCTCAAAGTTAACTCCCTTCATATACTCTAGCGAGTTAGGTAGGGACGACATGGCAAGACTCATCACATTGATGAGTCTTCCGATCAGATTTTCGGAAGATCCAAGGGTAGTGCGCATCATGCAGACTTATTTTCAGCCTTCCTATTGTAGGATTCCTAGGTCCACATCTAGGAATGACATACTAAAGATATATAAGTTAGAAAAACAAAAAATAATTAAGGAATTTATGACATATAGTGGAGTGGTGTCCGTGACATCCGATATATTGACAAGTCACGATAATTCTTCTTATGCATGTCTCACGAGTCACTATGTAGATTCTAACTGGATAATCAATAAAAAAAATTTAAGATTCTATGAGATTCTTCATCCTCATGATGGCCTAGAGGTGTCAAACGGGCCGGCCCAGCACGGCACGACCCGTTTTTCACGAGCACGGTCGTGCTGGGCACGGTTCCTGTACTGTGCCGTGCCCAGCACGGCACGATTAGATTTAGGTGGGCCCGGCACGGCCCGTAGGCACGGCAAGGCCGTGCCGTGCCGTGCCGGGCCTGCTCGGGCACGCCTTGCCAAACACGGTCGTGACTCGTGTTCGGCAAACACGGTCGTGAGTCGTGTTTGGCAAACACGGTCGTGAGTCGTGACTCACGACTCACGTCACGCCTCGGCACACGTGACACGCCGCCAGTGCCACACGTGCCTGCATGAACCGGCACGGGATGGACCCGTGCCGGCGTGCCGTGCCAAGGCACGGCACGGGTCGTTCTTAACCCGGGCACGGTTTAAGAACGTGCCGGGCCGGGCCAGCCCGGCACGTTTGACACCTCTATGATGGCCCGGCCATTTTTGAGTGTATGATGAAAATCTTTAGGGAATATAAAATTCAAAATAAAATTTTTAGTGTCACATTCGATAATGCTTCTAATAATGGAATAGCGATCAATATATTTGTTAGGAATATTAGAGACGTACCATTAGGAGAGATCTTTCATGTCAGATGCATGTGTCACGTGATTAACCTGATTGTTCAAGCGGGTATGAAGGTGTGTTCCCCCGCGTTGGATAATATACGTAATGCATTAAAATATATTCACACTCCTCGCAAATAACAAGAGTTTGGTAGTATCTATTTGTCTGCGAATCTTAAGAAGAAGAAATTCCAATAGGACGCGAGATATTGTTGGAATTACACGTACCTGATATTAGAATCATGTGTTGGATACGAATACGTGATATCCGATCACGTCAATAGTAAAAGTGACGAACTTATTATTGACGACACTGATTGGCTTCAGGAATTTCATTTATGAAATTCTTGAAGATATTTTATGACATGACGAATATGTGTTCGTCGGTTTATACGCCCACTACTTGTATTGTACTTCGGTGCATATGTAACATTAGTAGCATGTTTAGGAAGTATCGAGCTGACCCGACGCTTAGCCATATGGTTGCATAGATGGAGACCAAGTACTTGAAGTACTGGTCCACCGTTCCATCTCTTTATTGCCTCGCTTCATGCATGGACCCTAGGGTTAAGGTGGAAGGGGTAGAAAATACCCTGACTTTTATTTCCTCGTGCATGAACCTGGAAGAGATACCTAAAGGGTTCATTCACGAGAAGTTGACTGACCTATTCACATACTACGATACTAGGTATGGTGGCGGTAGTAGGGGGAAACATATGAGTGGACCATCACATAGGAGCGAGCTGTCTCGGTACTTATACCGATTACTGCTCAATCATATCACATTCTGATACTAAGAATCTTGATTTATTACAGTGGTGGAAATCATATGAGTCCACATTTCCCATGCTATCTAGGATGACACGGGATCTACTGACTCCTCTGGTGTCGAGCGTAGCATCGGAGTCTGTTTTTTAGGTTGCAGTGAACGTGATTTCGAAAAGAGATTGAGATTACGTCTAGATATGGTTGAGGCCTTGGCTTGTTTGAAGGATTGGGAGGAATCGAGGTTTAGCATCCATGATCGTGCTGGAGCTGAGACTGGGACAAGCACTGTAGTCGCATCCACATCCACTATGATAGCGGAGGAGTTGATTGCCGATGATGATGATCCATATGATACTGATCTTGATGTTGCAGCTAATGATTCTCATGATATGTCGATTGACGATTGATGATGATCTACTGTTTTTTGTTTTCGATGTTTTTTTTATTGATTGTATTTGTACGCTTTATTTGTACGTTGTGTTGAAACTAATATTTGTTTTGTTCGGACCTTCGGTTTCAAATGGATGATTGATAATTTTTCATTCGTGTTTATGTTTTTTTTAATTTTTATTTTTACTAACATAATGTATTGATTTATTTTTTTTATGATTTAAATTTTCTTTTAAAAATTAATAACTTTAATATATAATTTATAATTATAATAAAAGTTAAACTAATTTGATTTTGATAAAAAAAAAATTTCTAAACTTTGTTTTTTTAATTAATTTTTAATTTTAACATTTTTAAAAATATTAATATTTAATACTATACACTTACAGAATTACAATATCTAAAATTTTAATAAAAAAAAAAAAATTTCTGCCTATCGGGTTTGCCCTTGCCCGTATGGCCAGGCCGGGCCCGAGCGGGCCCGGCACGGCACGGCATGTCGTGCCGGGCTCGGCTGTTTTTGAATCGTGCCCAGCTCGGCCCTGCCCGTTTGACACCTCTAAGTTGAATACATTTTTTCATATATTGAACTAGCTTTGAATCTTCCACAATTTGGAGTGCAAGAACTATACCATCAACATATAAGTATATTCTTTAGCAAATTCATGATGATAAATAAAAGTGATCATTGAATCTAAAGTTGATTTATATTTAATAATCACGCTTCTAAATTGAGTTTGTATATGATTTAATATATTATATTTTTTAGTGTATTATTCAGCGTGTCTCTTAAGATCTTTAGTTATATTATTAAAATTGCAAGTATAGTTTTTTTTATAATAATTATATTGGGTTAAATTTATTTATTCATATAATATATATATATATATATATATTAACATTATTAAAATAGTTCAAAGTTTAGGATATTCAATTTTGTAACCTATATTTTTAGATGTCTAGGACAACATATGACTATGAGATAAATCAATCTCATATTTTTTTGTCAAGTTGTCGTTTTGTATATTAAACTTATTTTATAATATTAATTTTATTATTATCACTATCACTAGTTAATATTTCTTAGATAGTTTTAAGTAGAGAACTTAATTATATATCATATTAAAAAAAAATTAAACAATGAACATGTACCTTCAAATTTATAGACTCACAACTGGCTATCACAATTTTGTGGACATGAATCATAATTTGCTAGCTCAAATTCCCTTCATTGCTAATTATAAATATTTATGAAAATAATATTATATAATAATATATTCTAAATGAACTCGATGTAGGAAATTTTGATTTTTTAGATATAAAAAGAGTTGCAATAATAGAGATAAAAAAAAGAGTTTTATTTGATGTTGAGAATAAAAAATATAAAATATTTATTTATAAAATATTTTAAAAGTTAAAAATATATATTTTTATTTTTTTTTGTATTTTATCTCGACATAATCATTTTGTTCATTAGGTTCTATCAAAACTTGTTAAGTCCAATGACGAGTGCATTCACATGTTAATAAATTTTTTTTTTGACTTGTCACTCATGTTCATTCATGTGACAAGCAAGCTGCATGACCCTGTCACATGGCATATGACCATGATACAATGACCATGATACCATGATACTTTTTTTTTTAATTATTTTTTTTGTGTTTGTTTATTGACGGCTTGAACCCCAATCCAAAATTAATTTTAATCGAAATTGGGATTCATGAGGCTCATGCTTCCCTAATTAAAGGAATTTAATTTTTCTGCATGTGATTGGCACATAGAGGTGTCAACTGGGCCGGCCCGGCCCGGCCCGGCATGAGGCACGGCACGGTTCAGCCGTGCCGTGCCCGGGTTAGACACGAGCCGTACCGTGCCCGGGTTAGGCACAAGCCGTGCCATGCCGTGCCGTGCCTGACCCGGCACGGTTCGGCCCGCGGCACGGCACACCGGCACGGGTTTGTCCCATGCCGGGTGTCCCGTGAGCCCGACCCCACGATGGCCCCTCCCGCAAAAAAGACCGCGGGTCGGGTCTGATTCGACCCGACCCGCGGTCCCCCCGAATCCCGAACCGTACGGACATGCAAGCCCGAGCAGGCCAGGCAAGGCACGGCACGGCCCGTAGTGCCTGCGGGCCGTGCCGGGCCCGGCTATTTTAAACCGTGCCGGGCCAGGCATGGCATGGTACAGTAACCGTGCCGTGCCTGGCCCGGCACGGCGGCACGCTCGTACTCAAAAAATTCAGGCCGGGCTAGGCCGGCCCGACCCGTTTGACACCTCTATTGGCACATGCCGAAATGAAAGTTGGATGCTCCCCCTATGTTGGGTTCGGCCTGCTTGGGCCATCATGCTTGGTTGCGATATGTTGACTAAATTTTGGCATGTGGGCCTAATTTCCAAGCTCAACATGGAATGAACAGTGTTGTGGGCTGGCATGCACAGTTGCTAGGTGCAGTTACTTGAATCAAAGTAACTATTTTGCAGTGATTCAGGGTGGATGGAAGTGATCAGTGTGGTTTTCAACATTAAATTGCATGTATGATTTTGGCAGATGATTTTTCAGTAACATCTCTAACTTGAATTGAATATTTTTAACATGCATGGACATCATAAGCAATTTATTTTTTTAGAATGGATACGAAACATGAATTGGAAAACAAATACATGAAGTACCGAAATGCTTATGTCGGTGATACAATTTGTTTCACCAGTTTGGGCAGATGCGGACACTTGGTTTGAAAGGCAGAAGCAAGAGGAGGAGATGCATCATATTGAGGCAGAGAACAAGGCTGTCATGCAAGCAGCAGATGAGTTGCACAGAAAGGCGTTGCAGCAACAGGAAGGGGAGAAGGAAGATGATAACGATGTCAAGGATGACCCAATGGTAAGGGCTGAAGCTAAAGGTTTGAAACATAATGATCAACTTGGCTGACACCGACTCAGAATTAGTGCTTATATACTTTCATGATATCACCATTTAGCAGCTATGATTTATAAATCGTGCTGCAAAAACTTGCATTTGCTAGTGAATATATTTAATTATATTTAATGGTGTATTTATCTTTTAAATTTTAGTTCTTTCTAATTATCTTTTTTTTTTCAATCAATTTTTAATATAAATATAAATATATATATATATATATATAAAGGTTGAGCTTGGTTTTGACTCAATTTTTTTTTTAAAATTTATATATGCGTCGGCCTGACTTTAGCCAATTTGGCCCGATTGGTGCCTTGTCTTGGGGATCTGGCTGACTTATGTATCCAAGAAATGAATTATGTTGTAGTGAAATGTCACATTACCCACATCAAAAATTACTTTTGGATTACATATATTTTGTCTATAATTTTTTTCTTCTTGTTATCAAGTCTAATCTCAAGTATTTTTAATTTGTATTTTATTGTTTAATTTTATTATATTATTATTATATAATTTTTAATTTAAAATTATTTTAATGAGTTTAATTTTAATAACAATGATTTCATAGATGACGAACTTTTGTAATAATACATCTAAGAGCATCTCCAATGGGCTCGCTAAAAACACAATTTTTGATATTTTGTTGAGTGTTATTATAAATTTAGGCTCCAATGTGATCGCTATCCTGCTCGCATTTTTACTCTCTTGGCTTCTAGCTCAACAATGTAGCGAGCGTTTATCGCTCAACAAATCATTTTTTTCTTTTAAAATATTCTTGCCGTTTTTGATCCAGCGACACCGGAACTCAACTTCGCATCACACTGGGTATTTTGATGAGCTTGGTTGGAATAAAATTTGAAGTGTTCCTAGCTAAAATACTGAATTGAATATTTAAATATTTTTTAATTAGTTATTTTATTGAGTGTGGTTGGAGATGCTCGAAGAAAGTTATATTAAAAAAATATGATAAGCGCCTTAAGACAAATTATTTTTAAGAGGGATTGTTGTGATTTCTTCACTTTGAAGATACAAACTATCTTGAGGAATGCAAATTATATAAAATAAATTGGAAAAAGGCAAACATATTTAAAACAAGAAGTGAGATCAAATATATATTAATGATGTTGCAAGCTTGTATTTAGTAGTGGTCGATAATATATTATCAAATATATTTGAATTAAAGTAAGTAAAAGTGATATGAGATTCTTAGACAAATATGTATAAGTTGTTATATAATAATTCTTTTTTTTAAAAAAGAAAGTTTTTTACTCTTTGAATATCTAAATATGCTTTAATGAAGAAACACATCAATATTCTAAAAATATTGTTTTTTTAACTATTGTCTATGAATCACAATATAGAAGAAAAAGAATGTACTTAATTTTTATTATAAAGCCTACCAGATTTATATGATAACCTCATCATAAATATGCCTATTGATAATGTGAAGATAAATTTAGTTTTTAATGAAATTATGATAATTGTACTTGAGCAAGAAAGTAGACATAAAAATAAAAAAGATAATATATCTCCCTCCCAGCAAATTATTATTTTGATTCTCTAGAGGAATATCGATAGAACGTATCTTTAGTGAGAGTCAAAATAAGAATAACACAAAGTTATTAGGTAAAAAGAAAGTGAAATATCATTATTATGGGAAACAAAGATATATAAAATGAGAATATTGTTACTATAAATGAGGAATAAAGAATATATATATATATATATAAATAAAGAATATGAGTTATCAAATACTCAGAGTTGTGTAACATATACTCTAGGTGATGATGAAATTTTATACAATGCGATAATAATCATTAAAGGCATAACAACAATTTGTTGATGCCTAATTGATGAACTCATGAGTAACATGATATATGACTTTTCAGAGAGAATTATTCCATCAATTCGAAGCTATATTGAAATGATTTGTGTTCTTGAGAAATATTAATGCTTTAGAAATTACTGATATCAATATCATCACAACTAAGATGTATGATGATATAATACATATCATGTCATCTAAGGACAAAATGTGAATTACATAAAGAAACATAATCAGAAAATGGTGAGTACAAATTACAAAATCATGTTCAAAGTGTGGTTGAAATTATTTAAAAGGGCAATGCTAGTAATGACAATTTTAAAAGGTAATCATAAATATATATATGCTCAGAGGAGAAACACAATATAAAAGAGAAATATCTATGGTTTTATCAAGTTTGATAGAATAATTAATCATGACTTAATATCATAAACATGACCACAAGTTTCGTTAGAATGAGGTTTATAAAATCTCGTCGAATAAGAGTTTTTTAATGTCTTAAAAGTTTCATTATCCTTTTGTGAGCATTGTATCACTAGTAAGGAACATAGATTGAAACCCATCAATTTTAATACTAGAAATAAATTTATCTTAGAATTGATTCTATCTGATATTTGAGATGTACCAATTCTATCACTGAGAGGTATGATATATTTCATATTTTTAATTAATGATTATTCAATGAGATGTTGGGCGTATCTAATCAGGTTGAAGACATTGTGTTTTAATTTTTTTAAATATTTAAAATACAAGTATAATTTAAATGTGAAAAGAAGATAAGATTTGAGTATTGGTGGTGAGGTAGAATAAATTAGTATTGAATTTGATAATTTTTATTAACAAAAAGGGATCTAGATGTAATATACAATGACACATACTTCATGATAAAATGAAATAATCAATTGGACGAACAAAATTTTATTTGAACAAACAAGAGCTATGTTGAAAATTGTGGGGATGACAGTTATCTTGGGCAAAAGTAGTTAAGACCGCCTATTTAATGATTAATCAGTTACCATCAATTATGATTGACTTGAAGACACTGATGGAAATATAGACATGTAAGTCAACTAATTATTCTTTCTTATATTTATTTGGAAATTATATGTAAGTTACATATAATACCCAAGAAATATCAAAATTAGATTTAAAATCTATATAATATGTATTCTTGGGATATACTGATAGAGCAAAGAGATATCATTTATGAGATGTAACTATCGATAAAGAATACATGCTGAAAGGGGAAGGAGATAATATAAAGACGAATTTCATTGGAAACAAATAGTCAGAACATAAATTACCAAAGTACAATGAATAAATACCAGATAAATCTAAGGTATTTGTGATATGATGATCAAATTGATAGAGAAAAGAATCAACTTGTTATTTCGAGTATGTTATGATGGAAAATGTTGCATATAATCTACTAATAGTGAATGTAAAACTGTTAACTTTCCATGAGACATCAAAAAATCAAGAAGTTTTTCTTTGGATGGCAACAATGCATAAAGAAATTGAAGCTCTTTATAGAACCAAGACATGAGATTTTAGACTTACAACAATTGTAACAAGAAAAAAAAACTATTGGAAATATATGAGTATACAAGTACACATGTAACAACAATGAGCAAGTGATATTAGAGGTTAAATGTGAAAACAACAATGATATAACATATATAGTATCATGCATGATTAGTAGTTAAAAGATATGCTCAAAAAGATGTCATCGATGTCAATAAAATATTTTTACTTGTTGTTAGACTTACAATAATTTAAGCTGTCCTGGTAATATGTACAATATATGATTTACAATTAGATTAGCTAGATGTGAAAGTTATATTTTTTCATGGAGGACGTGAACAAAAAATATATGTTATAACCAGAAGGTTTTAAAGAAAAATGAGAGATTAATTTATAGATTAAACAAATTTCTATGTGACCTTAAACAAGCATTGAGGTATTGCTACCACATGTTTGATTTATTCATCACGAGTCTTGGATATAATAAAATTAATTTAGATCCATGAGTATATTTCAAGATATTTGAGGGAGATAATTTTATTATCTTATTATTGTATGTGAATGATGTATTAGTCGTAAGATCCAACAAAGATTATGTCTAAGAACTAAAGTCGTGTGATTTTTCAAGACTCATGATGTAAAATTGATATGAAGGATCTAGGATCGACAAATAAGATTTCTTGGATGTAAATTTATTGAGATAGAAATAATATAATCGAGATTTCACAAAAAAATTATTTCAAGAAAGTCATGTGATGTTTCAATATGTACGATTGCAAATCAATTTTTATTTATCTTCATATTAATTTCAAGATATCAACAAACACGAGTCTTAGCAATAAAGCAAATAGGATGGAAATATCTTGAGTACCATATATATTAGGTATCAGAAGTTTAATATTTATTAATATTTATATACTACTAGATACTACACAAGTAGTGAAAATTGTTAGTCAATATATGACGAATTATGATAAAAAATATTAGTGTGCTAGAAAAAGAATTTTGAGATATTTCAAGAATATCTTAAATATTCTTATTATTAGAGGTTTTGTTAACTCAGACAATGCATAAGGTATTGACAATAGTAGGTCCATCATTGGCTATGTGTTTATTTTCATTGGAGGAATTATAAGTTGAATTTTAATATTATTATCTCTTTCATGTCTATTTCTATGATAAATTAGAATATAATATAATTAATGAAACTAGTAAAAAGATAATCTAGTGACAAATACTATTGGAATTACTAGGACATAAATAAAAAAATATTATTTTATTTTGAAATAATCAAAATTGTCTGCACTTAATAAATAATTTAATATTTTATTTAAAGACGAAATATATTAGAGTATAATTTTACTTTATACGAGAAAATATAGAAGGAAGTATGTATATACAAAAAATGTATATGAAGAATAACTAAATTGGTGTTTTTACAAAATCATTAAAGAGAGATAAGTTCATATGATATCAATTTTCTATTGGACTAGAAGAAATATAAGTAACATATGAAAGGTAAATTTCAAGTGATATAATATGTGATCAATTATGGGCAGACAAAGTGTTACATTGGCCACATAGAAAATCCATTTTGAGATTTTTTTTCTTACCTCTTTCCCTCATATCTTTCAACCTATCCTTTATTATTCCTCTGCCTCTCAGTCTCACATATAAAACTTGGGTTATGGGGTCGAAGCACGTAAAGCTTCTATCCTAGTAGTAATAACTAAGCGTTTGGCAAAGATATCTTGGGGTACTTATCCAATATCCCTGGGATTGAATTCATGCTCTTTTGAGTTAGGTGGTATTTCCCCTTTATCAATTGTACTACTATACTATTGGTAATCCTTTTTGGGATTACCCATTTTTCTTCTATAAAAAAGAATATTTTTTATTATTTGTTAATAATTTGTATTTTATTTTATTATCTAGTTCATTATATTATTATTGTAGAATTTTTTATTTTAAATCATTGCTGTAGGTTTTATTTTAATAACATATATAGATAACCATGGTTGGAAATAACAATGCATAACATGTATCCGTGCCTATATATAATATTGACAACAATATAACAATATGATACATCTCATAACAACATAGTTATATTTCTTTACCCAAATTTAACAGCACAGTGATATACAATGCACAATGTATATCACTGCTTCAATATAATATATATAACAATATAATGATAAAGATGCTTATTAAAACATCATACTTATGTTTCTTTATACAATTATAACATTCAATATTTTCAAACATAAATGAATATTTTGGTGTACGTGTAACTAAATTTTAAGTCCAAGAATGGGTTCTTGAAGTTAAAACAAATATTGCATTGAATCTCTCCACTCTATGTATCTTTGAAGTACAACCAATTAATTGTGGAATTCAAAAAGACAGATATAATAATTTATGAGAGATTTGTGTTTTAGGATACTAAACATAAAATATTTGATTTTTATTGCATCAAACTTTTCATAAATAAAAAAAATATACCAAATTCAAAAATAATTAAGTTTAGGTACATTAAAATCTATTAACACAATTTTGTCATCTAAATTTGGAAAATAAAATAAATCAGATATAATTGATTTGAAAACTTTTGATAAAAAAGAAATCAAATATTGCTTTAGAAGGGACCAAGTGTGATTCGAACCTATTTCCCCGCTTACAAAAACAATAATCAACCATCAACCACAAAGAGATTATCAACTAAACAATAAATCGAACTATTTATATATAGATATAAATAGAAATACATATGAAAGTATCAATATATAGTTATATTTATATATAGAGATACATATATGTTATATCTAGATATAACATATATGTAGATGTGGATATAAAATTATGTATATAAATTAACAAATATATAGTTATATATAAACACATATATAAATGTAATATAAATATAAATACAAATACTAATATAAATACTAATATAAATTAACATATATGTAGATGTGGATTTGGATCTGAATATATATTTAAATATAAATACTAATATAAATATAAATATAAATATAAATATAAATATAAATGTAAATATAAATATAAATATAAATATAAATACAAATATAAATATAAATATAAATACAAATATAAATACAAATATAAATCGGAATTTAATAGGAATATAAATATAAATATAAATAGGAATATAAATATAAATATAAATATAAATAGGAATATAAATATAAATAGGAATAAAATATAAATATAAATAGGAATATAAATATAAATATAAATATAAATATAAATAGGAATATAAATATAAATCAAAATATAAATATAAATCAAAATATAAATATAAATCAAAATATAAATATAAATAAGAATATAAATTTAAATAAGAATATAAATATAAATATAAATATAAATATATATGTATGTGTGTGTGTGTGTGTTTCAGTGTATATGTTTATATGTAAATAAATATACATATATGCACACACACACACACACACACACACACACAAACACTCACACATATATATCCATTCATATGCACATATGCATGCATTCATATGTACATATGTATGCACGCATATATACATATATATGTACACGTATCTACATACATACATACATACATACATACATACATACATATATATATATATATGTATGTATGTATCCATATACTAAAAATATAAATAATATTATGTGAAATATATACTCTTTATATATATTAGATTGAATGCACCTAAAAAAAAGTCCGTGCCTTTACACATTTTACCTCAAGGCTCCAACAAGATTTTGTGCCTCGGCATGTATTATGTCTCAAGTAAGTATGATCTGGACTACCAACTAGTACATAGTGTTACTCTTCAGTTATATTTGAGCATGCTAGTACTTAATATGATATCAGTCTCATGAAATAATAATATCTACTAACAAATTCAGGTTGTGTTAATTTTGGAGAGTGATGTTTTTTGGGCATGGATAATCTCTTTAAAATTAAGATGACTCTATGAGTCTTTACCATTATAGATCCATATTGACTTGGTAACTAGGATACTTGACAGCCCAATAACAGTCTATACCAACAAAGTATAGTTCTTAGGATTGAAAAAATAATTTCTTAGGATTGAGATTTAATTTAGCATCAAAGTATAGTTCTATCCTAGTGACAACATGCAATAAATGTCACATTGGTGTTATGCTTTTTAGATAGTGCCCTAGTTGAGATTTCTTTTGAGCTAGAAGCTGATATTTTAGTTTAAATGTATTATATAAATACTAATATAAATACTAATATATTAGTATTTTAACATGTAAATAAATCTATAAGATAAAGATTGACTAATACTTACATATAATATTGTACGTATTACTTTTATATAATACATACATATAATATTGACTAATTATTTTAATTTTAGTTGGACTTCAGCTTGCAAAGATAAAGATTCACTATTGGTTATTATCCTTTATTTATTCATCCTCAAATGTATTTGATATAAAGGAGCTAATAATAAATATGACTATGATTTAGTATTTTACTTATATACTAGATTTGAAAAGTATTAACTACCATTTATTTTTCAAAAGACAAAAATCTCTTAAGAAGTATAAAACTTATACTAGATTTAATATCTATAACAACGAAGCCCAACATAAACTAAAAGAGCCAACTAATCTATAATGTTCATATTCTCTGAAAAAAATCTCAAACTTAAGTTCCTTCATCACATAAGAGCTCACAAATAGTATGAACATAAATTTGTATTATAGCTCTGTATTATCTAAAAATTATTAATTATTTTATGATAGGCATTTCATTATATATAACCAACATAAAATAAAAATGACCATGAGTTTGTGATTTTTTTGATGTCTAAAAGCTCAAGTTCCTTCATTACATAGGAGCACTCCATTGCCACCATTAACTGCAAACTGTGTAATTGTTAGGGCTTCCATCATTGACTACTACTTGTGCCATCTAGACTAGAATTTAATAAGAAATGTCTTTTTGGCCAATGAAATTTAAAGATGTTTTTAAAAAGTTTTTGACTAATTTATATTTTGGCCACAATGCACCATGTTTTTATATAGTGTATTTTTAGTTAAATTTGCTTATATCAGCTCAGTATATGTTTAGTTTAAACTGGGTATTGTAAGTAGTGGAGTGCTCCTCGTGTGAAAGGAGTGCTCCCCCATGTTTCTGTTTTTAAGCTTATATACATTCATTTACATATTTTTTTGAGATTTTTTATACATTAATAAAAATTAGTCTCACTTTCTTTAACATGAAATTTGAGATGAGATACTTTACCTTCCTGCCACTCTAAGCTATTACCAATAGTATTGCTTAGACAACCAACATCACCACCATCACCACCATCTGTAGTTATCATATGTGATAATTTTCTTCATATATTTTGATCAAAATGATTTGAAGTCATTTTAGATATGTTTTCAAAGATTTTTTTTTCATTCACATTCAATTGGACTTTTTGAATAGATCAATTGGTTTTTTGAGTTTGTTTCAAAATGAACTTTGGTAAATACTTGTAATTCTACATCTCTTCATGACTTTTCATCTCAGATTGATCAATTAATATGCATACAAATTGGTTTTAGTGCTAAGATTTTGTTATATTTATGATATTTCATAATTCTTTTGAGAGTTAAGTTAACTAGAAAAGAAATTAAGAATAATAAAATAAATATGACTTAGTATAACAATAGAAGATGGATAGTCACTGTAATGCTTTGTGGACTCCCTCATCAATGATTTGATTTTTGAGTCTAAAATAGTTAGAGCATAAAATAGATAATTAATCCTTATACTAATAGTAGAAAATGCTACTCTATCAAAATGGGAATCCTTATAGAGCTCACCCATATTGTTTAAGTTTTTTGAGAGAAATATACTAGATTAGTCTTTATGGACATTATAGAGCATATCAATTAACTATTGCACTAGAAGAGACTCTGATTGTGTTGAAATTAATTTTCAATTGATACATATATTTTTATAGTTTTAATAATATATAAAAATATTATTAGAAAACTTAATTACAAGAGTCACCATTTTATATATTAACTATGTTATTAGTATAACTAGTTATTTTTTATAATTTACCTAGAGGTGTCAAATCGGTCGTATCGTGGCGGACACAGCCTAGTACGACACTCATGCCGTGCTTGGCATGACACGACTTGATTATAGTTGGCCTGGCAAATGCCTATTTGGCCCGAGTCTGGGCAGATTTATGCCTGGTCGGGGATGTCAGCCTAGGTCGACTGGTCATCTGCTGCAATTTAATGATTTTACTTTTTTTTTCACAAATTAAAAATTTTAAGTTATCAATTGTGAATTACAACATTATATTATTTATTTATTTCACATTAATTATAAAAAAATTAATTAACACAAATGACAAAATTAATAATCAAAAATATTAAAAAAAAACATATCCATCAATATTCAATCATCATCAAATCTAATCCAAAAAAATAAAAATAAAATAATACAATATCACAACAACATAAAAACATCACCAATCACAATCATACGACACAATATGCAAGCTCAACCCCAATACCAATCGATGAAAGTATACATCTGATCATCATTGTGTAAGTATCTGATTATATCACTAGCGGTGAGCTCAACATTTTCAAAGTCTCATAAGTCATCATCTTCCATCAACTCCTCAACTCTTGTCCCAGCATGATCCTAGATGCCTAATTTTGAATCTTCCTAATCTTTCATGCATGCTAGTGTCTCAACAATATATGACTGTAGTTTCAATCTTATATCTAAAATAATATTGACTACAACTGAAAAATTAGACTCCGATGTTATGCTTGAAATTAGATGAGTTAGTAGATCTTGTGTCATTTTAGATAGCACGAGATATGTGGACTCATGATTTTCACTTAGAGATGTCAAACAGGCTAGGAGGTTCTGGCTTTGCCAGGTTCAATAGTGCCTAGCCCAGCATGACACGGTTTGGAACTGTACCTTGGGCCGGGTTGGGCTGCCCCTTGGCATGGTTCATGTTATGATAGGACAACATGAACTATGCCTCATGCTGGGCCAGGAATGACCTATGTGCCTGGCCCAATGGAATAGTAAATCAGCCTAGGTGACCACTTGATGGGATCCCCCTCGGGCGGTCACCCTGGCCATTTTATATATTTTTTGAATTTGACTGCCCGTCATGGGGCGGTCCATTTTTTTTAAAATGTAACCATATGATCGATTGTAATTGGTTAGCCACGTGGCCAATTGTAATTGGTTGGCCATGTGGCCATTTATTTATGCACGGCATGGTCGACACTATCATGCCCACCGTGCTGTGATGGGCCAGTGGACTGTGCACCATGCCATGCCCGACACAACATGAGATTTTAACCATGTTGTACATGACATAACATGCTAGCATGACCATGCCAAGAAAAAAATGAGCCGTGCCATTCCGTGCCTGATACCAGGCGGGGCAGATGGGTGCGCCTAGGTCGTGCCATGTAGATGTGCTCAGCCAATCACGTGACATGTTAATTAAAAAAATCAACTACATGTACTAGGTGGGATGGGTGGGTTTTTACAAATAAAATAATATTTTTCTATAAAAAAACTAAGTGGGGCGGGCACAATTTGATTGGACCTTGCCCGATACCTAGTTTGAGGTCCACAACACAACACCCGTGCTGCCAGACCATGCCCACTGGCTAGGCACCTGGGTCATGCCTGGCCTTGCACGAGGCTTGATTCCACCTGGTCCAGCATGGCATGAGCCAAGCCTCGAGCTGGCAAGACCTAGGTCTAGGCATGATTTTGGACAGTGTCATGCCGAGCTAGGCAATATTGAATCAGGATGTGTTGTGGGCTATACTTGGGCCGCTCGACCCATTTGACACCTTTAATTCTACAGGTAATATTCATAAGAATGTCCTACCCATTCTTTGTTTATGTCAAAATATTCAAAGTGTAGCATAACATTCATAAATAACAAAATATTATGTTGACAAATTATTCAAATTTAAATTAGACTCTAACTTGTGCTTAGATGTGGCAAATGGGTTGGATCATGGATGACATTCAACATGACCCAGTTTCACTAGCCCAAGCATGGCATGGCATGGCATGGCATGGCATGGCATGCTATGAATTATGCCTGGCAGCAATTTATGCTAGCCCACATATGGTTCATGCCGTGCTAGACCTAGACAATAGGTCCGCATGCCAAAAACTTCTCAGCATGACATGACTTGGCACGATGGCCCAAGCAAGTTGAACCCGATCCATTTTTCTCGGGCACATGAATTTCATGCATCTCAATATTAAAATTTCAAATTAAGGGTGCTGATCTAATTCGAATACATTAATTTTAAATTAAATTAGGTTGAGTTTGAATTGATGACGATCCGACTTGATAAAAAAAATTTTTAAAAACTTTTTTATTAATTAGTAATACATGCCCATAGCCATGTCAGTGCATGCAATGGCTACTAAGCTGTTGGAGTTTCCTATTGTGGTTTGACCATGTGCCACATGCCAGATGACTTCGTTAGTGGCATGCCATGCACGTGGATCCATAACATCTCAAAAACATATTTTTATTACATGTGGTTCTCACATGGCCATCAGATTTTAACTCTATGATCCTAGATATAATCCAATGGACATGAGGATTCAATCTAGTAAAAAAATTTTAAAAAATAAATAAAATAAATTTTAACTTTTAAAAAAATCTATAAAAAGTATTTGATGTATTTAGAATTTATTCAAATTTATCTCTTATTCAAAAATCTATAAAAAGATTTATATCTCTCTTATTATAACCCTTTCTTTATTTAAATTCAAATTTTTATATTTTGTTTATTTAGAATATATTATTTTCATAAATATTTATATTTTATGATTAATAATAGGGGCTTTTGATCTAGGGATTCATTGTCCACTTTCATGGAATTACAATAAGTAGTAGCATGTATATAAATTTATAAGGTACACATTTATCATTTTATTTCATTTTTATAGTGATCATAATAAAAATGAAATTAACATAATAGATGAGTTTGATATATATAACGACAACTTGACTGAAAGATCATATGCTAATTTCTCTCAAAGTTATATGTCGGCACATGCCCATTCACCTAAAAAATCTAGGTTACATAAATAAATATCTCAAGTTATTATTTATTTAAGATACTCAAAAATAAAAATGTTAGAAGAATAGAAGAAGATTCGACTTAATGTATGTATTGCAAAAAAATTCATAGTTACAAAACTGCTGGTGGAACTAGACATTTTAAAAGACATGTAGAATAATGCTCTACAACATTTTATACATTAGATACAATGCATAGTTAGCTTTGTAGTAAAGTTATAAAATTTGGATAAACTTCTAGTTCAATGATCCCTTCTATATATCTATATGAATTTGCTAGAGATGGTATTACTAGGTTGATTATTGATATGAGTTTTCTTATTCAATATGTGAAAGGTCTAAGACTAGTTAATTATATGCATAAAAACATTAAACAATGTTATTTCAAGATTTGTAGGTCAACCTATAGTAGTGGTATAATAAAAAAATTTTAAATTAGAAAAATAATTAGTAATTAATGAACTTAAAAAAAATAGTGGAGTGATATTAATAATGTAGGATATATGGACGAATCATGATGATACTCCTTTCACATGTATTATCATTCATTATGTTGATTCTAAATGGATACTAAATAATTAGAGATGATGAATCATGATGATACTTCCTCCTTTATGAGATATTCAATCATCATGATGATTATGTCATATATGAAGAAATAGATAAAAAGAAGAAGAAGAAGCAAATAAAAAGAAGAATAAGAAGAAAAAAAGGAAGTATAAAAAGAGAAAGAAGAAGAAAAAAGGAAGAAGAATAAAAAGAAAAAATAATTAGAGAAAGAAGATGATAATAATTATGAAGATGATGAAAAGAAAGAATAAGCGGAAAAAGAAGGACACATAAAAAAGGAAGAAGAAGTAGACGAAGAAGAAAAAAGGAAGAATAAGAAGAAGAAAAAGATGAAGAAGAAGAATTAAAAGAAGAAGATGATGAAGAAAAAGAAAAAGAAAATGAAGAAAAAAAAGAAGAAAAGAAAAAATAAATAGAAAAACAAGATGAATTCATAGAAGTAGAAGAATACGAACAAGAACAAGGACAAGATGATGATAATGAAGAAGAAGAATACAAATAAGAACAAGGATAAGATGATGATAATGAAGGAGAAGAAGAAATTGTAGAAAAAGAAGGAGAAGAAGAAGAATTAGAAGGAGAAGAAGAAGAAATAAAAGAAGGAGACGAAGAAGAAGAATTAGAAGAAGGAGAAAAAGAATTAGAAGAAGGAGAAGAAGAAGAAGAATTAGAAGAAACAGATGATGTAAGTTGTAAGTTGTTTGGCATGATAAAATGAAAAATGGCATGATAGGCACATTTAGATAGCCGAAGAACACCCCACTTGTAAGTTGTTTGGCATATGCAAATGATGTAATGATATTCACTAATGGATGTGGTAAATCATTAAGTAATCTGATAGATTTATTAAAATGCATGGAGGAAGAAATAGGTCAAAAATTAAATAAAAGAAAATGTCAATATATGATATCTTATAAAGCCCCAACTGCATTATCACATAGAATTAAAAATATCACAGGTTCCTCTCACAAAAAAGGAGAAATGATTTATTTAGGTTGCCCAATTTATGAAGGAAAGTTCAAGATAGAATACTTAGCGCTTCTAATAAATAAATTAAAAAAGAAAATTTCAGGATGGAAAGAAGAATGTCTAAGTATGGGGGGCAGAATAACTCTTATAAAACATGTTTTAGAAAGTTTAATAATGCATAATATTATGATACGCAGCATTCAATCAAATTTATAAAAGAAATTGAAAAAGAATTAGCCAATTTTTTGTGGGGTAAAAAAGAGGGTAAACATAAACTTCATTGGAAAAAATAGAGAGATTTATGTTACCATGTCCAAAAAGTTGGTTTAGGCTTTGTCAACATCATTGACTTAGCCAAAGCAGGGGCAAGCAAGAGATGGTGGAATTTAAAAGAAAATGAAAGTTTATGGTCTAAATTTATGCGGGCAAAGTATTGCATAAAGGACGATATCAATAAAATAAAAAATAAAAGTAGGAGTTCATAGGTTTGGAATCAAATGCTTAAACAAAGGGATTTAGTTGAAAATTACTCTAAGCACACGAAAAAAGGATGGAGATGGACCTTAACCCAGGAGGGCACATTTTCACTTAAATCAGTGAAAAATGTCTTAAGAAAAAAGAAAAAAGAACAAATATTATTTAAATGGGCTTGGAATAATGACAATCCACAAAAAATTAAAACTTTTATGTGGAAAGTTTTATCTAATATTATCCCAATTGATAATAATCTAAAGCAGAAAGGAATTCAGCTAGTTTCTAGATGTGAATGTTGTTTAAATGAGATCGAAACATTAGATCACCTCTTTTTAGAAGGGAGAGTAGCTGCAGAAATATGGAAACGATTAGCATCAGAAATGCAGATAAAATACGAACATCTCCCTCTAAAATAGGTTTAAAAAATGGTGTAACTCAAAAGTTCCTAGCATGACACAGAAATGGATTAAAAGTAATGTTCCACAAATAGTCATTTGGTGCATTTGGAAAGCTAGGAATAAAAGTAGATCTGAGGGGTATAATATGATGGTGGAAGATATCTAGAAAGAAATAAAAGAGGAAACAAGAAAAATTTCAGAGATATGCCCTATAAAAACTCAAGGTTCAAAGATGGATAAGGATACCTTACATTTTTGGAACCTAAAAGAAAAACCACTAAAGCAGTTTAAAATAATTAGCATAAGATGGGAAAAACCAGCAAGAGGAATATTTACTTTAAATACAGATGGTAGTTTTGATAGAGATATGGGGGAAGCTGGAGGAGGGGGAGCAATTAGAAACTCGGAGGGGAAGTTAATTTTAGCTTTCACTAGGAGATTGCAAGCATCGTCGATTTTACATGCCGAGATATTAGCACTAAAAGAAGGGATAAGAATATGTAAAAACCTAGACATTAAGAATGTAGATATTCAAATTGATTCTAAAATAGTTGTAAATCTAATTAAAAAACAGTCATTTATGTGGAAATATGAAAATGAGATAGAAGAAATTATGCATGATATAAATTCATTAGATTTCACTATAAAACACATCTTCAGAGAAGCTAACGCTTTGGCTGATGCATTATCTAAAGATGGTAGGAAGAGAGGAGATCAGGAGTATAAGGAAGATAACTTACCAAAAAGGTATTTTGGTATTATTAAATTAGATAGCAAGGATTTCCCTTATATTAGGAAAATTAAAAAAAATAATTTTTAGTTACAAGGATTTTTTGTGTGTTTATTATGGTATTCTCTATATAATGAATAAACGGAATAAAGTTCATATCCTCATTGTCCTATCCTGGTCCTGAGGGATGTTACTATGATGGTTGGCATACATTACAGTACCGCTTGGTAAGACTGCAGGTTTAGGGGGCTCAAAAATACAGTAACACTGTAGGTTTTTATTGTATGCACTGTTTTTTTGTTTCTGTTTTACAGGCTTATAAAAAAATTGAACAGTAACACTGCAGGGCTAATTTGAAGGATCAAGATGGGGTATTTGATAATAGAGTAGATTATATATATGCATGTAGATCTTTCTTGCAGGTGACTAAGTATATGAAAATGATATAAAGCTGGACAAAGTGCCTGCTGTCTTTTAGTTTTCTTTTCTTATTATAGGTGTATAGAGTCTGTATATTTTAGAATGCTGTATTTTTTAGCTACTGGAAGTCTGTGTTATTTGATATAAGTAGAATGCTGTGTTTTTATGAAGTCTGTGTTATTTTAGAAAAGCTGGAAGTCTGTAAATTTTTAGTTGAGATGTGTTAAGTATGGAGTTTATGTAAAGAAGTAATAGGAGAGTAAATGAAGATCAAAGATTAAAAAGCATGGAGGGAGGCAGCCAAGCAAGGAACTCTTACAGCTCAAGATATGAAGGTTTCAGAAATTGCTAGAAATATTCTGAAGATCAACAACAGGACATCTTAATGATACAACCAAGGAGTCTGCTGCTGAATTTTCTGGTTTTTCTGGTTGAAATATCCAAAAATTGATGGTAAATGGGTTTTCATCTTATACGGATATGATGCTCTTGATTTTATGCAGGCTGGAATGTTTGTAGGTTAAGCAGAAATCAAAAGTTAAGAGCTGCTGATTAGCAAGCACATCTGGCAGAATATTTATAGATGATACCAAAAAAGCAAAGCAGAATTTAAAAGATGCAATGCTGATATTCAAGGCGGGATACACTAAAAAAGCGGTAGAATTCTAGCATCTCTCAAAGATCAATATAACAAGAAGAATTCCAGCATGAAGTAGATTTCCAACTGAATTTAAAAGAAGCAAAGCAGAATTTCAACATGAAGAAGCAAAGGTCTTACATTACAAGACATTGAAGAGACATGGACTCTTGAAAAAGACTGTATTAATCATTACAATACGAATAAAGATTCAGCCTTGTTATCATTAGAAAGAATTAACTTCTCAAAGCTTAAAGGAAGACCTCAAGAATCTCAAAAGTATTTCTCTATAAATTTATACACTTAGATTGATGTAAATTTTAAAGATTTTCTTAAATATTGGGTGTAATAGGGCTAAGGGTAGATGTTAGTTGGTAAAAATGGTATTCCTCCGCAAAAAGAGAGGGTTATAATTAATAAATAACACTTATAAAAGAAGAAGAAGAAGAAACGGTTTATTTTTTCAAAAAACGTTCTCAATTCTAGAGAGAGAAAATTCCACTTTCTAGAGAGAGAGAAACTCTCCATTTTTGCTCAAATCAAGCTCTATTCAAGGTGAAAATGGAGCAAACTGACTTATTATTAAATAATAAGTCATTTGCCTCGATTTTGAAAGGGATCGTGCCAATTTCACCCACTCACGGGAACAAAAACGGGCATCCGGTTAACATCTTCTCTGCCGAAGAAACTCAAAGGCTCCTAGAACCTTTTGAATACACGCTCATCGGTAAGTTCTCTCATGGCAGACCTCGAGCGATAGAAGTTCAAAAATTTATCGCAACTCTAAAGCTTAAGGGGAAGGTGAAGTTTGCAGACTTCGACACTAAACACGTAATGCTGCAATGCTCTCTACTGGAGGACCAATATCGCCTATGGCAGCGAGGATTATGGCAGGTCGACGGCTTCCCCATGCGTATACTAAAGTGGACAAACGATTTCACTCCTCTGGAAGAGGCGCCTATAGCCCCAATATGGTTTACATTGCCGTTTCTACCATTACATTTATTCTCTGAACATTCTTTCTATGCTATATCGTCGTGCTTGGGTAAACCCATGTTACGGGACGAAGCCACAGTAGCCATGTCAAGGCCGAACAAAGCTCGTGTATGCGTCGAGCTTAGCCTCTTGGCTAAGCCGCCTACTAAGTTATGGATAGGCAGTGGGGAAGGTGACCAGACCGAGGGGTTTTGGAAAACAGTCATCCCCGAAAGCCTTCCTTCTTACTGCATTAGTTGCAAAAGGCTCGGGCATGAAATGATTTCGTGCAAGGTGGGAGAAGAGGAGAAGGGTAATGGGCAGCGTCAAGACGGAGGAGGTAAGAAGGTAATGAAATGACTAAGGAAGGAGGAGGCTTCTCTTCACAACTCGCGGAAAACACACAACATCCAGCCGACTGTTAATACAGAACTGGAAGGCCTGGACAGTGGAGGAGACCCACGTTTTTCAGCAGAA
Source organism: Sapria himalayana (assembly GCA_029783825.1). Lineage (NCBI taxonomy): Eukaryota > Viridiplantae > Streptophyta > Magnoliopsida > Malpighiales > Rafflesiaceae > Sapria > Sapria himalayana. Next base: position 520,597 of record JAREIK010002829.1, read on the forward strand.
TACACAAAGAATAATCATGTAGAGGTACTTCCTGTAGAGATAAACTCGGAGGCAGAGAAAGTGGTAAGCTTGAATGAAGGTTGGGAGGAGGTAAAATATAGGAGAAAATATAAAAAAAGACCTAGAACTAGAATAGTTTTGAAAGAAAAACTTGAGGATTATGGGTGGATAAACGAGGATCTTCTAGACTTTCCTAAAGATGAATCGGTAATATTTAGTTTCCCTTCAATTAAAAAGGGCGATGTATCTCAAGAGGAGCTCGAGGAGAAAGTCAAGGATGACTTATCAATCTTCAAAGAAGATTGGGGTAATCTCACAAGAACTCAATCTATGGAGGCCTTGAAGCAAATGGCCATGGTGCTTGGGAAACAGATAAAATATAATGAGATTATGCATGAAATTACTCACACTCCTAAAACAGTAAGAAACATGAAGAAATATGCCAATATGACTTATGAATCTAAGTGCACAACTAGAGCTCAAGCTAAATTAGGTTTTAATGGATAGATGCCTATATTGGAATATTAGGGGAGTAGCTAATAGTCCCACGATAAATAGATTAAGAATTTTAATTAAAGAATATAAAATATCTTTAGTGGTCATTGCCGAGCCAATGGTCATGCAAGATCAATTAATTAAATATAGTGAAATTTTAGGGTTCAAAAATGCGTATGCTAACTCAAATAACAAACTTTGGATTTTATGGCACAATAAGCTGGAAATCGAAATATTAAAAGATACTGAACAAATAGTACACTTAAAATTAGATAAGAACACAGATCAAATAATTTCAGCAGTGTATGCTAAAAATGATAAACAATCTAGGTTAGCTTTATGGGAGGAGATGAAATATATAGCAAGTAGAAACTCTCCTTGGATAATAGGAGGGGATTTTAATATAATTAGAAGTCCTCTAGAGAAGAAAAGTGATAAACCTCCAGATAAAGTAGCCATGAATCAATTTAATGACACAATAGCCATTACCAATCTAATAGAAATAGATTTCACGGGCTCAAGATACACCTGGTGTAATAATTGGCTAAAAAGGGGAGTTATCTGGGCTCGCCTAGATAGGGTTTTGTGTAATACAAAGTGGGTCACCTCACAAGGGACTATGGGGTTAAGACACTTAAATAGAACTTGTTCTGATCATAGCCCACTGCTTATCACAATACAAAGGAATCAGGGAAGCACGCCTAATTTTAAATTCCAAAATATGTGGGTAAAGCATGTAGGCTATGAAAGTCTTGTCAAAGAGTCTTGGAAAGAGCGAGCGGTGGGTAAGCCGATGCAAGCTTTAATTACAAAGCTTCTAAGATTAAAATCTAGCTTAAAAACATGGAACAAAGAGGTTTTCGGAAATTTAAATCAGGAGTTAAAAAAAGCGGAAGAAGAAGTAGCTAAGTTGGAACAAGATTTTGACACCACTAATAATAATGAAACTCGGTTAGATCTAAGTAAGGCTAAAGGAGAACTAAGATTGAAACTACATATGGAAGAAATTTACTGGAAACAGCGTGCAAAAATTAAATGGTTAAAGGATGGCGACCAAAATACTAAATTCTTTTATATTATGACTAAAATAAAATCTCAAAAGAATAAAATTAAAGGAATAAAAAATGAAGAAGGAATATGGGTAGAAGAAGAAAAGGAAATAGGAACTCTTTTTTAATTTTTTTTTGAAAACCAATTATGTAGTCAGTCACATAGGGCAGATAATTCTCTAATGCATGAGATTAGGGCAAGCATTACGCAAGCTCAAAACCAAATAATAGAATTGATCCCGGAAGAACCAAAAGTAAAAGCGGTAGTTTTAAACCTAGATAAAAAGAGTGCTATAGTACCGGATGGTTGGAACAACTATTTTTTTCCAGTCAAACTGGCACATTGTTAAAACTAATCTAGTCCCCGCAATTGCTATTTTTTTTTTGTAGGGGCGGAAATCCCAAAATCATGGGCAAAGTCTTTTATAGTATTAATTCCAAAAAAAGATTCGCCACAGAAATGTGAGGATTATAGACCTATAAGTTTATGTAATGCTATTTATAAAATCTTAGCTAAAATTTTACAAAATAGACTAAGCTTAATTTTACCATCTATAATATCTCAGGAACAAACGGGGTTCGTTAAAAACAGATTAATGATTGAAAATATAAAACTTGCATCCGAAATGATGAAAGATATAGGAGGTAAAACAAGAGGAAACAATTTAGTGGTTAAGCTTGATCTATCGAAAGCCTTCGATAAGGTAGAATGGGATACCCTTTGTTTTGCGATGAGAAGGTTCAGATTCTCTGAGCTTACCATAGATCTAATATACAGATGCATTTCAAGTACTTGGGTAAGAGTGATCGTAAATGGAAAGATAAGTGGGAAATTTAAACCAAATAGAAGTATAAGGCAAGGGGACCCCTTGTCTCCCCTTCTCTTTGATATTTATTTAGAATTATTAATTCGAAACCTAAATAAAAGAATGATAGAAGGTAAAATAATATCATTCAGACAACCAAAGAATACACCCAGAATAGGCTGTTTAGCCTATGCAGATGACCTTATAATTTTTACAAATGCTAGTACAAAGTCATTAAGGAATCTTATGGATCTTCTTCAAATATTTGAGAACGAAACAGGTCAAATCGTAAATAAAAGCAAATGTCAGTTTATGATCTCAAAAAATTCAAAATTAAAGGTAGTAAATAAAATTAAAAACATCACAGGTTTTTCAGAAATTAAAGGGGCATTAATGTATTTACGATGTCCGATATATGAGGGAAGGTTGAAGGAAGAATATTTAATTTTTCTCCAAGATAAGCTAAGAAAGAAAATAGCAGGATGGAAAGAAGAGCTTCTGGGATTTGGGGGGAGGATAACACTGATCTCACATGTTTTACAAAGTACACTAACACACATTTTATCGGTTATTCATCCCCCTAAAAAATTTATTAAAAAACTTGAATTGGAAATGACAAATTTCTTATGGGGTAAAAAAGAAGGGAGAAATAAATTACACTGGAAGGACTGGGAAGCCATTTGTTACCCAAAAGAAGAAGCTGGATTAGGATTAATGACCCTATAGGATTTGGCCGTTGCCTGGGATAGTAAAGGCCGGTGGAGACTTAAAGAAAGTGATAATCTTTGGGCAAAATACACACGGGCTAAATATTTAGATTATAAGAACAGGAGCCCTAAGAAAGCCTTGAACAGCTGGAAGTCAATGGAAAAACAAAGGGAGATAGTAGACTCACACTCCACGTTAAAGAAGAGTGGCTGGAAATGGACTTTAACGTCACTAGGAAATTTCTCTCTAAAGTTGGCAAAAGATTTGGTCAGAAAGAAAAAACCAGCTCAAACTTTATTCAAATGGGTATAGAAAAAAAATGTCCCGCAAAAAATGTGCTCGTTCACATTGAAGGCTCTAGTGATGCTATACCGATAGATACAAATGTACAAAAAAAAGGGATAAAAATGGCATCAAGATGTGAATGCTGTTCACAAGCAGTTGAAACAACTGATCATTTATTTTCCAACGGGCCAATTGCAGTGGAAATATGGAAAGAGATGGAGGGGGAATAACTAATAAGTAATAAAGATGATGGGTTAATAGATAAAGTTAAAAAATGGGAAAGTGAAATTACGAAAAGCCCCACTAGAAAATAGCTTAATCAGAAATTACCACATGTAATTATCTGGTGCATATGGAAATCTCGAAATAAAAGTAAATTTGAAAATAAAAGGATGAATTTAACAGAAATAATAAAATATATTAGAAAGAAGATAAGTAATATATCTAATATAAAACCTATTAAAATAGAGAATAAGAACAAAGAAAAGAAGCTCGAGAAAACATGGGACCTCACTTTTAAAGTAATAAATCAACAATTGGCTAAAAGCATATACTGGAATAGTTCACCGGTTGGCAAATTTTCACTTAATACGGATGATAGTTTCTATAGGGACACTGGAATAGCAGGAGGAGGGGTAATAAAAGATCATAAAGGGACAGTAAAGAAAGTTTTCACCAGAGCTAGTAGAGCCTCCTCGGCCCTAGAATCAGAAATTAAATCCTTGAAATCAGGATTAGAGATATGTAAGAAGCTAAATATTAAAAATATACAAGTTCAGGTAGACTCGAAACTGGTAGTCGAAATAGTAATTAAAAAGAAAATTTTATGGAGGTATGAAGAGGATTTAGAAGTAATTTTTAGCCTCTTAGATGAACTGAAGGCTTCAATTACACATATATATATGGAGGCTAATAATCTAGCAGATAGCCTATCTAGAATAGACTCAACTAGAGGAGAGATAGAATATGATGCGGAATCCATGCCACATAAATTAAAGGGAATAACATGCTTAGACAAAATGACATTTCCTTATATTAGAACAAATAAAATAGCCTAGGAAGGTAGGATAAAGAAGTAAAACCAACTAACTCTGCAAGGGAATTTCTGTCATTGCAAAGCTAGTCTAAAAGACAAATAGAAGGCAAAAGGTAAGTGTTGGAATTTTGTGGTTTTGTGTTTGTTGCTTCTACTTGCAGGTAAGCTCTAACCGATCCACCAATTCATGCCCTTCTGAAGCGAAATATCCTGAAGATTACAGAATCTGTATCAGCTTTACCGAGTCATGTGTTATAAAAAAAATTCTGGTTTAACATTGTGTTATTAGAGGTTTAAGTTTCATGTAATTATATAATGTATGTGTTATTTTAAATAAAAAGCTTTAGGATAGGTAAGTGTCTAGTATAAAAGATTGACAAGGCTCAAGATGCGGCAAAGAGAATTGATAAGATACTCAAGATGGGAGCCTAAAGATATCAGCAATATAGAAGGAAAAGGGTAAGGATGGGGAGAAGGCAGCATTAAGTGCTGATAAAATTGGGACATCACGGAACAAAGGTAATTAGAAAAATGCACATATTTCTGTTATTGTTCTATTGCAGGGAATATGGATATAAAGCATAGAGTAGATGGACAACAGGAAAAGAAGAAAATGCATCAAGGTGCACCAGGAGATAGAGACAGAAAATCTAATAAGCAGAACAAATAAATACCCATTAGGACTTTTCATTGTAATTTATGAAAATGCTAGATAGAATATTATAATAGTCACTAGAAACGGGGCATGGATGTAAGAGGGTAAAGGGTAGAAGTAGCTTGTAAAAAAGGTATTCTTCCGCCAAAAGAGAGGGTTATAATTAATAAAAAACAAACTTTATAAAAAAGAAGAAGAAGAAGAAGAAGAAGAAGAAGAAGAAAAGGAAGGAGGAGAGGGCTCTACAAGCAGCAAGAGAGAAGTCAGCAGGGATGGAATATCACGATAACGATTTAGGAGAGGAGGTAGGGGAAAGCAGGAGAGAGAGGGTGAGCCTCCAACAAGAGAAGATAGGAAGTTTTAATAGGAATTCAGAAAAGCGACAAGAAATGGATATGAGCTTAGAAGGTGAGGGAGAGGTGGAAAACAATGAAGGATGGGAAGAGGTGAGAAGCAAAAGGGTGAGGGAAAAAAACTAAAACTATGAGAGTTTTAAAAGAAAGAATAGAGGATTACAATTGGCAAGAAGATGATCTTCTGGATTATCTAGAAGATTCAGATTTATTAAGTTGTCCTCCATTTGGTAAAGATGAAGGAAGTGATCAAGATTACACTGAGAAGGTAAAGGACGATCTAGCAATCTATGAGGAGGATTGGGACAAGCTCACTAGGGAGCAAGCCATGGAGGCCATGAAAAATATGTCTATGAAACTAGGGCAACAGGTAAAATATAAAGAAATATCACACTCATTTTCTAACATAGTTTAGACCCCGAGAAATATGAAGAAATATTTGTATAAAACATATGAAAGCAAATGTACAACTAGATCGCAAACAAAATTAGGTTTTAATGGATAGATGTCTTTACTGGAATATTAGAGGGGTAGCTAATAACCTCTCGACTAATAGGCTGAAAAAATTAATAAAAATATATAAAATCCATATTGTTGTCATAGCAGAACCCATGGTCCAGCTAGAGCAACTAAGAAAATACAACGAAATATTAGGGTTTAACAACGCGTTTGCTAATTCGAATAGTAAACTGTGGATCATGTGGCATGATTACATGGATATTGTTATTCTAAAAGACACAGAACAGGTAGTTCATTTTAAAATAAATGGGAATGCAGAAGAAATTATATCGGTAGTGTACGCTAAAAATGATAAAAAATCCAAACTAGTTTTATGGGAGGAGATGCAGGAAATCGCATCTCGTAATACTCCATGGATTATAGGGGAAGACTTTAATGTTATAAGAAGCACACATGAAAAGAGAGGAGGAAAAACTCCCGACACAGTAGCAATGACACAATTTAATGATACAATTGCTAGCGTTAATTTAATATAAGTAGATTTTACAGGATCAAGTTTTACATGGTGCAATAATTGGTGGAAAAGAGGAGCAATTTGGGCTAGACTGGATAGAGTCCTGTGTAATGCAAAGTGGGTAGCCTCACATGGGGCTACAGGGCTAAGGCATTTAAACAGAACCTGTTCGGATCATAGCCCTCTGCTCATAACAGTACACAAGAATCAAAGAGCTCCGAGCACTTTCAATTTTCAAAATATGTGGTCAAAGCATATTGGATTTGAAAGCTTGGTTAAAGAGTCATGGTCAGAGCCTGCAACGGGTAAGCCCATGCAAGCATTAATGGTTAAGTTGCACAGATTAAAAATGTGTTTAAAAACATGGAACAAAGGAGTTTTTGGGAATTTAAATGACAAAATAAAGCAAGAGGAAGAGGAAGTGGCAAAGTTAGAATTTGAATATGATAATACAAATAATGAGGAAATTAGGAAAGAACTAAGTAAGGCAAAAGGTAGCCTGAGACTTAAATTGCATATAGAAGAAATATATTGGAAGTAGCGTGCAAAAATTAAATGGCTAAAAGAAGGAGACAGAAACACGAAATTTTTCCATACTATTAGCAAAATAAAAGGCCAAAAAAATAGAATAAAGGGCATAAAAATGATGAAGGACTTTGGATAGAAGAAGAAAAGCATATAGAATTTCTCTTTGAGGAATTTTTTAAAAAATAGTTATGTGGTCAGGCTTCTCATGAAGGAACCTCATTAATGAAAGAAATTAGGAAAATTATCACTAATGAACAAAATCAAATGATAGATGGGATTCCTGAGGAGGAAGAGGTTAAAAATGTGGTATTTAACATGGATAAGGATAGCACTGCAGGGCCAGATGGATGAAATAATTATTTTTTCCAATTAAACTGGCAAATAATTAAAGATGATCTAGTTCATGCAATTGCAAGTTTTTTTGTAGGAGCGGAGAATATCTAATTTCACAAGGATGAAAGAATGATACAACCCATATCAAATATCCATAATGATATAAAAATGAGTACTTAAGTCCAAGGATAATCATCGATCATCAAACTAACTTTTAGATAGAATTAAAATATTTGGTCTAAGTACTCATCATTTTGGCATCATTCTTGTAAAGGATATTTAAGGAGCCATCATATTTTCATGAAAAACAAAAAAACAAAAAACTAATTAGAATTTAAAGAACACATACCTTAATACAATAGCAAGTACTTATACCTAAAGAAAAAAGTAAGTCTCTAATTTAAGATAGTTAAACACAATTTTTCTAATTTATCAAGAGTAAGACATGTTGAGAGATATATCTCTCACAAATTCCACATTGTGCAACAACATTGTATACTTGATATGAATAGACACATACATATTACAATTTAAATTAACACATGATGAGTTTTAATCATATTATAAAAAATAATGAAAATAGAGTATAAAGAACTAAATAATCACTAAAAATTATAAAATATCTCATATTGTTATTAGAAATAGCTCTACATGAATACCAAACATTATCATACACCAAATAAAATAAGTCCCAACTAGTACTCTCCTAGCTTGCTAGATAGATGTCTCAAATATATTATCCTAATTGTCACGTGTTATAATCAAAAGAAATTACTCTTTTTATGTTTAGCTTGATTAGTTTTAATATGGCTAACAAATAATAGTTAAGTTACGAATATACTAACAATGTACTAATAAAAACCAAGCATCTAACAAGCCTAAAAATTAAACAAAATATGCACAACATGTCACGTCCAATCCACACACAAAAATATCCTCAAAGGTTATCACTTATATATAAAAACATCAAAAAAAAAATAACATAATATTTGAGCAATCCAATGGATAAAGTAACAAAAAAATAACATAAAAAACATACATCAACTAAATCAGACTAATATTAATGTTACTATGTTCACCGACTTGAACTACAATATATTAGTTACCACAATATTAATGACTCTAGAAATTTAAATCAAGTAGATAAAGTACAATTATCTATAATGTAAATATTAACTCGTGTCTAATAGAATGAATATATAATGAATTAGTCTATGTAATGCCATTTATAAGATACTATCGAAAATATTGCAAAATAGACTAAGTAATATCTTACCATTCATAATATCACAGGAACAATCAGGATTTGTTAAAAATAGGCTAATGATAGAAAATATAAGACTAGCATCGGAAATGATGAGGGAGATTTCATTAAAAACAAGAGGGAATAATTTAATAGTCAAGCTAGATTTATCTAAAGCATTTGACAGGGTAGAATGGGATACACTCTGCTTTTCGTTGAGGAATTTCAGTTTCTCTGAATTAAGCATTGACTTAATATATAGATGTGTCTCTAGCGTATGGGTTAAAGTTATAGTAAATGGGAAGAAAGGGGGGAATTTAAGCCTAAAAGAAGCTTAAGGCAAGGGGACCCGTTGTCTCCCTTACTTTTTGATATTTATTTAGAGTTACTAATCATTAATTTAAATAAAAAAATGTCTGAAGGAAAAATCTTCCCATTCAGGCAACCTAAAAATACCTCAAGAATAGGTTGTCTAGCATATGCAGATGATCTAATAATTTTCACGAATGCAAATAGAAGATCTCTGAGTAATCTCATGGATTTCCTACATACATTCAAAATAGAAATAGGGCAAGCAGTTAATAAAAAGAAGTGTCAGTTTATGTTAGCAAATAAAACTGAAGTGAAAGTCGTAAATAAGGTTAAAAGTATCACATGTTTCACTCACAAGAAAGGAGCCTTATTGTACCTAGGCTGCCCCATATATGAGGGAAGACTGAGAGAAGAATACCTAGCACCTCTGCAGGAGAAAATGATAAATAAAATTGTAGGCTGGAAAGAAGATCTACTGAGATTTGGGGGGAGGATTACACTTATCTCCCATGTACTACAAAGCACCCTGGCACACATTCTATCTGTCATACACCCTTAGAAGAAATTTACTAAAAAACTAGAAGTAGAAATGGCTAATTTCTTATGGGGAAAAAATGAGGGGAGAAATAAAATACATTGGAAAAATTGGGAAGATATCTGCTACCCAAAAGAGGGAGCAGGATTAGGTATAATGAATTTACAGGATATGGCCACTGCTTGGGACTGTAAAGGATGGTGGAGATTAAAAGATAGCGATAATCTTTGGGCTAAATACATGAGAGCCAAATATAGAGGTCATCAAGAACTGCATCAGAAGAAGGCCTCGAGAAATTGGAAAGCGCTGATAGGACAGAAGGAGATAATTGAATCTCACTCAATTCTAAAAAAGAGCGGTTGGAAATGGACTCTCTCTCGCCACAAGGTAATTTCACACTGAAATCGGTTAAGGAATTGATTAGAAAGAAAAAACCCATACAATCTCTATTTAAATGGGCATGGAAGGAAAACATCCCGCAAAAAATGTGTTAGCTAGCTTGGAAAATACTAGCGAATGCATTGCCCGTGGATACTAATATACAAAAAAAAAGGAATAAAAATGGTATCTAGATGTGACTGCTGCATGGAAGCAGTGGAATCATTAGATCACCTTTTTTCGAAAGGAAGAATAGCATTAGAAGTCTGGAGGGAGCTGGAAAAATTTACAAAAATAGCTAACAAAGATGAGGGGATTATAGAAAGAATTAATAAATGGAAAAATGAAAATTCAAGTAGTCCCTCTAGAAATTGGCTTAACCAGAGTCTACCACACGCAGTACTTTGGTGTATATGGAATGCCCGAAACAAGAGTAGATATGAGGGAATAAAGATGAATTCAAGTGAAATTTTAATTGAAATTAGGAGAGTTATAAGTGATATATCTTGTACAAAGCCAATAAAAATTGTTAATAAAGATATAGATGAGGAAGTAGAGAAGTCATGGAATCTTACCACTAAGATATTAAAGAAGCAAAGGATAAAAATCATAAGATGGAATAGGCCTCCAGTAGGAAAGTTATCTCTTAATACGGATTGTAGCTTTAATAGAAATACAGGAATAGCAGGAGGAGAAGGAGTTATAAGAGACTCTAATGGATTCATTATTAGAGCATTTACATTAGTAGGTAAAGCCTTCTCGACTTACACTCGGAAATAAAGGCTTTAAATACAGGTTTAAATCTTTGCAAAAAATTGGGATTAAAAATCTACAAATACAAGTAGATTCTTCATTGCTGTTAAATCTAGTAACAAAAAAAACTATTCTATGGAGACACGAGGAGGAGATTGAAATGATAATGAAGTTCTCCAAAGAGCAGAGTTCCTCAATTTTCTATATATATAGGGATGCAAACACATTGGTGGATAACCTGGCAAGAATAGGCGAGAAGAGAGGAGATTTAGAATATAATGAGGAGTTGATGCCAGGAAAATTAAAAGGAATTGCAAGCCTAGACAAGAAGGCTTTTCCTTATTTGCGTATAAGAAAGGATAAGTAGTATAACAGTGCAGGGGAATTTCTGTCCCTGCAAAGAAACATAAGCAATGCCCTAAAAGAAATGAAGCAACAGGAGGGAGGTAAAGTTGTAAGGAGTGCTAGTATTCTTTTTTTGTGGTTTTTTTTTTGCTGTTTTCTTAGCAGCGTAAAGGAGAGAGCAAAATTTCAGCAAAAAAGCCTCAAAAAGTCATGTGTCAAAGCTTTAAATAAGTTCCTTTCTTGCTTATTTTAGTTGTGAAAGTTTGTTTCAGGAGTCTGTGTTATTTTAGTTTTGAAAGTCTGTGTTAATGCTTTAAGTTAAAGAAGGTATTGTCATGTGTTATATTAGAAGAGTCAATAGGTGCTAGGACTAGTTAACATTTAGTATAGGTGGCTGGAAAATTAAAATTCAGAATAAGATGCTCCAGGAAAAGGAAGATAAAAGTGATCTCGTTATTGAAGAAGACTAGGGTGCAGCTACATCCAATACCAATTGCAGCAAGTGTAGTATCAAGCGATCCAGAGTAAAGGTAAACACAAGGTATAAGATATACTTGGGAGCTATTTTTTCTGATGTGATTGCAGGAATATAGCTTATAAATAGCAAAGACCCTATTGAAAGTAAAAGAGGGGGATCGGCAAGCTAAATCAAGGCTAAAAAAGTGGAGGGAATTAGGCTGAAAAAAGAAATATAAGGAGCAAGGAGAGGCGTAAAGCTACTATGAATACCTCAAAAAGAAATAGAATTGAGGTGTTAGTCTTTGCCTTTAATAGATAAATTGAAAAAGTAATCTAGAGTTTCTAAGTTTTTTGGTAAAGGGGAAAGGATGTAAGAGGGGAATAGGGTAGATTTAGTTTATAAAAACGGTATTCCTCCGCCAAAAGAAAGGGTGATAATAAAGAAACCTTTTTAAAAAAAAATAAAAAAAATAAAAAGAAGAAGAAGAAAGAGAAGAAGAAGAAGATAGAAGAATATTTAAGAAAAAAATGGTTCTTTTTTTCTTCAAAAAATGCTCTCAACTTCTAGAGAGAGAAACAAACCTTTCTAGAGAGAGAATGTGCAAATTTTGAGGAAGAAGAAGGTTTTTTTTAAGCTGATTTTAAAGGGAATGGATTACTTAGAGAATAAGAAATCCTTCTCTTATATTATTAAAAGACCGCGCCTACAGTGTCATCTCCTTCGGGTTTTGACGCAAAAAATTTTGAGAATCCTTCGATTCTGTTCTCGGCAGAGGACCTTCAAAAGCTCACGGAACCTCACAAATATACCTTGGTGGGCAAATTCTCACACGGTCGACCACGAATTGATGAAGTGCGTGCATTTTTCAACTCTCTGAATTTGAAAACGATGATAAAAATTGGCCTCATCGACGATAAACACTTTCTACTTCAACTATTATGTGAAGAAGATTATCATCACATATGGCTGAAAGGTGCTTGGTACATCATGGGATATCCCATGAGGATGTTCAAGTGGTCGCCTAACTTCTCCACTAATATGGAATCCTCTATAGCTCCAGTATGGCTTCTGCTACCTATGTTGCCAATTCATTTTATTGATAAATTTGCTCTATATCATATTGCTTGCACACTGGGTTCTCCTCTTCTTCTCGATGGTGCAACTACCACACTTTCAAGACCCAGTGTTGCCCGTATTTGTGTTGCAGTTGACCTCCAGAAACCATTACCTAGCCGAATATGGATAGGTCTCTTTGATGGAGAAGGTTTCTGGCAGCAGGTAGTCCCAGAGAACCTTCCAGCATATTGTACATGATGTAGGAAAATGGGACATGATATTGAAAGATGTATTGTGAATAAGAGAAGGGCAGATTATGATCAGAAGGTTGAGGAAAGAAGGGTGGAGGCTGGGAGAGGAAAAGAGGTAGTAAGATATCAAAAAAAACCTCTGCTAGAAGAACCGAATATTGAGCTCCCCATAATACAGAATAATGAACAAGATGAATATAAACTTATTGAATACAAGAAAAACAATGAGGGAGAGCAGAATATAATGGAAGTTAATAGATCAGAATTGTTTAAAAAATAGTAGCTCTGAATAGGAGAACAAGAATGCAAATAAAAAACAAACAACTAAAAAACAAGGCTTGGGCAACAGGTATAGAAGATTTCTCGGAGCAAGAAATGGAGGTAAGAAGCTCAACTTCTCTATATACGAATGAAGATGAAAATGAGCAGAATTTAAAATTCACTAATGATGATATAAACATAGAAAAATTTAAGCAGAATATGGGAAACAAAGAATGGGCAATTGAAGAAATTAAAATAATGTCAATTCAATTGGGTAAGGATTGGAAAGGAGAGAAAGGTGGAGATTTAAGTTCATTAAAAAAACCTAGAAACATGAAAAAATATCTAAACAAAACATATGACATAAAATGTGTAACTAGAGCGCAAGCTAAATCGGCAAACAATGTTTAATTATATTTACTGGAATATCATGGGAGTTGCAAATCTTCCCTCAAGAAATAGAATAAAAAAATTGATATACACACATAAAATAAATCTCATTATGTTAGTGGAACCAATGATTGGTGAAGATCGACTAGAAGAATACAAAAAAATCATAGGATTTGAGAATGGCTTTGTAAATAAAAATGGTAAAATTTGGGTGTTATGGAAAAATTCATTAAACATAAAAATCTTAAAGCAAACCGAGCAATATATAAATTTCTGTCTAAATCAAGAGGAGAATGAAATAATTACAGTAATCTATGCTAAAAATAAAAGAGAAGAGAGGAAAAAATTATGGGAAGAAATGGAGAGAATAGCAATAGAAAATAAACCATGGATTATTGGTGGAGATTTTAATATAATTAGAAGCTTTAAAGAAAAAAAGGGAGGCAGACCTCCAAACAAGAGTGCTGTCTCTTAGTTTAATGAAATTATAAATAAAGCTAATTTAATGGAGGCTAATTTTTTAGGCTCTCAATTTACTTGGTGTAATAATCGGAAAAACAAGGGTATTATATGGGCTAGACTAGACAGAGTGCCATATAACTTTAAATGGTTAGAGCAATTTGGTTCGATTAAAGTAAAACACCTCAATAGGACATGTTCTGATCATAGTCCTTTATTGATCACTATTAAAAATATTGCTTTCTCAAATGGTTCCTTTAGATTTCAAAATGCTTGGTGCTTGCATCATAATTTTTTAAATATTGTAAACGAATCATGGAAAAAAGAATTTTTTGGAAATCCTGTTCAAGTTATAAATAATAAACTAAAAAGATTAAAAGAAGTGTTAAAAAAATCGAATAAAGCAGAATTTGGGAATATAAATAAAAACATAAAACAGGCAGAGGATTTAGTTTTAGAAAAGGAGCTACAGTATGAAAATAATCAGAGTGCAAATGAAAGAAGTGAATTAAATAAGGCACAAGCTGAATTAAAACTAAAACTGTTAATGGAAGAAGTTTTTTGGAAACAATAAGCAAAATTAAAATGGCTTAAAGAAGGAGATAAAAATACTAAATTTTTTCAGAGAATAGCTAAAGTTAAAAATCAGAAACATAGAATCATGGGCATAAAAAATGATGAAAATGTATGGGTGGAAAAACAGATAGAGATACAACATTATTTTACTAAGCTGTTTGAAAATCAGTTATGCGGTAAAAGTAACCTTATAAAAAATACACTTATACAAAACTTAGAAAAGAAAATTAATTCAGAGGATAATAATATGTTAATAAAGTTTCCTGAAGAAGAAGAAATCAAAATAGCAGTGTTTAGCATGAATAAGGATAGTGCAGCTGGCCCGGATGGATGGAATAACTGTTTTTATCAAAAATGCTGGCATATAATAAAAGAAGATTTAATAAAAGCTGTGATCAGTATCTTTTGTGGGGCTGAAATAGGAAAAAAATGGGGAAGATTTCATATAGTTCTCATTCCAAAAATGGAAAATCCACAAAAAGGGGAGGATTTTAGACCAATTAGTCTTTGTAACACTATATATAAAATACTAGCTAAAATATTACAAAGTAGATTAGCTAATTGTCTTACTAAAATTATCTCAAAAGAGCAAACAGATTTTATGCAAAATAGATTGATAATGGAAAATGTATGTTTGGCAAAAGAATTGAGTAAAGAAATAGGTACTAAAACAAGAGGAAATAATATAATTATAAAATTAGATTTATCAAAGGCATTTGACAGGGTGGAATGGGATATCCTTTGTTTTATCATGTGCAAGATGGGTTTCTCTGAAACCTGGATAGATTTAATATACAGATGTTTATCGAACACATGGGTGAAAGTCATTATTAATGGTAAACTAGGAGAAGAAATGAAACTGGTTAGAGGTCTTAGACAAGGAGATCCACTTTCTCCCTCATTATTTAACATTTATCTGGAATTATTATTAGTAAATCTCAAAGACAAAATGCTCAAAGGTAAAATAGGTACATTTAGACAGCCTAATAACACTCCTATGGTGTGTTATTTAGCATATGCGGATGATGTAATGATATTCACCAATGGAGGTAGTAGATCTCTAAATAATCTGATGGATTTATTAAAATGCATGGTAAAAAGAAACATGATAGAAATTAAATAAAAATAAATGTCAATATATGCTTTCTTTCAAATCTTCCACTGCTTTAATTCATAAAATTAAAAATATAACAGGTTTCTCGCACAAAAAAGGAGAAATTATTTACTTGGGCTGTCCAATCTACGAAGGTAGACTAAAAACTGAATACTTTGAATTTTTGATAAATAAATTAAAAAAGAAAATATATGGCTGGAAGGAAGAATATCTAAATATGGGGGGGGGGGGGGGGGAGAATAACTTTAATAAAGCATGTTTTAGAAAGTTCTTTAATGCATAATATTATGATTGTTTAGTCACCGGATAAGTTTATTAAGAGGATTGAAAAGGAATTGGCTAATTTTTTGTGGGGAAAAAAAGAAAGTAAACATAAATTACATTGGAAAAAATGGAGGGATTTATGTTCCTCGGTTCAGGAAGCAGGCTTAGGCTTTATCAATTTAAATGATTTAGCCAAAGCATGAGCAAGTAAAAGATGGTGGAAGCTGAAGAAAAATGACAGCTTGTGGTCAGAATTTATGTGGGCAAAATATTGTATAAATAATGATATTAATAAAGTAAAAGAGACAAGGAGGAATACACAAGTCTGGACACAAATGCTTAAGCAAAGAGACTTAGTTGAAAAACACTCAAAGCAAACCAAAAAAGGACGGAGATGGAATCTAAGCTCAGAAAGAACATTTTCCCTTAAGTCGGTCAAAAATGTGATTAGAAAAAAACATGATGAAAAAACATTGTTTAAATGGATATGGAATAATTACAATCCACAAAAAATTAAAACGTTTATGTGGAAAGTCTTGTTGAATATTATACCAACAGACAATAATTTAAAAAAGAAGGGAATTCGATTAGCATCTAGATGTGATTGTTGCGGAGAAGAAATGGAAACTATGGATCACCTCTTCTCATATGGCAAGGTAGCAGCAGAAATTTAGCATAGACTAGGAACTGAATTCCTAATAAAATATGAAAATCTTTTTCTAGAATGCAGATTAAAAAAATGGATTAAATTGAAGGTTACAAATTCAGCATAGAAATGGATTAAATACAATATTCCGTTAATAGCTATCTGGTGCATCGGGAAAGCCAGAAACAAAAGTAGATTTGAGGGGCAAGATATGTCAATTGAAAACATATGGAAAGATATTAAAGAGGAAACCAGTAGAATTTCTGAATTAGCTTCGATAAATATAATAGATAAAAGTTTAGATAATGACACGATAAAATTTTGGAATTTAAAAACTCTACATCAAAAACGATTTAAAATAATAAAAACAATATGGGAAAAACCTTCTAAAGAAAGATTGGTTTTAAATACGGATGGTAGCTTTAATAGAAATATGGGAATAGCAGGAGGGGGCGGGGTAATAAGAAACTTGGAAGGAGGGCTAATATTAGATTTCACAAGGAAATTCCAAGCATCTTCGGCTTTGCAGGCAGAGATTCTTGCGCTAAGAGAAGGATTAAGAATATGTATAGAGAAAGGTATAAAAAAGATAGATGTTCAATTAGACTCAATAATTGTAGTGAATCTAATTAATAAAAAAACAATAATGTGGAAATATGAGGATGAAATAGAAGATATACTAAAAGATATAAATAAACTGGACGTTACTGTTAGACATATTTACAGGGAAACTAATGCGTTAGCAGATAAACTTTCAAAAGAAGGTAAAAACAAAGGACATCAAAACTATAATGAAGATAATATACCGCAAATATATAGAGGAATAATAAAGCTAGATAGTGAGGAATTTCCATATATAAGAAAAATTAAAGAATAAGATCTCTAGAATTTTTTAATATTTCATATGCATGTTCATGGCATAATCTGTTTCGCCTCGGTCCTGTGGGGTGTTTCAAAAAATAGATCAGAATATATAAGGTATGAATTCTCGGCAAAATTATGGCTGTTTCTGTGGGATGTTTCTGGTATTTTCTATCTTTTCTGGTTTTTTCTGTTTTTTCTGGTTTTCTTTCTGGTTTTCTCTCCTTTTCTCTAACAGTTCTAACAGGTGTACTATTAAGATTAGAGTGTGATCAGCTCAGCATTAAAAGAGTAAGAAGAAGGGGCACTGAGCAGTAATAGAATATATATGAATGCAATTTTTTATAAGTTTTTTTGCAGGCAGAATCAACAAGGTTCAAGCAAGCAGTAATTTAGCTTTGTGGCTGTGGATTTTATTTTTCAGGGTCTGGAGTTTGTGTTAATTGGCAGTCTGTGTTATAGTTAAGGAAGTCTTGTTATGTGTATATTGACGTAGGTAAAATTTGGCAGTCTGTGTTATATATATTTCAGTAATCATGTAACATAGTGTCTAGTATTAGATGGTCATGTCTATTGTGGACATCAAAGCTGGAACAAGATATAAAGATCAGAGCAAAGTGGAGCAATAGAAACACATACTAAAGGAAGGAACATTGGGGGAAAGGTAAAGAAAAGAAGATGTAGAAATATTGTGGAGGAAGCTGTCTTTCCAAGATAACATGGAAGGGAGGACATTCATCATAAGGCATAAAGCTCCAAAAGAAGTTACAAATACTCATCAAGTGGGCAGAAAATAAAACTCGAGATACTTAAATAGGGAAGAGGTGAACACAAATGATTACCGAAAGATATAAAAAAGGCTAACGGGAGCAACACAAAGAGATATACATGAAATCGTAGCATCAACAAAAATACAGCTTATAGATAAATAAATTCACAATATAATGTGAATTTCTAAATTGGAATACATGTTTATTAGATAGAGGTATATAGGCGGTTAGATGGGTGTAAGGGGCTTTGGGTAGTAAGTAAGTAGGTTGTAAATAAGGTATTCCTCCACCAAAAGAGAAGGTTAATTTTAATAAAACAAACTTAAAAAGAAGAAGAAGAAGAAGAAGAAGAAGAAAAATTCTTTTTTTTTTTCAAAAAATGCTCTCAACTTCTAGAGAGAGAAATTCCCACTTTCTAGAGAAAGAAAATCACCATTTTTGCTCAAATCAAGCTCTTTCAAGCTCAAAATGGAGCAAAATGATTTATCATTACAAAATAAGTCTTTTGCATCGATTACAAGAATGCCCGCGCCTCCCTCACGCATATTCGAAAAAAAACAGGAGTCCCGTGGTTTTATTTTCAGCCGAGGAGATGAGGAACTTCATGGCGCCTTACGAATACATGCTCATCGGGAAGTTTTGCCACGCCAGGCCTCGCCCGAATGAGATGCAACAATTCGTCTCCTCTCTCAAGCTCACGGGAAGAGTTAAACTAGCCGATTATGATGCTAAACATAGCTTCTTGCAGTGTTTTAATGTCGAAGATTATTATCGTTTGTGGCATAGTGGATTGTGGCAAGTTAATGGCTACCCCATGCGCGTTTTGAAATGGACGAAGGATTTCAGTCCACTCGAGGAGGCGCCTCTTGCCCCGGTTTGGTTCTCTCTCCCGAACTTCCCATTATATTTGTTCAATGCTCATTCTCTCTTTGTAATATCCTCTTGCTTGGGTAAGCCATTGATAAGGGATGAGGCGACTGTAACCATGACACGACCAAACCAGGCTCGTGTTTGTGTCGAATGCAACATATCTTCACCACTCCCTAACAAGATCTGGATTGGCAGTCGGGAAGAGGAGCAAAACGAGGGGTTTTGGCAAACTGCCATTCCCGAAAACTTGCCTTCTTTTTGTTTAACTTGTAAAAGAATAGGGCACGACATGTTTGAATGTAGGAAGGGTTCTGAACAAATAAATAAGGAACAATGGCAGGAATTTAGAAGAAAGAGGGTAGATAAATGGATAAGGAGGGAGGAGTAGGTCCCGAAACATGGATAGATAGATGATTTAATGGAGGAAAAAGAGGGGAGTGTGAGAGAAAAAGATTCAGATATAGAGGAAGGCATAAAAAATTTAGTAACAAGCATAGAGGGCACAATCATAGAAAATAAGGAAGATGGATGGGAGGAAGTTAAAGTTAGAAGGAAGAAAATTAGAAAAAATAAATTTTGAAGGGTTTTAAAAGAAAAAATAGAGGATTATAGTTGTATAGAAGAGGATCTCCTGGATTTTCCAGAAGTAGACTCAGAGGTATTTAGTTTCCCTCCGTTTGGTAAAGTAGAAGCAAATGAAGATAGCTATATAGAAGTGGCAAAGGATGACCTAGCAATGTATGAGGATAGATGGGGAAAACTTACAAAGGCCCAATCTATGGAAGTTATAAAAAGAACGACCATGCAACTTGGCATACAATGGAAATACAAGGAATTATCTCAATCAATTGCACCCAAGAGTGCAAGGAATATGAGGAAGTACCTAGACAAAACATATGAAACCAAATGCACAACTAGATCACAAACTAAATTAGGGTTTAATGGATAGTTACATATATTGGAATATTAGAGGGGTGGCAAACAACCCCTCGATAAATAGATTAAAACAATTGATTAAAATACATAAAATTTCATTGGTTGTAATTGCAGGACCTTTGATTCAACAAGAACAACTAACTAAATATAGTCGAATATTAGGGTTTAATAACTCATTTTCTAACCTAAATAGTAAACTCTGGATTATGTGGCATAATTATTTAGACATAGAAATATTATAAGATACAGAACAAATAGTGCACTTTAAAATATCCGAAGACATAGTATCGGTAGTATATGCTAAAAATGATAAAAAATCCAGACTAGTCTTATGGGAAGAAATGCAGAAAATTACAGCAAAAAATATTTCCTGGTTGATAGAAGGAGACTTTAATGTTACAAGAAGTTCCTTGGAAAAGAAGGGGGGGGGGGGGGGGGGGAAACCCTTAACACAATAACAATGTCTCAATTTAATGAGGCGATTTCTAATTCTAACTTGATGGAAATAGAATTCACAGGCTCAAATTATACTTGGTGTAATAATTGGTGAAAAAGAGGAGCAATTTGGGCTAGGATGGACAGAATAATGTGTAATGCGAAGTGGGTAGCCTCACACGGGACTACAAGGCTTAGACATTTAAACAGAACCTATTCAGACCACTCTCCACTCCTCATAACTCTTCGCAACAATAAACGAGGTACAAAAAGCTTTAAATTTCAAAACATGTGGGGAAAACATGCTGAGTTTAAAAAACTGGTAAGAGACTCTTGGTCAGATCCTGCATCGGGTAAACCGATGCAGGTTCTAATGACAAAGCTATTTAGATTAAAAAAGCAGTTAAAATCTTGGAATAAAGAAGTCTTCGGAAATATAAATCAGCAAATAAAGCAAGCAGAGGAACAAGTGGAAAAGCTAGAAAAAGAATACGATAATAAAAATGTCGAAGAAATTAGGAAAATTTTAAACAAGGCTAAAGCTGAATTAAGTTTAAAATTACATATGGAGGAAATATATTGGAAACAACGAGCAAAAATTAAATGGTTAAAAGATGGTGATAGAAACACCAAATTTTTTCATAACATGAGCAAAATAAAAACACAGAAAAATAAATTTAAAGGTCTTAAAGATAAAGAAGGAAAATGGATAGAAGAAGACCAAGAATTATGTACCCTCTTTGAGGACTTTTTTAAATCCCACCTGTGTGGCCACATGCCTCATGAAGGGAACTCCTTATTACAAGAGATTGGGGCTTCCATTATGAAAGAACAAAATCAAATGATGGAAAGGATCCCAGAAGAAGAGGAGGTAAAAATTGCAGTCTTTAATCTTGATAAAGACAGTGCAGCGGGACCAGATGGCTGGAATAATTACTTTTTTCAGCTAAACTGGCCCATTATTAAAAATGATCTAGTTACAGTGATTACTAGTTTCTTTGCTGGAGCAAATATTCCTAAAGCTTGGGCAAACTCATTTATAGTTTTAATCACTAAAAAAGAAGCTCCTCAGCTATGCGAGGATTTTAGACCAATAAGCTTATGTAATGCGATTTATAAGATTTTAGCTAAAATAATTCAAAACAGATTAAGTAATATTTTGCCATTAATTATATCACCAAAGAAAACCGGATTTGTTAAAAACAGACTAATGATTAAAAATATTAAATTAGCTTCAGAAATGATGAAAGAAATTGCAACTAAAATAAGAGGTAATAATCTAGTAATTAAGTTGGATTTATCTAAAGCATTCGATAGAGTTGAATGGGATACACTCTGTTACATTTTAAGAAAATATGGTTTTTCTGAATTATGCATTGATATAATATATAGATGCATCTCAAGTGCTTGGGATAGAATTATTATAAATGGTAACATAGGTGATGAATTTAAACCCATAAGAAGCCTAAGACATGGAGACCCATTATCCCTCTTATTATTTGATATATATCTAGATCTGCTTATTCTTAATTTAAACAAAAGAATGTCAAAAGGTAATATATTACCTTTTAGACAACCAAATAATACTCCGAGAATAAGTTGTTTGGCTTATGCTGATGATCTAATAATTTTTACAAATACATGTAAAAGATCTGTAATAAATCTGATAGAATTATTACAATTATTTGAATTAGAAACAGGTCAGGTTGTAAATAAAAAGAAGTGCCAGTTTATGCTAGCTAAAAAGCCTACAGAGAAAGTGATAAATAAGATTAAAAACATAACTGGATTTATACATAATAAGTGAGCTTTAACATATTTAGGCTGTCCAATATATGAAGGTAGACTGAGAGAGAAATATTTAACACCATTACAAGATAGAATGATGAAAAAAATAGCAGGATGGACAGAAGATCTATTAGGCTTCGAGTGACGGATCACATTAATCTCGCATGTGTTACAAAGCACACTAGTACATATCATATCTGTAATACATCCTCCGAAAAAATTCTTGAATAAATTAGAATCAGAAATATCAAATTTTTTATGGGGTAAAAAAGATGGGAAGATGAAAATTCACTGGAAAAACTGGAGGAACATATGCTACCCAAAAACTGAAGAAGGTCTAGGAATAATTACTTTGCAGGATATGGCCACCGACTGGGATTGTAAAGGATGGTGGAGGCTGATTGAGAATGATAGTCTTTAGGCAAAATATATGAAGGCAAAATATTTAGCACAAAGTAACTAGAGGCTTAAGCAGGTATCAAATAATTGGAAAGCTCTGGAAAAACAAAAGAGATAGTAGAATCACACTCAATATTTAAAAAGAGTGGTTGGAAATGGACCCTCACACCACAAGGTAATTTCACACTAAAATCAGTTAAGGAGTTGATTAGGAAAAAAAAACCTGCTCAACTCATATCTAAATGGGTCTAGAAAGCAGGCATTCCAAAGAAAATGTGTTCGCTAGCATGGAAAGCAATAGCAAATGCATTACCTGTGGACACCAATGTGCAAAGAAAGGGCATAAAAATAGTGTCCAAATGCGAATGCTGCTTTGTAGAAGTAGAATCAATGGACCACCTATTCTCGAGAGGAAAAATTGTAGCAGGAGTTTGGAAGAGAATTGAAGGAAATGTACTAATTAGTAATATAGAGGAGAGTCTAATAGAAAGAATTAAAAAATGAGAAAATGCAGTTTCTACTAACCCTACTAGAAATTGGCTCAATAAGAATTTACCTCATGTAGTAATATGGTGTTTATGGAAAGCTCGTAATAAGAATAGATTTGAAGGAAAGAGAATGGATTCAAAAGATATATTACAAGAAATTAAGCAGGAAGTAAGTAACATTTCAAATATTAAGCCCATAATAGTAGATAAACTAGCTATAGATAAGAAAGCGGGAAGGGAATGGGGTCTTAATATAAAAATAATCAAACAATAATGGGCAAAAAGTATAAGTTGGGCTAGGCCCCCTGAAGGAAAATTTTCCCTAAACACAGATGGAAGTTTCAATAGGGATACATGAATAGCGGGGGGAGGTGGGTTAATAAGGGATTCCATAGGCACAGTCATGAAAGCTTTTACCTCAGTTAGTGTAGCAGACTCGGCTCTACAATCAGAAATTAGGGCGTTAAGAATAGGCTTAAATGTATGCAAAAAATTGGAATATAAAAATATTCAAATACAGGTAGACTCGATGTTATTATTTAATTTAGTAATAGGAAGAATTTTTCTTTGGAAATATGAAGAAGAATTAGAAATAATAATGAAGCTTAAAAATGAACTAAATGTATCAATATGGCATATATATAGAGAGGCAAACACTCCAGCTGATAATCTTGCGAGGATAGGCTTGGAAAAAGGAGAAATAGAATTCGATGAGGATTCTATGCCGAAAAAATTAAAAGGTTTAGTGAGATTAGATAAGATGGCCTTTTCTTATGTAAGAGTTAGGAAGTGTGGATGCTGAGCTAAATTTAAAATAAAACATAGACTATAATTTAGATTAAATAATCTAAAAAAGAAGCAAGTAGGTGAGTTCTAACGCATGGGATTCTTGGATATGCATTGGTGTTTATTTTTCAGCAGCGCAGCTCCATATGAAGTGGCAGATTCAGCATGGAATCTTGG
Source organism: Sapria himalayana (assembly GCA_029783825.1). NCBI lineage: Eukaryota > Viridiplantae > Streptophyta > Magnoliopsida > Malpighiales > Rafflesiaceae > Sapria > Sapria himalayana. The sequence continues at coordinate 544,371 of JAREIK010002829.1, forward strand.
TTGGCACTGGAGCGTATAAAAGAAGAAGGATGATGATTGATAAATATTCGGGAATGACGTGAATAACAGCACTTGAGACACGGTGAAGATACAAGGATAGATGCTGAACATAGGAAACAACCGAACAACACATGAAAGTAAATGAAAGATGGGCCGAAAGATGTGCCGAAAATAGAGGCATTCTAAGAGGCTTGATAAACTAGAGCAAAGCCTCCAGCTTATTCTAGTTTAATTTATAAAATGAAAATGCTTATTTTAGAATGTTTTTAAAATTCAATATGTTAGCTAGTATGTTTAAGGTTAAGATGGGTGTAAGAGGGCTACGGGTAGATGTAGGTTGTAAAAATGGTATTCCTCCGCCAAAAGAGAGGGTTATTAATAATAAAACAAACTTAAAAAAGAAGAAGAAGAAGAATAAGAAGAAGAAGAAGAAGAATAAGAAGAATAAAAAGAAGAAGAAGAATAAGAAGAAGAAGAAGAATAAGAAGAAAAAGAATAAGAAGAATATGAAGAAACATTTGCTGTTTTTTTAAAAAATGCTCTCAACTTCTAGAGAGAGAAAATCCCACTTTCTAGAGAGAGAAATTCGCCATTTTTGCTCAAATCAACCTCCTCTCAAGCTTAAAATGGAGCAAAAAGACTTATTATTAAATAATAAGTCTTTTGCCTCGATATTAAGAGAGCCTGTGCCTCCCTCACGTAGCTTCAGAAATAAACACGGGAGTCCCGTGATTGTTTTTTCAACAGACGAGATCTGCAAGTTCATGGAGCCCTTTGAATATATGCTTATTGGTAAGTTTTCTCACGGCAGGCCTCGCCCGAAGGAAATACAACAGTTTATCTCCTCGTTAAAGCTTACAGGAAGGGTGAAGCTAGCCGACTATGACGCGAAGCACGTCTTCCTGCAGTGTTTTATGATTGAGGACTTCTATCGCTGATGGCATAGAGGTCTATGGAAAGTGAATGGCTTCCCCATGTGTGTCTTGAGGTGGAAGAAGGAGTTCAGTCCATTGGAGGAGGCGCCTCTAGCCCCGGTATGGTTTTCCTTACCGAACCTCCCATTATATTTGTTTAACTCTCAATCTCTCTACACAATATCATCTTGCTTGGGTAAACCTGTTATTTGGGATGAAGCTACTATTTCAATGACAAGGACAAGCAAAGCTTGCGCGTGTGTAGAGTGTAACCTACTCACTCAGCCACCTAGCATGATCTGGATCAGCAATGGAGAAGATGGACAGAATAATGGGTTTTGGCAACCTGTTATTCCTGAAAATCTGCCTACTTATTGCACAAAATGTAAGAGACTTGGACATGAATCGGGGGTGTGTAAGATGAGTATAGAACATTCAGAAAATGTACAAGGGTTAGAAGGTAGAAAAAGAATGGTAGAAAGATGGATTAGGAAGGAGGGAGGGGCTCCGAATCATGTAGAGAAACCTGTAATTGATGCAGGTTTAATGGAGGAAGGAGAGGGGTATATGAGAGAGAATGTGAGTTATTCATTAGGAAAGGGGGAGGCTAGTAATAGAATAACTCACGAGGGAAACATGGAGGAAGGAAACAAGCTAGAGGTGGAAGAAAAAATGGGAAGAGGTAAAGGTAAGAAAGAAGAGGCAGAAGAAAATTAAAACTAGAATAATAATAAAAGAAAATCTAGAGGACTATAGCTAGATAGAGGATGACCTCTTGGATTTCCCAGAGGATGATGTAGAGGTGTTTAACCGTCCTTCAATAGGTAGAGAAGAAGAAGATCATGCATTTTATATAGAAAAGGGGAAGGATGACTTGGGTATTTATGAGGAAGATTGGACAAAGCTCACTAGAGCTCAAGCCAAGGAAGCCATAAATATAATGGAAATGCAGCTTGGGTGGCAGGATAAATATAATGAAATAATACAAGTAAACTCAAATGCAGTTAAGACTCCAAGGAATATGAAAAAATATTTAAACAAAAAATATGAGACTAAGTGTACAACTAGATCCCAAACTAAGCTAGGAATTAATGGATAGATGCCTTTATTGGAACATCAGAGGGTTTGCTAATAATTCATCTATAAATAGGTTAAAACAATTAATTAAAATCCATAGAATTCCTTTAGTAGTCATTGCGGAGCCCATGATCTAGAAGGATCAATTAATCAACTACAGTCAAAAACTAGGGTTTAATAATGCACATGCTAATATAAATAGTAAACTCTAGATAATGTGGCATAATTATTTAGATATTGAAATCTTAAAAGATACAGAACAGGTAGTGCATTTTAAAATAAATAAAGAAACAGATGAAATAATATCGGTTGTATATGCTAAAAATGATAAAAAATCAAGGTTAGCATTGTGGGAGGAAATGCATGATATGGAAATCAGGAATGCACCATGGATTATAGGAGGTGATTTCAATATAATAAGGAGCACTCAAGAAAAGAAAGGAGGTAAGACTCCAGATGCAATAGCAATGACACAATTTAATGAGGCAATTTCAAGCTTGAAATTAATGGAAATAGATTTTACAGGTTCAAGTTACACTTGGTGTAATAATTGGTGTAAAAGAGGTACAATTTGTGCAAGACTGGATAGAGTTCTGTGTAATGCTAAGTGGGTAGCCTCGCATGGGGTTACAGGGCTTAGACATCTAAACAGAACCTGCTCGGATCATTGCCCATTGCTCATTACAATCTATAAGAATAACCGAGTCTCAGGTAATTTTAAATTTCAGAATATGTGGGAATAGTACGCAGGCTTTGAAAAACTGGTAACTGAATCCTAGATAGAGCCAGCAATGGGGAAACCTATGCAAGTATTAATGGTTAAGCTTCATAGATTAAAAAAATGTCTAAAAACATGGAATAGAGAAGTATTCGGAAACCTAAATCAATAAATAAAGCAAGCAGAGGAAAAAGTAGAAAAACTAGAATTAGAATACGATAATAATAAAAAAGAGGTAATGAGATAGGCATTAAATAAGGCTAAAGGGTATTTGAGGCTTAAGTTGCATATGGAGGAAGTACTGGGAACAACGTTCAAAAATTAAATGGTTGAAAGATGGATATAGAAACACCAAATTTTTTCATAACATGTGCAAAATAAAGGCTCAAAAAAATAAAATCAAAGGCCTTAAAACTAATGAGGGAACATGAGTTGAAGATGACAAGCAGCTAGAAATCCTCTTTGAGGAATTTTTTAAAAGCCATCTATGCAGACAGGTTCCTCAGGTTGGAAACTCATTAATGGAGGAGATCAATCCATTTATCTCACTAGAACATAATCAAATGATGGAGAAGATCCCAAAGGAAGAAGAGATTAAAAATGCAGTGTTTAATCTGGACAAGGATAGTGTAGTAGGGCCAGATGGCTGGAATAATTATTTTTTTCAGTTAAACTTGCCCATAATCAAAAAAAATCTTGTTCCTGTAATTGCCAGTTTTTTTGTAGGGGCGGACATTCCTAAGGCATGGACAAACTCATTCATAGTGCTAATCCCTAAAAAAGAATCACCACAAAAATGTGAGGATTTTAGGCCTATAAGTTTATGTAATGCAATTTATAAGATTCTTGCTAAAATTATTCAAAACAGATTAAGCAATATTTTACCATTTATAATATCACAGGAGCAAACATGATTTGTCAAGAATAGGCTAATGATTGAAAATATTAGATTAGCATCAGAAATGATGAAAGAAATAACATTTAAAATGAGGGGAAGTAACTTAGTAGTTAAGCTAGATTTATCTAAGGCATTTGATAGAGTGGAATGGCATACACTCTGTTTTGTAATGAGGAAATTTGGTTTCTTTGAAACATGCATTGATTTAATATATAGATGTGTTTCAAGCGTTTGGGTCAGAATCATTGTAAATGGAAGGAAATGTGAGGAATTCAAGCCAAGACGTAGCTTGAGACAGGGGGATCCATTATCGCCCTTATTATTTGATATGTACTTATAATTGTTAATTCTCAATTTAAATAAAAGAATGTCGGAGGGCAAAATAATCCCCTTTAGACAGCCAAAAAATACTCTGAGAATAAGTTGTTTAGCATATGCAGATGATTTTATTATCTTCACAAATGCGAATAAAAGTTCTATGAAGAACCTTATGGACCTACTAGAATTATTTGAGACGGAAACAGGTCAAGCTCTTAATAAAAAGAAGAGTCAATTTATGTTAGCGAAAAAATCTTTGAAAAAAGTGGTAAATAAAATTAAAAACATCACGAGTTTTAAACATAATAAAGATGCTTTAGTATACTTAGGCTGTCAGATATACGAGGGAAGACTGAGAGAAAAATATTTAATGCCCTTACAAGATAAAATGAGAAGAAAAATAGCAGGTTGGAAAGTAGATCTATTAGGGTTTGGGGGGAGGATTACATTAATCTCCCATGTTTTACAAAGTACACTGGTACATATTATATCAGTCATACACCCACCTAAGAAATTCACAAATAAACTAGAAATGGAAATGGAAAATTTTTTATGGGGTAAAAAAGACGAAAAGCAGAAAATTCACTGGAAAAAATGAGGAGATATTTGTTATCCAAAAGCAGAAGCAGGGTTAGGTATCATTAATTTACAGGACATGGCGACTGTCTGGGACTGTAAAGGATGGTGGAGGATAAAAGAAAATGATTCCCTCTGGGCAAAATAAATGCGAGGAAAATATCTAGAACAAAAACACATTCGCTTTAAGAAGGAATCAAATAACTGGAAAGCATTGGAAAAACAAAAGGAATTAGTAGATGCTCACTCAATACTGAAAAAGTCTGGATGGAAATGGATCCTTAATACACAAGGTATTTTTACGTTAAAGTCAGTAAAAGAATTGATTAGAAAGAAAAAATCTGTGCAATCATTATTTAAATGGGCCTGAAAAGAAAGTATTCCGCAGGAAATGTGCTTTTTGGCATGAAAAGTTCTGATAAACGCATTGCCTGTGGAGACTAATGTGAAAAGAAAAGGTATTAAAATGGCTTCCAGATGTGAATGTTGCTTTGCAGAAGAAGAATCAATGGATCATATACTTTCAAGTGGAAGAATCGCTGCAGAAGTCTGGAGGGAATTAGGAGATCTGAAACATATAAGTAAAAAAGAGGATGAAATAATTGATAGAATTAAGAAATGGGAGAATGAAAACTCTAGTAGTCATATCAAAAATTGGCTTACCCAGAATCTACCTCATATAGTAATATGGTGCCTATGGAAAGTTCGTAATAAGAGTAAATTCGAAGGCATAAGAATGAATTCAAATGAAATCATAAAAGATATAATTAAAGAAATCAGAGATATATCTAGTATAAACCCTATAAAAGTTGATAGTTTATGTTTAAATAAGGTAGTTGGGATGACCTGGGGTCTCACCATCATTAATACTAAGCAGGGATGGGTAAAGAGTATAAGTTGGAATAGGCCTCCTGAAGGTAAAATATCACTAAACACGGATGGTAGTTTCAATAGGGACACTGGTATAGTAGGTGGGGGGGGGGGTAATAAGGGACTCAAATGGGATTTTTATAAAAGCATTCACATTGGCTACTGAAGCAACCTCAGCTCTCCACTCGGAGATCAAAGCTTTGAATATAGGATTAAATGTATGTAAAAAGTTAGATTTAGAAAATATACAAATTCAAGTAGATACTATGCTATTGGTAGATTTAGTAAGTAGAAAAATAACTCTATGGAGGTATGAAGACGAAATGGAAATAATTTTGAACCTCATTAAAGAACTTAATGCAGCGATCTTACATATATATAGAGAAGCTAATACTTTGGCGGACAGCCTTGCAAGATTAGGTTCGTTAAGAGGAGAAAATGAATTCGATGAGGTTTCAATGCCAGAAAAACTAAAAGGAATAGCGAGATTAGATAGGATGACCTTTCCTTATCTAAGAGTCAAGAAGGGTAGTACTAGCATAAAGAATAAAATATGACAATGATAAGAATATAAGTTGTTAATTGTTATGGTGCTATGGTAGCCTCTGTGCAGAGGAATTTCTGTCTTTGCAGGTAAACAGGTAAGAACACTATGGAGGATAAAGGAATAGGGTAAGATAAGATATTGGTTGTTAGCATATTATTACTTTTATTTCTCTTTTCTTAGCAGCGAAGTCCCTCGTATAAACATCCAGAAAATCCAGCAGCTGCTGGAATTGTTTGAGTCCTAGTCATTGTTTTGTTATTGTTGGTGTATTGTCTGTTTTAATGTTTAGGTTAAGTGGCTATGTGTGAATGTTGTGAAGAGTCATGTGTTAATTTATGGTAGTTTATAGTTTATTTGGGCTTGTAAGCGTTTAGAATAGGAGACTGGTCCGACGGCTGTCTAAAGCTGTAAGATTCAGTTTATGAGGGTCTAAAGGGGCACCGATGTAAGCGGAAATGGAGATAAGATAAAGTGCAGAAAAATCACTTGGAGTAATTTGCTAGCTTTATCAAGCTGGATCAAAAGAGGTTAAAAGAGTAAAGGATAACTTCAAAGGCAGGAAGGAAGAGCAGCCATAGGGTAAACAAGATGAATGAATGAGTATGTAGATATGTTGCTTTCTTTTGCAGGAAATCAGTAATGTCAACATAGAATAAGCATAAACCGGGAGTCTAGGAGTGCATGAATTTATGAAAACCCCCCGAAGTAGTAGAAGTTCAAGTGGATTTCAAAGATCATATCAAGGAAGGTTAAAGCTATATACTAGAAATTTACAGCTAATCTCAAATAAGTGCATCCAGTGCAAATTATTCTCAAAAACAGAGGATTAGTAATTTTTGAGTTTTTAATTTTTAATGTTAAGGGTCAAGGTTGTAAGTGGGGGACGAGTAGATTTTAGTTTGTAAAAAATGTATTCCTCCACTAAAAGAGAGGGTTAATATTAATAAACTCCTTTTAAAAAAAGAAAAAAGAAAAAGAAGAAGAAGAAGAATAAAAAAACGCTCTCAATTTCTAGAGAGAAAAAATCCTACTTTCTAGAGAGAGAAAATCTCCATTTTTGCTCAAAACAAGCTCTATTCAAGCTGAAAATGGAGCAAACCGACTTATTATTAAATAATAAGTCATTTGCCTTGATTTTGAAAGGGACCGCGCCAACTTCACGCACTCACGGGAATAAAAACGGGCATCCATTTATTATCTTCTCTGCCGAAGAAACTCAAAGGCTTATGGAACTGTTTGAAAATACGCTCATCTGTAAGTTCTCCCACGGCAGACCTCGAGCGATAGAAGTTTAAAAATTTATTGCAACTCTAAAGCTTAAGGGGAAGGTGAAGTTTGCAGACTTCGACGCTAAACACATCGTGCTGCAATGTTCTGTGCTGGAGGACCAATATCGACTATGGCAGCGAGGTTTATGGCAGGTGGATGGTTTCCCCATGCGCGTTTTGAAGTGGACAAAGAATTTCACTCCCATGGAAGAGGCGCCTATAGCCCCGGTATAGTTTACATTACCGTATATGCCATTACATTTATTCTCTGAACATTTTTTCTAAGCTATATCTTCGTGTTTGGGCAAACCTATGCTACGGGATGAAGCCACAGTAGGCATGTCTAGGCCGAATAAAGCTCGTGCATGTGTTGAGTATAATCTCTTATCTAAGTCGCCTAGTAAGATATGGATATGCAGTGGGGAAGAAGACTAGGCCGAGGGGTTTTGGCAAACAGTCATCCCCGAAAACCTTCCTTCTTACTGCCTAAGTTGCAAAAGGCTTGGGCATGAAACTATTCTGTGCAAGATGAGGGAAGAGGAGAAGGGTAATGGGTATCGTTAGGATGGAGGAGGAAAGAAGGTCATGAAATGGTTAAGGAAGGAGGAGGATTCTCTACACAGAAACTCGCGTGATGAACAAAAGATGCAGCCGTCGGTTACAGAAATGGAGGGCCTGGATAGTAGAGAAAAACCACCATCATCGTTAGAATACATAAAGAAGAAGCATGTAGAAGAACATGCTCTAGAGATAAACTTGGAGGGAGAGAAAGAGGCAGAATTGAAGGAAGGTTGGGAGGAGGTAAAATATAAGAGAAAGAATGGAAGAAAATCAAAAACCAGAATAGTGTTAAAAGAAAAGCTTGAGGATTATGGCTGGATAAACGAGGACCTCCTGGATTTTCCCGAAGACGAATCGGTAATATTTAGTTGTCCTTCAATTAACAAAGGTGATGTATCTCAAGAGGAGCTCGAGGAGAATGCTAAGGATGACCTATCAATCTATAAGGAAGATTGGGGTAAGCTCTCAAGAACTCAATCTATGGAGGCCTTGAAACAAATGGCTATGGTACTCAGGAAACAGGTAAAATATAATGAGATTATGCATGAAATTACCCACACTCCTAAGACTGTAAGAAACATGAAGAAATATGCAAATAAGACTTATGAATCTAAGTGCACAACTAGAGCTCAAGCTAAATTAGGTTTTAATGGATAGATGCCTATAATGGAATGTTAGGGGGGTAGCTAATAGCCCCACGATAAACTGTTTAAGACTTTTAATTAAAGAACATAAAATATCATTAGTGGTTATTGCTGAGCCAATGGTCCTGCAAGATCAATTAATTAAATATAGTGAAATTTTAGGGTTAAAAAATACGTATGCTAATTTAAATAGTAAACTTTGGATTCTATGGCATAATAAGCTGGAAATTGAAATATTAAAAGACACTGAACAGATAGTAAACTTCAAATTAGATAAGAACTCAGACCAAATAATTTCAGCAGTGTATGCTAAAAATGATAAACAATCTAGGCTATCTTTATGGGAGGAGATGAAAGATATAGCAAGTAGAAAATCTCCTTGGATTATAAGAAATGATTTTAATATAATTAGAAGCCCTCAAGAGAAGAAAGGTGGAAAATCACCAGATAAGGTAGCCATGAATCAATTTAATGATACAATAGCCATTACCAATCTAATGGAAATAGATTTCACTGGATCAAGATATACCTGGTGTAATAATTGGCAAAAAAGGGGAGTCATCTGGGCACGTCTAGATAGGGTTATGTGTAATACTAAGTGGGTCACCTCACAAGGGACTACGGGGCTAAGACACTTAAACAGAACTTGTTCTGATCATAGCCCACTACTTATCACAATACAAAGGAATCAGGTAAGCACGCTTAATTTTAAATTCCAAAATATGTGGGTTAAGCATGTAGGCTTTGATAGTCTTGTTAAAGGGTCTTGGAAAGAACCAGCGACGGGTAAGCTGATGCAAGCTTTAACAATAAAGCTACTAAGATTAAAATCTATCTTAAAAACATGGAATAAAGAGGTTCTTGGAAATCTAAACCAAGAGTTAAAAAAAGTGGAAGAAGTAGTAGCTAAGTTGGAACAAGAGTTTGATACCACAAACAATAATGAAACTTGGTTAGATTTAAGTAAGGCTAAAGGAGAATTAAGATTGAAATTACACATGGAAGAAATTTATTGGAAACAGCGAGCAAAAATAAAATGGTTAAAAGATGGTGATCGAAATACCAAATTCTTTTATAATATGACTATAATTAAATCTCAAAAGAATAAAATTAAAGGAATAAAAAATGAAGAAGGAATATGGGTGGAAGAAGAAAAGTAAATAGGACCTCTTTTTACTAAATATTTTAAAAACCAATTATGCAGTCAGTCATATAGGACCGATAATTCTCTAATGCATGAGATTAGGGCAACCATCACGGAAGCTCAAAATTAAATAATGGAAATGATTTCGGAAGAACTAGAAATATAAGAGGTAGTATTCAACCTGGATAAAGAGAGTGCTGCAGGACCGGATGGTTGGAATAAATATTTTTTCCAGTCAAACTGGCACACAGTTAAAACTGATCTAGTCCCCGCAATTGCTAGTTTCTTTGTCTGGGCCGAAATCCCAAAATCATGGGCAAAGTGATATATAGTATTAATTCCAAAAAAAGAATCGCCACAGAAATATGAGGATTTTAGACCTATAAGTTTATGTAATGCTTTTATAAAATCTTAGCTAAAATATTACAAAATAGATTAAGCTCAATTTTACCATCTATAATATCTCACGAACAAACGGGATTCGTTAAAAACAGATTAATGATCGAAAACATAAAACTTGCATCCGAGATGATGAAAGAGATAAGAGTTAAAATAAGAGGAAACAATTTAGTAGTTAAGCTGGATCTATAAAAAGCCTTTGATAGGGTAGAATGGGATACCATTTGTTTTGCGATGAGAAAGTTCGGATTCTATGAGCTTACCATAGATTTAATATACAGATGTATTTCTAGTTCTCGGGTGAGAGTGATTGTAAATGGAAAGATAAGCGAAGAATTTAAGCCAAATAGAAGTATAAGGCAAGGAGATCCATTGTCTCCCATTCTCTTCGATATTTATTTAGAATTATTAATTTGAAACCTGAATAAAAGAATGACGGAAGGTAAGATAATATCATTTAGACAACCAAGGAATACACCTAGAATAAGCTGCTTAGCCTATGCAGATGACCTTATTATTTTTACAAATGCAAGTACAAAGTCATTAAGGAATCTTATGGACATTCTTCAAATATTTGAGAATGAAACAGGTCAAGTTGTAAATAAAAATAAATGTCAGTTTATGCTTGCCAAAAATGCAAAATTTAAAGTAGTAAATTAAATTAAAAACATTACAGGTTTTTCAGAAATTAAAGGAGCATTAATGTATTTAGGATGTCCGATATATGAGGGGAGGTTGAAGGAAGAATATTTAATTTTTCTTCAGGATAAGCTAAGAAAGAAAATAGCAGGTTGGAAAGAAGAGCTTCTGGGATTTGGGGGGAGAATAACGCTAATCTCACATATTTTACAAAGTACTTTGATACACATTTTATCAGTTATTCATCCCCCTAAGAAATTTCTTAAAAAACTTAAATCGGAAATGGTAAACTTCTTATGGGGCAAAATAGATGGGAGAAATAAATGACACTGGAAGGACTGGGAAACCATCTGTTACCCAAAAGAAGAAGCAGGATTAGATTTAATGAACCTACACGATTTGGCCTCTGCCTGGGATTGCAAAGGCTGGTGGAGACTTAAAGAAAATGATAATCTTTGGGCAACATACATGCGGGCTAAATACTTAGATTATAAGAACATGAGCCCTAAGAAAGCTTCGAATAGTTGGAAGGCAATGGAAAAATAAAAGGAGATAGTAGACTCACCCTCCACACTAAAGAAGAGTGGTTGGAAATGGACTTTAACACCAGAAGGAAATTTCACTCTAAAGTCGGTAAAAGATCTGATTAAAAAGAAAAAACCTGCTCAAACTTTATTCAAATGGGTATGGCAAGAAAATATCCCGCAGAAGATGTGCTCGTTCACGTGGAAGGTTCTAGTTAATGCCATACCGGTAGATACGAACGTACACAAAAAGGGATAAAAATGGCATCAAGATGTGAATGCTGCTCACAAGCAGTTGAAACAACGGATCACTTATTTTCCAACCGGGCAATTGCAATGGAAATATGTAAAGAGATAGAGGGAGAAAAATGAATAAGTAATGAAGATGATGGGTTAATAGATAAAGTTTCAAAATGACAAAGTGAAACAACGAAAAGCCCCACTAAAAGATGGCTTAATCAGATATTACCGCACGTAATTATCTGGTGCATCTGGAAATCCCGAAATAAAAGTAAATTTGAAAACATAAGGATGGATTTAATAGAAATAATAAAATATATTAGAAAGGAGATAAGTAACATATCTAGTATAAAACCTATTAAAATAGAGGATAATAACAAAGATAAGAAACTCGAGAAAACATGGGACCTCACGTTTAAAGTAGTAAATCAGCAATTAGCTAAAAGCATATACTGGAACAGCCCACCGGTCGGCAAATATTCACTTAATACGGATGGTAGCTTTAATAGGGATACTGGAATAGCAGGAGGAGGAGGGGTAATAAGAGATTATAAAGGGACAGTAAAGAAAGCTTTCACCCGTGCCAGTAGAGCCTCATTGGCACTAGAATCAGAAATTAAAGCCTTGAAATCGGGACTAGAGATATGCAAGAAGCTAAAATTCAAAAATTTACAAGTTCAGGTAGACTCGAAGTTGGTAGTTGAAATAGTAGTTAAAAAGAAAATTTTATGGAGGTATGAAAAGGATTTAGGAGTAATTTTCAGCCTCTTAGATGAGCTGAAGGCTTCAATTACACATATATACAGGGAGGCTAATAATCTTGCGGATAGTCTATCAAGAATAGGTTCAACCAGAGGAGAGATAGAATATAATGATGAGTCCATGCCGCATAAATTAAAGGGCATAGCATGTTTAGACAAAATGACATTTCCTTACATAAGAATAAACAAAGTAGCCTATGATGGTAGGATAAATTAAAACTAACTCTGCAGGGGAATTTCTGTCCTTGCAAAGCTCGTTTCAAATATATATAAAAAGTAAAAAAGGTAAGGGCTGTATTTTCTTTGTGGTTTGTGTTTGTGGTTTTTTCTGGTTACTTGCAGGAAAGTACTAATCGGACCATCAACTCAAGTCTTCTTTAAGCGAAAGTATGAAGTTTACATGAATCTGTATCAGCTTTACAGAGACGTGTTATATATATATATATATTTTTGGTTCAAACTTGTGTTATTGAGTTGGTTAAGAAGTCTGTAATTTCAGAATGCATTTGTTATGTTAAATAATAAGCACTAGGCTAAGTAAGTGTCTAGTATAGAAGATTGTTAAGGCTCAATATGCGGCAAAGGGACTTGATATGGTACTCAAGATGGGAGCCTAAAGATCTCAGAAAATATGGAAGAGAAAGGGCAAGGATAGAGAGCAGGTAGAACAAAGGGCTGATAAAATTGGGGTATTGCGGAATAAAGGTAAATTGAAAATGGATACATTTCTATTATTGCACTTTTGTAGGGAACATGGAAATAAAGCATAGAGAAGACGGACACCAGTAAAAGAAGATAATAGATAAGGGTGCACCAGGAGAACCGAGACAGAAGAACTCAAAAGCAGAACATATATAAGCATGCTTTAGGGCTTCTCATGGTAATCTTAGTATATACTAGGAAGAATATTAGCGATAGTGACTGGAAACGGGGCATGGATGTAAGAGGATAAAGGATAGAAGTAGCTTGTAAAAATGGTATTCCTCCGCCAAAAGAGAGAGTTATAAATAATAAAAGAAGAATAAGAAGAAGTGCTCTCGAATTCTAGAGAGAGAAAACAATTTCTAGAGAGAGAAACTGCAAATTTGGAGGAGGAAGAAGCTGTTTTTAAGCCATTTTTGATGGAAATGGATTACTTAGTTAATAAGAAATCCTTCTCATCTTTTTTTTTTAAAAAGACCGCGCCTCCATTCTTGTCTTCTTCGGACAATTTCGCAAAAAAAACGAGGATCCCTCGATACTGTTTTCGCCCGAGGATTTATAGAGGCTAATGGATCCTCACAAACACACCATGGTGGGCAAGTTCTCACATGGAAGACCGCACGTTGATGATATTCGGGCATTTTTTGATACTTTGAAGCTAAAATCACTGATAAAAATCGGCCTCATTGATGAGAAGCATGTTTTGATTCAACTGTATTCCGAGGAGGATTATCATCGACTATGGTTCAAAGGAATATGGTATATCATGGGTTATCCCATGAGAACATTCAAATGGATGCCCAATTGCACCACAAAGGAGGAAACTGCCATGGTGCCTGTATGGTTCTTACTCCCATTGTTACCGATTCACTTCTTTGACAAATATGCATTATATCATATTGCTTGTACTCTTGGCTCTCCTATTCTTCTTGATGGAGCTACTGCCACATTATCGAGGCGTAGTGTGGCTCGAATATGCGTGGAAATGGACTTGCTGAAACCCCCCCTAGCCGAAGATAAAGGGGGGGGGGGATTCTGGCAACAAGTCATACCAGAATATCTTCCTCCATACTGTTCTTGCTGAAAAAAAATGAGACATAATATTGAAATTTGTATTGTTAATAAGAGAAGAACAGAAGGCAGACATGAAGATAAGAAAATGGGGGTTGGAAAGGGGAAAGAGATAATTCAATATCAAATAAAACCTCAATATTTACAGCCAATACAAATAGAATCTATGCTAGAGAAATAGAAAGAAGATCTAAAGTTAATAGAATACAAAAATGGCAATGAAGAACTAGAGTTATCAACTTAAATTAGAGAAAATACAAGGAGAAAAGAAATGATTAAAAAAATTGAAGAGCTGAATAAAAGAACCAGATTACAATTAAAAAACAAAAACATTAAAAATAAAGGATGGGCAGTGGAAATAAAGGATTCCTCAGAAGAAGAAATAGAGGTTAGAAGCGCTTCAAATCTAACCTCTAATGGAGAAGATAATGGGCAGAATCTGAAACTTTCCAAAGATGATATAAATATAGAAAAATTCAAAGAAAAAATGGGAAATAGAGCATGGGCAATGGAGGAAATAAAAATCATGGGTATTCAATTGGGAATGGAGTGGAAAGGAGAGAGGGGAAGGAAGATGAATTCACTAAAAAAACCAAGGAATATGAAAAAATATTTAAACAGGACATATGAAACCAAATGTACTACTAGAGCGCAAGCTAAAAACATTAATAATGTTTAATTACATATACTGGAATATAAGGGGTGTCGCAAATCTCCCCTCAAGAAATAGAATAAAAAAATTGGTATATATGTATAAGATTAATCTCATTGTATTAGTTGAACCTATGGTAGATAAAATTCAGATAGATGATTATAAAAAATTATTAGGATTTGATAAGGGGTATGCTAATAATAATGGTAAAATCTGGATTTTTTGGAAAAATCATTTAAACATAAATATATTAAAAGATACTGATCAATTAATTAATTTAAGCTTTAGTCAGAATGTCAAAGAAATAATTACTATAGTTTATGCAAAAAATAAAAAAGAGGAGAGTAAAGAATTATGGGAGGAAATGGAAAAAATATTTAAAGAAAAGAGGCCATGGATTATAGGAGGTGACTTCAATACAATAAGAAATTCTAATGAAAAGAATGGGGGAAGACCTCCGAATAAGATATCTATGTCTCACTTTAATGATATTATAAATAAAACCAACTTAATAGAGGCCAAATTTTTAGGCTCTCCTTTTACTTGGTGTAATAACTGGAAAAATAAAGGTATAATATGGGCAAGATAGATAGAGTTTTATATAATTTTAAATGGATAGAGCAAGTTGGGTTTACAGAAGTTAAACACCTATAAAGAACTTGCTCTGATCACAGCCCACTCCTAATTACCATTAAAAATATAGTGTCATCGGGCAGATTCTTTAGCTTTCAGAATTCCTAGTGTTTACATCATGACTTCTTGAATAGGGTAAAGGAATCCTGGAATAAAGAAGTAGCAGGAAATCCAATTCAAATCCTGAATAATAAGCTGTATAGATTAAAAGCGGAATTAAATATATGGAATAAAGAAACTTTTGGAAATATAAATAATAATATAAAAGATGCTGAAGAACTAGTTTCAAAAAGAGAAATAGAATTTGAATTAGATCAAAATATAAACAATAGGAAATCTTTGAGCAAAGCACAAGCGAAATTAAAATTAAAACTATTAATGGAAGAAGTTTTTTTGAAACAAAAATCTAAAATTAAATGGCTTAAAGAAGGAGATAAGAATAAATTTTTTTTCAAAAAGTAGCCAAACTTAAACTTCAGAAGCATAGATTTAAAGCTATAAAAGAAAATGAGGGAAAGTGGATGGACAAGGATACAGATATTCAGAAGTATTTTGCAAATCACTTTGAAAAACAATTAAATGGAGAAAGTGAGATAGTAGGAAACACACTTATACAAAATATAGAAAATAATGTCACAACTGAAGATAATATTATGTTAACTAAATTTCCAGTAGAAGAAGAAATTAGAATAGCTATTTTCACTATGGACAAGGATAGTGTTGCAGGCCCTGATGGATGGAATAATTGTTTTTTTCAGGTATGCTGGGAGATAATTAAAAATGATATAGAAAATGCTATAAATAGAATTTTTTGCGGAGCAGAAATAGGAAAGAAGTGGGGAAGCTTTCACATTATTCTTATTCCTAAAATAGAGAATCCACAGATAGGGGGAAGACTTTAGACCAATTAGTCTCTGTAATTCGATATATAAGATTCTAGCCAAAATATTACAAAATATGTTATCATTAATTTTACCTAAAATTATTTCTAAAGAACAAACAGGTTTTATGAAGAATAGATTAAAATTGGAAAATATTTATTTAGCCAAAGAAATGTGTAGAGAAATAGGAACTAAAACAAGAGGACATAATGTAATAATAAAATTAGACTTATCCAAGGCATTTGACAGAGTGGAATGGCACATCCTCTGTTTTATCATGCGTAAAATGGGATTTTCCGAAAAATGGATAGATTTAATATATAGATGTATATCTAACACATGGGTTAAGATTATTACAAATGGAAAAGTAGGAGAATAAATAAAACCGATTAGAGGCTTAAGACAAGGAGATCCACTTTCTCCTTTATTATTTAATATATATCTGGAAACTCTAATAGTAAATCTTAAAAATAGAATGAAGAAAGGTATCATTGAAACATTTAGACAACCACAAAATACTCCATTGGTTAGTTATCTTGCATATGCAGATGATGTAATGATCTTCACCAATGGGGGTAGTAGATCTTTACATAATCTGATGAATTTGTTAAAATGTTTAGAAAATGAAACAGGTCAAAAATTAAATAAAAGAAAATGTCAATATATAATTTCTCATAAAGCACCAACGGCATTATCTCATAGAATTAAAAATATTACAGGTTTCTCTCAAAAAAAAAGGAGAGATTCTCTATTTGGGCTGTCCGGTGTATGAAGGTAAACTTAAAATTGAATATCTAGAATTTTTAATAGATAAATTAAAAAGAAAAATTTCAGGATGGAAAGAAGAATTTCTAAATATGGGGGGGGGGGGGGGGAGAATAACATTAATAAAACATGTTTTAAAAAGCACATTAATGCACAATATTATGGTTAATCAACCACCAATAAAATTTATTAAAAAAATTGAAAAAGAGTTTGCAAATTTCTTGTGGGGTAAAAAAGAGGGCAAATATAAAGTTCATTAGAAAAAATGGAAAGATTTATGTTATCCTGTTCAAGAGGCTGGTTTGTGATTTGTTAATCTCATTTATCTAGCTAAAGCATCGGCAAACAAAAGATGGTGGAGATTAAAAGAAAATGATAGCTTATGGTCATAATTCATGAGAGTAAAGTACTGTATTAAAAATGATACTAATAGAGAAAAAAGGGTAAGCAATAGCTCTCAAGTTTGGGTTCAAATGCTTAAACAAAGAGAGTTAGTTGAGAATCATTCTAAACTTACAAACAAAGGATGGAGATGGACCTTGACATCAGAAGGAACATTCTCACTTAATTCAGTCAAAAATGTCATAAGGAAAAGGTAAGATGAGAAAATATTATTCAAATGGATCTGGAATAATGATAATCCGCAAAAAATTAAAGTATTTATATGGAAAGTCTTATCTAATATCATTCCAATTGATTCTAACTTAAAAAAGAAGGGCATTTAGATAGTTTCTAGATGTGACTGCTATGCAAAGGAGATAGAAACTCTTGATCATCTTTTTTCACATGGTAAAATAGCAGCATATATATGGAAGAAACTAGGAATATAAATGCGAATAGAATATGAACAACTTACTCTTATTTTCCGACTTCAGAAATGGCTTAAATCAAAAACTACAAATGCTGTACATAATTGGATTAAAAATAATGTTTCTCTAATAGCTATCTGGTGCATATGGAAGGCCAGAAATAATAGTAGATTTGATGGTCAATGCATGTCTATTGAGAATATCTGGAAGGATATAAAAGAGGAGACGAGGAAAATTTCAGAATCTTACCCATTAAATTTACAGGATTCGAAGTCAGATAAAGATACTTTAAATTACTAGAATTTAAAAGAAAAATCATTTAAACAGTTTAAAATAATAGGCATAAAATGGGAAAAACCATCGAAAGAAAGCTTTGCTTTAAATACAGATGTTAGCTTTGATCGAGATATAGGAGCAGCAGGAGGAGGTGGAGTAATAAGAAACTTCGAAGGTAAAGTGCTCTTAGCCTTCACTAGGAAGTTTCAAGCATTATCGGCTCTCCATGCGGAAATATTAGCCTTAAGAAAGGGTATTAGAATTTGTATAAAGAATGACATTAAAAAAATAGATATTCAAATAGATTCTAAAATCGTTGATAATTTAATTAACAAAAAGACAATAATGTGGAGATACTAGGATGAAATAGAAGAAATTCTATATGAAATAAATTCTCTAGACTTTAATATAAAATACATCTTTAGAGAGGCTAATGCCTTAGCAGACATATTAGCCAAGGAAGGAAGAATTAAAGGAGATAAGGAGTATAATGAAATAACTCTTCCAAAAAAATATATAGGTACAACAAAACTGGACAGTAAAGGACTCCCCTACATTAGAAGGATAAAAGTATGAATTATTAATTTTTTGCTTTTTTGTTATTTTTTGCTTCTTGTACACTAATCATATGCAAATAATGATTGCTTTATTAATCACCCTGGTCCTGAGGGGTGAATCTTATATCTGTTGAAACTACCAAGAATGTACAGTGGGTAAACAAGGTAAGGGATGGGGAAATATAGGTATGTAGTTTTTTTTCTTTCTATGCAGGCCATCAGCTTTCAAGAAGGGGATTAAAGCTCCATTTGTTGCTGTTCTGCTAGAGTCTGTAAATCTTGGAGTTTGTTTATTTTGTTTCTATAATGCTGGAGTCTGTAAAGTAATGCTGTAATGGAGTCTGTTAATAAGATTTTTATATGCTGTTACTGGAAGTCTGTAATTTGGTCTGTTATGTTGTCGATTGATCTCACTCATGCAAAAGTTAAAGAGGAAAGAAGCACTCAAGGTTTAACAGGAAAATGAAGATGAAAGTATGATGGATATTGAGGTGGTTTACTCATACAAAGAGAACAAAGATGATAAGGCTGGATCATGGGCAGTAGGAGGTCATAACACGGGTCAAGCAAAAGGAAGAAAAATCTAAATTTTAATAGATAATGAATGGGCTATTTTAAAAGATAAGTATATGATATACTTGATCTTATGCAGATTAGCCAAAAGGTTTGTAACAGCTCATATGCGAAACTCTAAAAGGGTGAAAACAACAATTTCAAAAACAAAATAAAGGAACAAAGAGAGTGAAGGATTTTCTAAAGCTAGGAGAGGAACATAAAAGCTTAATATATATTTCAAAGGTTCCAATGAGAAAGCTAGTGGGGAAAGAGCTCTCAAATCATCAAAGGGCAATTTGAGAAGCATAATTGATCTTACAAGCCATCATTGACATAACAAAAATTGTATCATGTGATATAAATCTAAGCTAGAAGTTTTTTTCTGTTTAGTAGTCGGGAATGGATGTAAAAGGGATAAGGGTAGTTATAGTTTGTAAAAACGGTATTCCTCCGCCAAAAGAGAGGGTTATAATTAATAAATAATTTTTTTTAAAAAAAAAGAAGAAGAAGAAGAAGAAAAAAAAACATTTGCCCTTTTTTCAAAAAACGCTCTCAACTTCTAGAGAGAGAAAACCTCATTTCTAGTGAGAGAAAATCCACATTTTTACTCAAATCAAGCTCCTCTTAAGCTGAAAATGGAGCAAAATGACTATTTTTTTTAAAAATAAGTCTTTTGCCTTGATAAAAAAGGAGCCCGCGCCTCCTTCACGTGCATTCGGTGAAAAAAACGGGAGTCCCGATATTATTTTTTCATCCGAAGAGATGAAAAAGTTACAGGCGCCTTATGAACTCATGCTCGTCGGAAAGTTCTCCCATGGCAGGCCTCGCCCGAGCGACATTATTCAATTTATCTCTTATCTGAAGCTTACGGGTAAGGTTAAGTTGGCAGATTACGATGCAAAACATGTTTTCTTGCAGTGCTTCTCGACTGAAGATTACTATCGTTTATGGCATAGAGGAGTTTGGCAAGTTATTGGGTATCCTATGCGAGTGCTAAAATGGACGAAGGAGTTCAGCCCAACGGTGGAGGCGCCCCTTGCCCCGGTATGGTTCTATTTGCCGAACCTCCCCATATATTTGTTTAATGCTCATTCTCTCCATGCTATTTCATCTTGTTTGGGCAAGCCACTGATCCGAGACGAGGCCACTATGTCAATGACAAGGCCGAGCAAGGCTCGCGTCTGTGTGGAGTTCAATCTACTCACACAACCTCCAAGCAGAATATGGATAGGTGAGGGAGAAAACGGGCAGAATGAGGGGTTTTGGCAAACTGCCATACCCGAAAACTTACCCTCTTATTGCTTAACCTGTAAAGACTTGGGCACGAAATGGATGTGTGCAAAGTAGGAACAGAACGTATAGGAGAGATGCAGTGGCAGGAAGGTAGAAGAAGAAGGGTGGAGAAATGGATAAAGAGAGAGGAAGGGGGCCCGAAACATGGAGAATTACAAGCTTTAGAGGAGGAACAAGAGGAGAGTAGGAGGGAGAAGGGTAGTTATTTTCTAGATATGGAAGAAGGTAAAAGTATTATAGATGCAAGCTTAGAGATAGGAAGTGAGGACAATAAAGAAGAGGGATGGGAGGAGGTGAAAACGAGTAGGAGAAGAGGTAGAAAAAATAAAATTATAAGGGTGTTAAACGAAAAAATAGAAGATTATAGTTGGATAGATGAAGACCTCCTTGACTTCTCTGAAGAAGAATCAGAGGTATTTAGTTGCCCCCCTTTTGGAATATTAGAAACTAAGGAAGAAAGTAGTTTAGAGGAAGTAAAAGATGATTTAGCAATGTATGAGGAGAATGGCAAAAAATTTACTAGGGATCAATCTATGGATGCCATAAAAAGAATGGCCTTGCAACTAAGTAAGCAAGAGAAATATAATAAAATACTTCAATCAATGGCACCAAAGAGTGCTAGGAATATGAGGAAATATTTAGATAAAACATACGAGTCAAAATGCACAACAAGATCACAGTCTAAATTAGTTTTTAATGGATAGTTACATATATTGGAAAATAAGAGGGGTGGCGAATAACCCTTCGATAAATAGATTAAAAATATTGATTAAAACACATAAAATTTCATTGGTTGTTATTGCAGAGCCTATGACTCATCAAGAATAAATAGTTAAATATAGTAAAATTCTAGGGTTTAATAATTCATTAGCTAACCTAAACAATAAACTCTGGATAATGTGGCATAATTATTTAGACATTAAAATATTAAAAGACACATAACAGATAGTGCATTTTAAAATGAATAATAATTCAGAAGACATAATATCAGTAGTTTATGCCAAAAATGATAAAAAATCTAGATTAGTCTTATGGGAGGAAATGCAGGAAATAGCGGTGAAAAACTCTCCCTGGATTATAGGAGGAGATTTTAATGTGATTAGAAGTGCCTTGGAAAAAAAAGGGAGGAAAAACCCCGAACCCAATAGCAATGTCTCAATTTAATGAGGCAATCTCTAATTCTAACTCGATGGAAATAGACTTTACAGGTTCTAAATACACTTGGTGCAATAACTGGAGAAAAAAAGGAGCAATTTGGGCCAGGCTGGACATGGTAATGTGTAATGCTAAGTGGGTAGCCTCACACGGGGCTACAGGGCTTAGACACTTAAATAGAACCTGTTCAGATCATTCTCCACTCCTCATAACAATTCATAATAATAAAAAAGGTATAGGTACTTTTAAATTTCAAAATATGTGGGGAAAACATATAGAATTTGAAAAACAAGTAAGAGAGTCATGGTCAGAACCAGCACAAGGGAAACCGATGCAGGTCCTAATGACTAAGTTACATAGACTAAAAAAACATTTAAAAACTTGGAATAATGAAGTTTTTGGAAATATAAATCAGAAAATAAAACAAGTAGAAGAACAAGTAGAAAAGCTAGAAAAAGAATGCGACAAAGGAAATGAAGAAGCAAGAAGACAAGTTTTAAATAAAGCTAAAGCGGAACTGAGTTTAAAATTACACATGGAAGAGATATACTGGAAACAACGAGCAAAAATTAAATGGTTAAAAGATGGTGATAGAAATACTAAATTTTTTCATAATATGTGTAAAATAAAAACTCAGAAAAATAAAATTAAAGGCCTAAAAAATATAGATGGAACATGGATAGAAGAATATAAGCAACTTGGAATTCTTTTTGAGGAATTCTTTAAATCCCACTTGTGTGGTCTAAGGCCTCATGAAGGAAGCCTTTTAATGCAAGAGGTTGGGACCTCCATTACAATAGAACAGAACCAAGCAATGGAGATGATTCCAGAAGAAGAAGAGGTAAAAATAACAGTCTTTATTCTTGATAAAGATAGTGCAGCGGGACAAGATGACTGGAATAATTATTTTTTCCAACTCAATTGGTCCATTATTAAGAATGATCTAGTCACAGCAATTGCTAGTTTCTTTGCTGGAGCAGATATTCCTAAAGCTTGGGCAAACTCATTTATAGTACTTATTCCCAAAAAAGAAGCCCCACAGATATGTGAAGATTTCAGACCAATAAGCTTATGTAATGCGATTTATAAGATTTTGGCTAAAATAATTCAAAACAGATTAAGAAATATTTTGCCATTAATAATATCACAAGAGCAAACAAGATTTATTAAAAACAGACTGATGATTGAAAATATACGGTTAGCATCAGAAATGATGAAAGACTTTGCAACTAAAACAAGAGGTAATAACCTAGTAATTAAGTTAGATTTGTCTAAAGCATTTGATAGGGTGGAATGAGACACTCTCTATTTCATTTTGAGAAAGTATGGCTTTTATGAATTATGCATTGATTTAATATATAGATGTATTTCAACTGTTTGGATTAGAATCATTATAAACGGAAATATAGGGGAGGAATTCAAACCAAAAAGAAGCCTAAGACAGGGAGACCCTTTATCCCCCCTACTATTTGATATATATTTAGAACTGCTTATTCTCAATTTTAAAAAAAGAATGTCTGAAGGAAAAATATTACCTTTTAGACAACCAAATAATACTCCAAGAATATGTTGTCTGGCTTATGCTGATGATCAAATAATTTTTACAAATGCAAGTAAAAGCTCTATTACGAATTTAATGGAATTATTGCAATTATTTGAAATAGAAACAAGACAGGTGGTAAATAAAAAGAAATGCCAGTTCATGCTGGCAAAAAAGGCAACATAAAAAGTAATAAATAAAATTAAAAACACAACTGGTTTTTCACAGAATAAGGGAGCTTTAACTTACTTAGGCTGCCCAATCTATGAAGGAAGATTTAGAGAGGAATATTTAATACCGCTTCTAGATAAAATGAGGAAGAAAATAGCAGGCTGGAAAGAAGATTTACTAGGCTTCGGAGGTCGGATCACATTAATCTTGCATGTGTTACAAAGTACATATTTTATCTGTGATACACCCTCCGAAAAAATTCATAAATAAATTAGAAACACAAATGGCAAATTTCTTATGGGGAAAAAAAGATGGGAAGCAAAAAATTCATTGGAAAAATTGGAGAGACATCTGTTATCTGAAAGCAGAAGTAGGTCTTGGAATAATCACTTTACAGGATATGGCCACAGCCTGGGACTGTAAAGGATGGTGGAGGCTGATTGAAAATGATGGTCTTTGGGCAAAATACATGAGGGCAAAATACATGAGGGCAAAATATTTAGAACAAAGTTAGCAACGGCTTAAGCAGGTTTCCAATAATTGGACAGCTCTAGAAAAACAAAAGGGAATAGTAGAATCACACTCGACATTAAAAAAGAGTGGTTGGAAATGGACCCTCACACCGCAAGGTAATTTTACATTAAAATCAGTTAAGGAATTGATTAGAAAAAAGAAATCAATTCAGCCCATATCTAAATGGATCTGGAAGGCAGACATCCCACATAAAATGTGTTCGCTGGCATGGAAAGTAATAGCTAATGCATTGCCTGTGGATATCAATGTTAAGAAAAAGGGCATCAAATTGGTATCCAGATGTGAATGCTTCTTTGCAGAAGAAGAAACAATAGATCATCTATTCTCAGGAGGTAAAATTACTATAGAAATATAGAATAAACTTGAAGAAGCTAAAAAAATTAAGGGTAGAGAGGATGGGTTAATGGAAAGAATTAAAAAATGGGAAAATAAAACCTCTAGTAACCCTACTAGAAATTGGCTCGACAAGAATTTACCACATGTAATAATATGATGTATTTGGAAAGCTCGAAATAGGAGTAGATTCGAAGGAAAGAAAATGAATTCAAATGATATAGTACAAGAAATAAGGCATGAAATAAGTAACATATCAAATATTAAGCCTATTATATTAGATAACTTAGCCACAACCAAGAAAGAGGAGAGAGAGTGGGATCTCAATATAAAAATAATCAAGCAATATTGGGCAAAAAGTATTAGTTGGAATAGGCTCCCTGAAGGAAAACTTTCATTAAATACCAATGGGAGTTTCAATAGGGACACATGAATAGTAGGGGGAGGTGGAATAATAAGATACTCGAATGGAATAGTTCTAAAAGCATTTACCTCGATTAGTGTAGCAGAATCGGTTTTACAGTCTGAAATTAGGGCATTAAAAACAGGCTTAAATGTATGCAAAAAATTAGAATATAAAAATATTTAAATACATGTAGATTGAATGCTATTAGTTAATTTAGTAGCAAGAAAAATTTCTCTTTGGAAATACAAAGAGGAAATAGAAATAATATTGGAACTTATAAAAGAACTGAATGCATCAATTCTGCACATATATAGGGAGGCTAACACACTGGCAGATAATCTTGCTAGGATAGCCTCGGAAAAAGGAGAGATAGAATACGATATAGATACTATGCCGGAGAAATTAAAAGGCTTAGTGAGTTTAGATAAAACAGCATTTCCATACGTAAGAGTTAGAAAGATTAGAAATTGAATTAAACTTTAAAATAGAAATTAGATTTAGTAACTAATAGAAGCGAGATGATAGGTCTTAAAGTAGGATAACCCTTGGGGAACATGGGATGTATATGTTTTTCTATTTTTTCTTAGCAGCGCAGGGTTTTACTTACAAATGCAGAAAATTAAGAATGGAGGCTACGGGTGGCAAAATTTGTTGTTTATATAGGCATAGGACTGTTTTCTGCTCTTTTATGTTTCATTTTATGAAAGTATGTTATTGTAGAATGGAGTCTATATTCAGGTCATGTGTTATTAAACATTCATTAGAGTATTAGGAGGTGGGTGTATAGAATAGGATATGCTGTATTCTAAGCTGGAAATTCCAGAAAAAGCTCAGATTGGCTCAAAGATTCTTACAGTTTAATCCATCATCTCAATGTGCTCAAAAGGATTTCAATTACAAAAGGCCGAAAAAGATAAAGTGGAGCAACTAGATATTGGAATTCAGCAGCAAAATACAGGTATATATGAGGAAAATTCTATGTTGGAATGTATCTTTGGTTGCAGGGATTAGAGAGGAATATAAAGCTAAACTAGGAGGGGCAGATAAGAGACATTTAACCATCTAAAGCTAGGAGTTCGAGAACATAAAGAGCTTCAAAGAGGCAATGTGGGGCAAATACAAAATACATGTCCATATGGAGATGTGCAATTACATAAAAGCAATTTCAAGATTGTAACATAGGGATGTTGGCGCAATAAGTGCCCTCAGATAAATATTTTATAGACCATAATTTACTTTCTATTTTCAAGTTAGCTAGGAATTGGATAAGGGTGTAAGAGGGTTAAAGGATAGTTTTCTAGTTTGTAAAAATAGTATTCCTACGCCAAAAGAGAGGGTAATTAATAAATAAACACTTTAAAAAGAAGAAGAAGAAGAAGAAGAAGAAGAAGAATAGAAGAGAAGAAGAAAAACGGTTTTCTTTTTCAAAAAATACTCTCAAATTCTAGAGAGAGACAATCCCGTTTCTAGAGAGAGAAAATCTCCATTTTTGCTCAAATAAAGCTCCCATTAAGCTCAAAATGGAGCAAAAGGATTTATTATTAAATAATAAATCCTTTGCCTCGATTACAAGAGGGACCGCTCATTACCCACGGACTTTCGAAACCAAGAACGGGAGTCCCGCTATCATCTTCTCCATCGAGCAAATGCATAGGTTCCTGGAACCTTTCGAATACACGCTCGTAGGAAAATTCTCCCATGGCAGACCAGAGCAAACGTATTACAACAGTTCATTACTACATTAAAGCTCAAAGGAAGCGTGAAGTTTGCCGATTACGATGCCAAACATATTTTTCTTCAATGCTGTATGGAGGAGGATCATTATCGGTTGAGGCAAAAAGGGCTATGGTATGTCGATGGCTTCCCTATGCGTGTTCTGAAGTGGACGAAAAACTTCAGTCCCCTCGAAGAAGCTCCCATTGCGCCGGTATGGATTACATTGCCGAATCTTCCATTGTTTTTATTTAACACGCAGTCTCTACATATTATCTCTTCTTGTTTCGGCAAGCTCATGCTTCGGGATGAACCTACATCCTCCATGACTAGAACAGGAGCTGCTCGAGTATGTGTGGAATGTAACTTACTCACACAGCCACCTAGCAAAATATGGATAGGCAATGGGGATAATGGACAGTATGAAGGTTTTTGGCAAATGACCATACCCGAAAACCTTCCATCATACTGCCGTGGCTGTAAAAGGATAGGTCACGGTATAGAAGAATGCAGGGTGGGAAAAGAGGAGAGGGTTAAGGGGTATAAGCAGGAAGTCAAGGGTAGAGGTGAAGAAAAATGGGTTAGAATGGAAGAGATAGCCCCCAATGCTCAAACCGAAAAGCTTGTGGAAGGGGAAGGGGAAGGGGTAGGAGAAGGTGAGAGAGTGCTAGAGAGTCATAGGATAGAAGTCAAGGGAGTTACAAACAATGAAGAAGGTGAAGGGAAGGATTCGTAAAAAGGATGGGAGAAGGTGAAATATAAAGGGAGAAAGGGGAAAAAACTCAAAGTTAGAAGAGTTTTAAAGGAAAAGCTCGAAAATTATAGCTAGATGGAAGAAGATCTCTTGGATTTTCCAGATGAGAATGCAGAGGTATTTAGCTGCCCTTCACTAAGCGAGGAAGAAGAAAATGGAGAAGGCCCTTTAGCAAAGATAAAAGATGATTTGGAAATTTATGAGGAAGATTGGGGAAAGCTATCCAGAGATCAAGCCATGGAATCAATAAAAAGGATGGCTATGCACCTCGGGCAGTAGGTAAAATACCATGAAATAATGCATAATTTTTCTAATATATCTAAAACTCCAAGAAACATGAAGAAACATCTGAATAAGACTTACGAGTCTAAATGTACAACTAGATCTCAAGCAAAGTCAGTAATTAATGGATAGGAGTCTTTATTGCAATATTAGAGGGGTAGCAAATAACCCATCAATTAATAGGCTAAAACAATTAATAAAAACTCATAAAATTTCGTTAATAATTATAGCTGAACCTATGGTACAAAAAGATCAACTAATGAAATATAGTGAAAAATTAGGGTTCAAAAATGCGTTTGCAAATTTGAATAGTAAACTATCGATCATGTGACATGATCATTTGGACATTGAAATATTAAAAGATACAGAACAGATAGTTAATTTTAAAACTAATAAAAATAAAGAAGAAATAATATCAGTTGTTTATGCTAAAAATGATAAAAAAACTAGATTGGATCTATGGAAGGAAATGCAGAGTATTGTAATTAAAAATATTCCATGGATCATAGAAAAAGATTTTAATGTCATAAGAAGTGCTCATGAAAAGAAAGGTGGTAAAACCCCAAACGCAGTGGCGATGTCACAATTTAATGACATTATCGCCAGCACTAATTTAATGGAAGTGGATTATATAGGTTCAAATTACACCTGGTGTAATAACTGGCGTAGAAGAAGAGCAATTTGGGCAAGGCTGGATAGAGTCATGTGTAATGCCAAATGGGCAGCCTCTAATGGGGTCACGGGGCTGAGACATTTAAACAGGACCTGTTCAGACCACAACCCATTGCTCATAACAATTCATAGAGATCTCTCTATTAGAGGAGATTTTAAGTTTCAGAATATGTGGGCTAAGCACTCGGACTTTGATAGAATGGTTAGAGAATCTTGGAGAGAACCAGCACCAGGGAAACCTATGCATGTTTTGTCAACAAAGCTACATAGGCTAAAAAGTTGTATTAAAATATGGAACAAAGAGACTTTTGGTAATATAAATCAACAAATAAAACAGGCAAAGGAAGAAGTGGCAAAGCAAGAAATAGAATATGAAACTACGAATAATGAAGAAGATAGAATGACACAAAGTAAGGTGAAAGGTAACTTGACGCTTAAGCTGTACATGGAAGAAATATTCTGGAAACAATGTGCAAAAGTTAAATGGCTGAAAGAAGGGGATAAAAACACGAAATTTTTTCATCACATGAGCAAAATAAAAACTTATAAAAATAAAATTAAAGGTATAAAAAATGAAGAAGGAAAATGGGTAGAAGAAGATAATAAAATAAGAGCTCTTTTTGAAGAATTTTTTAAAAATCAACTATGCGGACAGCCTACACACGAAGGGGACACACTAATGAAAGAAATTACTTTAAATGTTACAAAAGAGCAAAATCAAACGATGGAAAAGATCCCGGATATGGATGAGGTCAAAGATGCAGTATTCAGCCTGGACAAAGATAGTGCGGCAGGACCAGACGGCTGGAACAATTACTTTTTCCAGGTATGCTGGGAAATTATTAAAAATGATCTCGTTCTTGCCATCACTAGTTTCTTTGTAGGGGCGGATATCCCTAAAGCATGGGCAAATTCACTTATTGTATTAATCCCAAAAAATAAATCCTCAGAGAAATGCGAGGATTTTAGACCCATAAGCTTATGTAATGCGATATATAAGATTTTGGCAAAAATTTTGCAAAATAGATTAAGTGATATCCTGCCTTCTATAGTATCCCAAGAACAAATGGGCTTCGTTAAAAATAAGTTAATGATGGAAAATATAAGACTGGTGTCCAAGATAATGAAAGACCTAGCAAGTAAATCAAGAGGGGATAATTTAGTAATTAAACTAGATTTATCTAAAGCTTTCGACAGGGTGGAATGGAATATACTCTGTTATGCCATGAAAAAATTTGGCTTTTCTGAATTATGCATCGATATGATATACAGATGTGTATCTAATCTTTGGGTTAAAGTTATTGTAAATTGGAAAAAAAGGAGAAGAATTCAAGCCAAAAAAAGCTTAAGGCAAGGAGACCCGCTATCTCCTTTATTATTTGATATATACTTAGAACTGTTAATATTAAATTTAGACAAAAGAATGTCTGAAGGAAATATTATTTCGTTCAGACAACCAAAAAACACCCCAAGAATAGGCTGCGTAACTTATGCGGATGATCCTATAATTTTTACAAATGCAAGTAGAAGATCATTAGTGAGCTTTATGGACCTTTTACACACATTTGAAATAGAAACAGGGTAGATGGTAAATAAAAAGAAGTGTCAGTTTATGTTAGCTAAGAAAGTAATGGAAAAGGTGGCAAATAAAGTAAAGAATATTACCAGATTTACCCAAAACAAAGGAGCACTAATGTACTTAGGCTGCCCTATATACGAGGGAAGATTAAGAGAAGAATACTTAATAACACTACAGGAGAAAATAAATAAGAAAATAGTAGGTTGGAAAGAAGAACTTCTGGGCTTCGGGGGGAGGATTACATTAATCTCTCATGTCCTACAAAGCACATTGGTACATATTCTTTCAGTTATTCACCCTCCTAAGAAATTTACGAAAAAACTAGAAAAAGATATGGCTAACTTTTTATGGGACAAAAAAGAAGGTAAAAATAAACTACATTGGAAGAAATGGGAGGATATTTGCTACCTAAATATTGAAAGCTGGATTAGATTTAATTAAGTTACAAGATCTAGCAGCTGCTTGGGACTGTAAAGGATGGTGGATGCTAAAAGAAAATAATAGTCTATGGGTGAGATATATGAGAGCTAAATACTTAGAACATGAGAAAATTAATAAGAAAAGGCCTCGAATAACTGGAAAGCATTAGAAAAATAGAAAGAAATAGTAGAATCTCACTCAAAAATGGAGAAGAGTGGATGGAAATGGACCCTCACTCCCCAAGGTAATTTTACACTTAAAACGGTAAAGAATCTGATTCGAAAGAAAAAACAGATTAACCCACTTTTTAAATGGGTCTGGAAGGAAGGCACTCCACAAAAAATGTGCTCGCTTGCATGGAAAGCTCTTGTGAATGCTTTACCTATAGACACGAATGTTCAAAGTAAGGGTATAAAGATAGTATCCAGATGCGATTGCTATTATCAAGCAATAGAATCTTTGGATCATCTATTTTCAGAAGGGAAAATTTCAAAAGAAATATGGAGAGTCTTAGGCAAGTAAATAGTAAGAATGTAACTTTAATAGAGAGAATTAAAAGATGGGGGAGGGATACTCCAAAAACACCCACAAAGAAATGGTTAAATCAAAACTTACCACACGTAGTAATTTGGTGTATATGGAAAGCAAGAAATAAAAGCAGATTTGAGGGCATAAAAATAAATTCCGAAGAAATCTTAAAAGATATTAAGATAGAAATTAGTAATATATCCTGTATAAAACCTATAATAACAGATAATAGGGAAATAGAAAAAGAAGTCAGGAAAACATGGAACCTCTCAATTAACATAGTTATGCGGCATTAGGTTAAAATTATAAGTTGGAATAAGCCTCCACAGATAAGCTATCTTTGAATACTGATGGGAGTTTCAATAGGGATACAGGATTAGCAGGTGGAGGAGGTGTAATAAGAGACTCTCAGGGTAGCATTAGGAGAGCCTCCACACTTGTTGGGAGATCCTCCTCGTCTCTCCACTCGGAAATTAGGGCGCTAAAAGAAGGACTATATATTTGCAAAAACCTAGGATATATAAATCTACAAATTCAGATAGATTCAATTTTACTGGTTGAGTTATCTAATAAAAAATTAGTATTGTGGCGGCATGAGGAGGAGATAGAAATAATAGTTAATCTCGCTAAAGAATTGGATGTATCAATATCACATGTATACAGGTAAGCGAATACACTGGCAGATAATCTTGCTAAAATAGGACTGACAGAGGGGGCAGCGGAATATGATGAGGAATCTTTACCGCTAAAACTGAAAGGAATAGCTAGATTAGATAAGCATGAATTTTTTTATCTAAGAATAAGCAAGAACAAAGCGGGATAAATAATAGAAGTAGTGGATAACAATATTGAATACATATAACTTGAAATAAATTACTACTTGTTGTGAAGTCTTCTTGGCAGGGATCCAGATTCAAATGAATACACAACAGGTCAAACAGGAGCAAGAGGAAAAGGAGGTAAAAATACAGAAAACTTATAATAGTTAGTAGCTTGTATTTTTTGTTTTCTTAGCAGCATAATAGGTTTGAAGCTTAGAAAGGACAACATCTACAAGATATGGCAATCAAGTTTGAAGGCTGTAAAATCCTCATCATTTTATTTTATTTGAACTTTATTATACAAGTCTTATATCCGAAACCTTGTATAAAAGGAAAGGAGGAGTCATGTGTTAATTTAGGGAGTTAAAAGTTAATAGAGTCTGTATAAGTAAAGTTTAGGAATAGTAGAGGAGACATTTCAGATCTGGAAAAGCTAAAGACAAGAGATGCTAAAGGAAAGAGGTCAAAGGATAAAGAAAGGTGTGTTAAAGGAGCTGAAAAAAGGCAAAAAAAAAAAACTCCATTGGAGAATCTGAAACAGCAAAGAAGAGGGCGTTTAAAATAAAGGTTAGCATATGAGAAATGGTAAATGGCTAGATGCATTGCAAGTATGTTTTGCAGGATTTGTTAGCAATGTAGAAGTTAAATAAAGAAGGTCAAAGAAAGAGCAAACCATAAGAGCAGCAAGAAAGGAGATTAGACAAAGCACAAGGAGATAGTAATGGGACTCAAAACAGAAAGATAAGAGAAATTATAAAAAGCTGGAAAAAGAATTCTAAAGAAATATACATAAAAGTTATATAGTTCTCGATTTTTGTTCTTTCTTGTATAAGGGTGTAAAAGGGAAATGGGTAGATGCTAGTTTGTACAAATGATATTCCTCCGCCAAAAGAGAAGGTTATACTTAATAAAATAAACCTTTAAAAAGAAGAAGAAGAAGAAGAAGAGGAAGAAGAAGAAGAAGAAGAAGAGGAAGAAGAAGAAGAAGAAGAGGAAGAAGAAGAAGAAGTAGAAGAAGAAGAAGAAGAAGAATAAGAAGAAGAAGAGGAAGAAGAAGAAGAAGAAGAAGAGAAAGAAGAAGAAGAGAAAGAAGAAGAAGAAGAAGAACGAAGAGAAGATAGTTCTCTCAAGTTTTTCTCTCAAGTTCTAGAGAAAGAAACACAATTTTTAGAGAGAGAAACATCAAAAACCAATGAAGAACAAGACAATTTCAAGCATCAAATGGAGCATTTAGATTATTTAACGAAGAAGAAGTCATTTTCCCAACAATTCAATAAGACCGCGCATCACTATTCGCAAGCTTCGGATATTCACGGGAAAAAAAATGGAGAACCCTCGATAGAGTTCTCCTCGACAGATATTGATATCCTCTCGGAAGCCCACAAATTCATGCTGGTGGGCAAATTTTCACATGGCCGTCCGTGCATTGAAGATATTTGTGCTTTCTATGCATCATTGAAGCTTAAAGGTCTAACAAAAATAGGCGTTCTCGACGCCAAGCATATTTTTCTACAACTATCCAATGAGGAAGATTTCCACAGGGTTTGGTTGAAAGGTATATGTTACATTATGGGCTACCCAATGCGAGCTTTCAGGTGGATGCCATCCTTCTCAACCAAGCTAAAATCGCCATTAACACCAGTTTGGTTCCTTCTCCCTATGCTGCCCATACATCTCTTTGATAAATTCTCCCTCTACCATATTGCACATGTAATGGGCATCCCTCTCCTTCTCGATGGTGCTACTGCCACATTGTCTTGCCCGAGTGTTGCTCGAGTATGCATAGAGGTTAACTTACTGCATCTTATCCCACACCGCATATGGATTGGAACCAAAGAGGGAGAAGGTTTCTGGCAAGAAATAACTCCCAAAAACCTTCCATATTATTGTTCTTACTGCAGTAAACTTGGCCATAGTTGTGACCAATGTTTCGTTAAAAAGAAGCACTTAGAAGACAAACAATGGCTTGGCTCTAGAACAACCGCAAGGAGGGGAAGAGAGGAATACAGAATAAAGCCCCCCCAAATATTAGAACAGAACCTAGGGGCAGTAGAAACTGGATTAGAAATCATAGAATATGTGCCTCCTAGAGAAAAAGAGAGAAAGGAGATAGATAGATTGGAATTCAATAAAACTCATGAACTTATGCAAAAAATTGTAGAAATTAATAAAAGAGTTAGGAGAGGAAGATTTGAAAAAAATAAAGTCGTGAGAAAGAGCTGGGCAACGGAAATAGTTAATAGCTCGGAAGATGAGCTAGAGGTTAGAAGTTGGATCAACCTAGAAAAAAAAGAGGAAGAACCATAGCCTTTTAAAACCTCTAATGATGATATAGATATTGAAAGATCCTATAATAAAATGTGAAATAGAGAATGGGCCATGGAAGAAATAAAAATCATGGCCGTTCAGCTAGGTAGGAAGTGGAGAGAGGAGAAAATAGAAGATACGAGTGCTATAAAAAGAACTAGAAACACGAAAAAATACATAAATAAAACTTATGATTCTAAGTGCATCACTAGAGCTAGGGCTAAGTCTAATTCCAATGTTTAGATTTATCTTCTGGAATGCAAGGGGCATCGGAAAAGCCCCTACTATAAAAAGAATAAAAAAATTAATACATTTCCATAAAACTCCACTTATAATATTAGCTGAACCTATAATAAGTAAGGACCAAATAGAACACTATAAAAATATCTTAGGATTTGATGAGGCATTTTCCAACAAGAATAACAAAATTTGGCTATTTTGGAAAAACATATTTAACATAAACATTTTAGAAGACTCAGATCAAATGATCAACTTTAGCTTAGATCCTACCCGAGATGAAATAATTTCGGCAGTCTATGCTAAATACACTAAAGAAGGTAGAAGGTCCCTCTGGGACGACATACTAAAAATAGCCAATTTAAACATACCCTGGATAATAGGAGGTGACTTTAACATAATAAGGAAAGTTTGTGAAAAAACAGGGGGAAATCCTCCTAACAAAAAAGCTATTTCTCATTTTTACAAGACTATTTCAGAGGCCAGTCTGATGGAAGTAAGCTTCCTAGGCTCTCGTTACACCTGGTGCAATAACCAGAAAGATAAAAGGACCATATGGGCAAGATTAGACAGAGTATTATATAATGTAAAATGGCTAGAGTCATATGGATCCACGTCAGTGAAACATCTAAATTGATCATGTTCAGATCACAATCCTCTAATCATATCGGTAGAAAAGTCTAGACCCATAAATAACTTTTTTAAATTCTAGAATGCATGGTGCTTACATCACACATTTATTAATATGGTTAAAAATTCATGGTCAAAGGAAGCTTCAGGTAATCTGGGTCAAATCTGGAATATGAAGCTAAATAGACTAAAAAAACACTTAATGACATGGAATAAAGATATCTTCGGCAATATCAATAATAACATCATTGTAGCAGAACAAGAAGTTGAAAAAAGGGAACTAGATGATTATTTACTTCAAAATAAAGACAGTAGAAAGGAGTTAAATAGAGCACAAGCCTGATTAAAACTAAAGCTTCTCATGGAGGAAGTCTTCTAGAAACAAAAAGCCAAAATAAAATGGCTGAAAGAAGGAGAAAAAAACACGAAGTTCTTTCAGAAATCAGCCAAACTTAAAATACAAAAGCATAGAATAAAAGGCATAAAAACAATCTAAATAAATGGTTAGACAGAGATATAGATATTAAAAATCACTTTGATGATCATTTCAAAAGATTATTTAGAGGAGATATAATCCTGCGTGAAAATTATCTTCTACATAACATTGAACAAAAAATCACTAGTGCAGAAAATGATATACTCACAAGATTTCCGAATGAAGAAGAACTAAAGACTACGGTTTTCAGTCTGGGCAAAAATAGCACTCCGGGCCCGGATGGGTGAAATAATGAATTTTACCAAAATTGCTGGCCTATTATAAAAAATGAGCTCTTAGGTGTCATAATCTGGATTTTTTGTGGAGCTGAGATAGGTAAGAAATGGAGCAGCACGTATATCGCTCTCAATCCAAAAATGGAAAATCTTCAAATGGCAGAGGATTTTAGACCTATTAGCCTATGCAACTCCATCTACAAAATTTTGACTAAGCTGCTCCAAAGTAGATTAGCTGGAGTCCTACCAAAAATCATATCTAAAGAACAGTCAGGATTCATGAAAAACAGGCTAATAATGGAAAATATCTGTCTAGCTAAAGAAATGATTAAAGAAATAGGTACTAAAACTAGAGGGCATAATGTCCTGATAAAGTTAGACCTATCTAAAGCCTTCGATAGAGTAGAATGGAATATCTTATGCTTTATCATGAGAAAGATGAGCTTCTCAGAAACCTGGATTGATCTGATATATAGATGTATATCAAGCTCATGGATCAAAGTTCTTGTCAATGGAGATCTAGGAAAAGACATCAAGCCACTAAGAGGTTTAAGACAGGGAGATCCCCTCTCTCCCTCTCTCTTTAACATTTACATAGAACTATTAATTATTAACATTAAAGTTAAGATGCACTCTAACATAATAAAACATTTTAGACCGCCGAAAGATACCCCTTCAGTGGGATGTCTGGCGTATGCGGATGATGTGATAATCTTCACAAACGATAGTGCCAAGTCCCTACATAATCTGATGGACTTATTAAAAACATTAGAAAATGAAACAGAGCAGAAAATAAAAAACAATAAATGTCAATTCATGATTGCCAAGAATGCCCCACCAAGCTTAAATCTCAAAATTAATAGAATAACAGGTTTTTCTCATAAAAAAAGGCGCTATGCAATATCTTGGCTGCCCACTTTATGAAGGAAAATTAAAACCAGAGTATTTAGAATTCTTACATGTTAAAATCAAAAATAAAATTACAGGTTGGAAAGTAGAATCACTTAACATGAGCGGTAGGATTACTTTAATTACCCATGTGCTTCAAAGTGTAACCATGCAAAATCTGATGGTTACTTATCTTCCAGAGGCAGTTAAAAAAAGTATCGAGAAAGAATTGGCCAATTTTTTGTGGGGAGCTAGCAATGGCAAAAAAAAACTTCACTAGAAAAAGTGGAAAGATTTATGCTACCCTAAAGAGGAAGCAGGGCTTGGTTTTGTTGAGTTAAATGACCTTGCCAAATCCTGGGTGTGTAAAAGATGGTGGAGACTCAAGGAAAATAACAGCCTTTGGGCTGAGTTTATGAGATCTAAATATTGCATAGAGGGAGACACAAGCAAAGATAGAAGAAAGAACAAAGTCTCACAAGTCTGGTTACAAATGCTCAATCAAAGAGAGATAGTTGACAAATACTCCAAATTCTCCAAAAAATGGCTGGAAATGGATTTTGAGTGCAGATGGTTCTTTCTCTCTCAAATCCATTAAAGAAATAGTGAGAAACAGGAAGGTTGTGCAACCTTTATTTAAATGGGTCTGGAATAATGATAATAGTCAAAAAATTAAAACTAATACATGGAAAGTGCTCTTAAATATTGTTCCGATAGATGAAAACATAAAAAGGAAAGGTATACAACTCCCCTCCAGGTGCGAATGCTGTTTTCATGCCACAGAAACAATAGATCACTTGTTCTCTCAAGGAAAGATTGCATCGGTAATATGGAAAATATTAGAAACTGAAATGGGTATTAAGCATAAATGTTCTTCTCTTAGAGATAGACTCCTTAAGTGGAGCTTGGCTCACACACAACATAGCCTTCACACTTGGCTTAAAAATAATATTCCTCATATTACCATCTGGTGTATATGGAAAGCCAGGAATAGTAGTAGATATGAAGGTCGCAATATGGTAGTTGAAGATATATGGAAGGCCATTAAGAAAGAAATAATAATCACCTTGAAAGCTAATCTGATAGTAGCTAGAAACTCTTACCTAGACATAGACTCTCTTAACTTCTGGAAGCTCACAGTTGCAAAATGCCCTCCATATAAGGCCATAGTAGTTAAGTGGGAAAAGCCAGCTAAAGGCAGATTAGCTTTAAACACTGACGGTAGCTTCGATAGTAACATAGGTTTAGCAGGAGGTGG
The DNA here is from genome assembly GCA_029783825.1 of Sapria himalayana. Classification (NCBI taxonomy): domain Eukaryota; kingdom Viridiplantae; phylum Streptophyta; class Magnoliopsida; order Malpighiales; family Rafflesiaceae; genus Sapria; species Sapria himalayana. The sequence continues at coordinate 581,602 of JAREIK010002829.1, forward strand.
GGGGGCCGTAAGAGACCATAATGGTCTTCTTATACTTGCTTATTCAGGAGTCATTAAAGCCTCATATGCAATACAAGTTGAAATCTTAGCATTAAGAGAAGGTCTATGGGTGTGTAAATCTGAAAATCTATCAAATCTAGATATATAGATAGATTCTAAAATCTTGGTTGATCTAGTGAATAAAAAAAGTAGGATGTGGAAATACGAAGAAGAGTTAGAAGATATTAATAAACTAGTAGAAGCTTTGAATGCATCGATCATACATATTTGTAGGGAAGCTAACGCACTGGCAGACAAGTTAGCTAAAGAAGGAACAAATAAAAATTTTCAGAAATATGAACAAGAGTCTCTCCTAGATAAATTTAAAGGAATTACAAAAATGGATAAGGAAGAACTCCCATACATTATAATAAATAAAACTTTTTTTTCTAATGATGAATGTTTCAATTAAATGCTAAGAGTACGAATGGGCTGGTTAGTATTATGGCTGGAAATCAAAGCTTACAAATTTTCCTGGTTCTGAAGGAAGTATGTATAAACTGACCAAAGCCAACCCCCTAATCTCCAGCCCAACAAGTTTAGCTTGCGTGGTTTAGATATATATATGTCATATATTTATGAATTTTGTTAGATTGGTATGTTGTTGCGGTAGCCTCTGTGCAGGGGAATTTCTGTCTATGTAGGTGAACAATATGAAGGCTAATGGGAAAGAGCAAGGTAAGCACTTGAATGTTAGTATATTATCCTGTTATCTTCTCTTCTCTTAGCAGCGCAATACCATAGAAAAAAGACCCAGAAAATCCAGCAATTGCTGGAATTGTTATAATCTTAGAATACATTTTGTTTGGTGTATAGTCTATATTAATTTCAGGTTAAGAGGATATGTGTGAATGTTACGGAAAATTCATGTGTTAATTTACTTTAATTTATAGAATTAGGGCATGTAAGGGTCTAGAATAGGAGGCTGGTTCTGAAGCTATTGAAAGCTAGAAAATTCAGAATAAGAGTGACAAAGGAGGCATCGGTGCAATTGGAAATTGAGAAAAAATAAAGTGCTGAAGTTAACAAGATGAGTAAGCATTAACTCGACTGGAACAAAAGAGGTTAAAAGAATAGAAGACAACATCATAGGCAGGAAAAAGAGCAGCTATAAGGTAAGTAAGATAGTTGATTGTGTATGTAGACATGTTGTTCTCTCTTGCAGAAAATCAGCAACCCATATTAGAACAAGCATATACTAGGGAGTATAGGAGGGTAGCAGATCAAGCACAACAAAGTTGTAGGATTTGAAACAGATTCTAAGAGCATAACAAGGAATGTTAAAGCTAAATTGAAAATTTTTAAAGCAACTCCAGCAAAAGTGCATTGATTGCTAAGTTTCTCTAGGATAGATGACTATCAATTTATAATTTTTACTTGTTGTTAAGGGGCAAGGTTGTAAGAGGGGAATGAGTAGATTTAGTTTGTAAAAATGATATTCCTCCGCCAAAAGAGAGGGTTAATATTAAAAAACTCTTTTTTTTTAAAAGAAGAAGAAGAAGAAGAAGAAAAAGAAGAAGAAGAATAAAAAGAAAAAAAAATATTTGCTCTTTTTTCAAAAAATGCTCTCAATTTAAAGAGAGAGAAAATCACATTTTTTAGAGAGAGAAAATATCCATTCTTGGCCGAATCAAGCTCTCTTCAAGCTCAAAATGGAGCAAAAGGTTTTATTATTAAATAATAAATCCTTTGCCTCGATATTTAAATGGACCGCGCAGCAACCACGGGCTTTCGGAACCAAAAACGGGAGTCCCGCTATTATCTTCTCCAACGAGCAAATGCATAGGTTCCTGGAACCATTCGAATACACGCTTGTAGGGAAATTTTCCCATGGTCGACCTCGCGCAAGCGAGTTACACAAGTTCATAGAAACATTGAAGCTTAAAGGTAGAGTGAATTTTGCCGATTATGATGCGAAACATATTTTTCTCCAATGCTGTATGGAGGAGGATCACTATCGGCTGTGGCAGAGAGGGATATGGCATGTCGAAGGACTCCCCATGCGTGTGCTGAAGTGGACGAAAAACTTCAGCCCACTCGAGGAAGCCCCCATTGCCCTGGTATGGCTTACTCTACCGAATCTGCCATTGTTTTTGTTTAACACGCAGGGCCTTCATGATATTGCTTCTTGCCTCGTCAAGCCAATGCTTTGGGATGAAGCAACTCCCTCCATGACAAGAACAGGCGCTGCTCGAGTATGTGTAGAGTGTAGTTTACTCACACAACCGCCTAGCAAGATATGGATAGGCGGCGGGGACAATGGACAGAATGAAGGGGTTTGGCAAACTGCCATACCCGAACATCTTCCTCCCTACTGCCTCGACTGTTGAAGACTTGGCCACGATATAGAAAAGTGCCGAGTGGGGAAAAAAGAGAGTGAGAGAGAGAACAAGCAGGAAGGTAAGGGTAGATGGGTGGAAAAATGGGTAAGAGTGGATGTGAGTGTCCCGAAAGTGCATACCGAAAAGCTAGAAGAAGGGGGATTCCATGGAAAAAGCTTAAGTGAAGTGGAAGGAGAGGGAGAGAGAGTGGAAGTGAAAGGCAGATTTGAAGAGAAGGGAGGCATAAATACAGTGCAACCCGAGGATGGCTATGAAGGAGGGGAGGGGGAAGAAATGGAGGAAGGATGGGAGAAGGTGAAAGCTAGAGGGAGGAAGGGGAAAAAACTCAAAACTAGAATAATTTTAAAAGAAAAACTAGAGGATTACAGCTGGATAGATGAAGACCTTCTGCATTTTCCGGATGAAGTTTCAGTGGCCTTTAGTTTCCCTCCAACATGTGGAGAAGAAGAAAATAGAGAAGCCTCAACCGAAAAGATAAAAGATGATCTAGATATTTACGAGGAAGAATGAGATAGGCTATCCAGAGACCAAGCAATGGAAGCTATCAAAAGAATGGCTATGCATCTCGGGCAGCATGTAAAATACAATGATATTATGCATGCTTTTTCTAATACCTCTAAGACTCCAAGAAATAGGAAAAAATATTTAAATAAGACTTACGAGTCTAATTGCACAACTAGATCTCAAGCAAAGTCAGTAATTAATGGATAGGTGTCTCTTCTGGAACATTAGAGGGGTAGCAAATAACCCTTCAATTAATAGATTGAAACAATTAATAAAAATATATAAAATTTCTTTATTAATTATAGTAGAACCTATGTTCCAGAAAGACCAAATTATAAAATATAGTGAAAAATTAGGGTTTAAAAATATGTATGCAAACTTGAATAGTAAACTCTGGATTATGTGGCATAATTATTTGGACATTATAATATTAAAAGACACAGAACAAATAGTTAATTTTAAAACTAATTTGAATACAGAAGAAATAATTTCAGTGGTTTATGCGAAAAATAATAAAAAAGATAGACTAGACCTATGGAAGGAAATGCAGAACAATGCAATAAAAAATATCCCATGAATTATAGACGGAGATTTTAATGTTATAAGAAGTGCACAAGAAAAGAAAGGTGGAAAAACCCCAAATGCACTAGCGATGTCACAATTTAATGATAGTATCGCCAGTGCTAACTTAATGGAGGTGGAGTATATTGGCTCAAACTACACCTAGTGTAATAACTGGCGTAAAAGAGGAGCAATCTGGGCAAGGCTGGACAGGGTCATGTGTAATGCTAAATGGGCAATGACTCATGGAGTTACATGCCTAAGACATTTAAGCAGGACCTGTTCGGATCATAACCCATTGCTCATAAAAATCCATAAAGGCCACCCAATAAGAGGCAATTTTAAATTTCAAAATATGTGGGTTAAACACTTGGATTTTGATAGGATGGTTCGAGAATCTTGGGAAGAGCCAGCTTCGGGAAAGCCCATGCAGGCTTTTTCGGCTAAACTACTCAGGCTAAAAAGATGCTTTAAAACATGGACTAAAGAAGTTTTCGAAAATATAAACCAACAAATAAAACAAGCGGAAGAAGAAGTGGCAAAGCTAGAAATAATATATGACACTACGAATAAGGAAGAAGATAGAAGTGAACTTAGTAAGACAAAATGTAAATTGAGGCTTAAGCTATACATGGAAGAAATATACTGGAAGCAGCGAGCAAAAGTTAAATGGTTGAAAGAAGGAGATATGAATACAAATTTTTTTCATAATATGAGCAAGATAAAAGCAAACAAAAATAAAATCAAAGGTATAAAAAATGTTGAAGGAAAATGAGTGGAAAAAGATAATAAAATAAGAGCCCTCTCTAAGGAATTTTTTAAAAAAACATCTATGCAGACAGCATATTCATAAAGGGGATACACTAATAAATGAAATCAAATTAAATATCACTAAAGAGCAAAATCAAATGATGGAAAAAATCTCGGATAGGGATGAGGTTAAAAATGCAGTATTCAGCCTGGACAAAGATAGTTCAGTAGGACCAGATGGCTGGAATAGTAATTTCTTCCAGGTATGCTGGGAAATTATTGAAAAAGATCTTGTACTTGCTATTTCTAGTTTTTTTTGCAGGGGCGGATATTCCAAAAACATGGGCGAATTCTCTCATTGTCTTGATACCAAAAAACAAATTCCCACAAAAATGTGAGGACTTCAGACCCATTAGTTTATGTAATGCGATATATAAGATTTTAGCAAAAATTTTACTTAATAGATTAAGTGATATTTTGCCATATATCATATCACAGGAACAAACGGGCTTTGTTAAAAATAGGTTAATGACGGAAAATATAAGATTGGTAGCTGAGATGATGAAAGACATAGCAATTAAAATAAGATGGGAGAATTTAGTAGTAAAGTTAGACTTATCAAAAGCATTTGACAGGGTAGAATGGGATATACTCTATTATACCATGAGAAAATTTGGCTTCTCAGAGTTATGCATTGATATGATATACATATGTGTGTCTAGTGTTTGGGTTAAAGTCATTATAAATGGGACAAAAGGAGAAGAATTTAAGCCTAAAAGAAGATTGAGGCAAGGAGACCCGTTATCTCCTTTATTATTTGATATATATTTAGAACTGTTAATACTAAATTTAAAGAAAAGAATGTCTGAAGGTAAGATCATTCCATTTAGACAACCAAAAAATACCCCAAGAATAGGCTGTCTGGCATATGCCGAGGATCTTATAATTTTTACAAATGCAAGCAAAAGATCTTTGATAAACTTTATGGATCTTTTACATACATTTGAAACTGAAATAGGGCAGGCGATAAATATAAAAAAGTGCTAGTTTATGCTGGCAAAGAAAGTAATAGAAAAGGTGATAAATAAAGTAAAAAACATCACAGGATTTATCCAGAATAAAGGAGCGCTAATGTATCTAGGCTGTCCTATATATGAAGGTAGACTGAAAGAACAATATTTAATATCACTACAGGATAAAATGAATATAAAAATAGCAGGTTGGAAAGAAGAGCTACTGGGCTTTGGGGGCAGAATTACATTAATCTCTCATGTCCTCCATAGCACTTTAGTGCATATTCTATCAATTATTCATCCTCCTAAAAAATTTACAAATAAATTAGAATCAGCAATGGCTAACTTTTTATGGGGGAAACAAGATGGAAAGAATAAACTTCACTAGAAAAGATGGGAGGATATTTGCTACCGAAAAGAGGAAGCCGGATTAGGATTAATGAGGTTACAGGACATGGTAGATGCTTGGGACTGTAAAGGATGGTGGAGGCTAAAAAATGATAGCCTCTGGGCGAGCTTTATGAGAGCGAAATATTTAGAACATGAAAAGGTAAACAGAAAAAAGGCTTCGAATATATGGAAAGCATTAGAAAAACAGAAAGAAATGGTTGAATCTCATTCTAAAGAGGAGAAAAGTGGATGGAAATGGACCCTTACTCTGCAAGGCAACTTTACGCTCAAAACGGTCAAGAATTTGATACGAAAGAAAAATATGATAAATCCAATTTTTAAATGGGTATGGAAAGTAGGTACCCTGAAAAAAATGTGCTCTCTTGTATGGAAAGCTCTTGTGAATGCTTTACCGTTAGATACAAACATTCAAAGAAAGGGTATAAAGATAGTTTCCAGATACGATTGCTGTCTTCAAGCAACAGAATCTATGGATCATCTATTTTCAGAAGGTAAAATTGTAGTAGAAATATGGAAAAAGTTAGAAACATTTAATAATATAAATAACAATGAAGAAACTTTAATAGATAGGATTAAGAGGTGGAGGAGGGACTCCCCTAACACACCGACCAAAAAATGGCTAAACCAAAATTTACCACACGTAGTAATTTGGTGTATATGGAAAGCAAGGAATAAAAGTAGATTCAAGTGCATAAAAATGAGCACAGGTGATATCTTAAAAGACATTAAGTTAGAGGTTAGTAATATATCTTGCATAAAACCTATCATAATAGATAATATTGAAATAGAAAAAGAAGTTAGGAAAACGTGGAACCTCTCCACTAATATTATAAGGATTCATTGGGTTAAAAGTATAAGCTGGAACAGGCCCCCAGAAGGGAAGCTATTGTTGAATACTGATGGTAGTTTCAATAAAGATTTAGGAATTGCAGGAGGTGGAGGAGTAATAAGAGACTCTGAAGGTAGAATTAGGAAAGCTTTCACTCTTATTAGGAAATCCTACTCTGCACTGCACTCAGAAATCAGGGCACTAAAGGAAGGATTATATGTCTGTAAGAAGCTAGGGTATAGAAATTTGCAAATACAGGTAGACTCAACATTACTGGTTGAGTTATTCAATAAAAAACTAGTACTGTGGCGGCATGAGGAGGAGATAGAAATAATAGTGAATCTTGCTATAGAATTGAATGCATCAATATCACATGTATACAGGGAAGCAAACGCATTGGCAGACAAACTTGCTAAAATAGGATTGCTAGAAGGGGCTGCGGAGTATGATGAGGAATCTTTACCGATAAAATTGAAAGGAATAGCAAGATTAGATAAACTTGCATTCCCTTACCTAAGAATAAGTAAGAATAGATAGAAATAGTGTTTAAAGAAATATTATTGTGCGGTGTGAAGTTTTCCTGGCAGGGAATGTCTCTGTGGGAAAAAGCCAAATATACAGAGCCAGGTGAATCAGCAAGAGGTAGAAGGGACAGTAAGATGTACTGAAATTTTAGTATTATTTGTTGCATGTTTCCTTTGTTTTCTTAGCAGCATAACAGGTTCGAAGCACAGAAAAGATAGCAAAGGATGATGCGTTAGGAGGATGAACAACTTTTATCTTGTTTTTCAAAACTTCTTTTTTAGTTTTATCGTTTGAGATCCGAAACCTTGATTAAAGGAAAGGATGAGTCATGTGTTAATTTATGAGTCAAAAGGTCAATAGAATCCAGCATATAGAATCTGGAATAGTTTAAAACAGGAGCAAAGTAGGGGGAAATTTCAGATTTGGAAGGTAAAAAGGCAATAGACTCAAAAGGTTAGAGGACAAAGGAAGGAAAAGGGGAGGGCTAAAAAACTGCGAAAAGAACATCCAGCGGGAGAAGTTCTTATACATCAATGCATAGGATATGATACAGGCGGTACAAACAAAGGTAAGTAAATGAGATAGAGTTAATCTTTAGACATATTGTAAGTATTTTTTGCAGGAAATTATAGGAGTAATTAATGAATGGAGGCATAGGAAAGTTTCAAACCGGCCAAGGTAGCAAGGAAAGATAAGGTCTAAAGGGTAAAGGGTAGAAAGGAGACCTAAAAGTTAATACAAAAGGGAAATATAAAGCAGTAGCGAAAATGTCTAAAGTATAGAAACATATAAGCTTATTTAGACTTGAAACTTTCTTTTTCTTGGATAAGGGTGTAAGAGGGAATTGGGTAGATGCTAGTTTGTACAAATGGTATTCCTCCGCCAAAAGAGAGGGTTATAATTAATAATAAAAACTTTTTTTTTTAAAAAAAAGAAGAAGAAGGAGAAGAAGAAAAAGAAAAAGAAGAAGAAGAAGAAGAAGACGAAGAAGAAGAAGATGAAGAAGAAGAAGACGAAGAAGAAGAAGAAGAAGAAGAAGAAGAAGAAGAAGACGAAGAAGAAGAAGAAGACGAAGAAGAAGAAGAAAAAGAAGAAGACGAAGAAGAAGAAAAAGAATAAGACGAAGAAGAAGAAGAAGACAAAGAAGAAGAAGACGAAGAAGAAGAAGAAGACGAAGTAGAAGAAGACGACGAAGAAGAAGAAGACGAAGAAGAAGAAGAAGACGAAAAAGAAGAAGAAGAAGAAGAAGTAGAAGAAGAAGAAGAAGAAGAAGAAGAAAAACACGAAGAAGAAGAAGAAGACGAAGAAGAAGAAGAAGAAGAAAAAACATTTGTGGTTTTTTCAAAAAAGCTCTCAACTTCTAGTGAGAGAAAATTCCATTTTCTAGAGAGAGAAAATCACCATTTGCACTCAAATCAAGCTCCTTTCAAGTGCAAAATGGAGCAAAATGACTTATTATTAAAAAATAAGTCTTTTGCCTTGATAACAAAGGAGCCCCTGCCTCATTCTCATGATTTCGAAACAAAAAATAGGAACCCCATTATCGTTTTTTCAATCGAGGAGATACAGAAGCTCACGGAGCCTTATTAATACATGCTTATCGGGAAATTTTCCCACGGTAGGCCTCGCCCGAGTGACATACAGCAATTCTTCTCCTCTTTGAAGCTCTCGGGAAGGGTGAAACCGGCCGATTATGATGCGAAACATATGTTTATTCAGTGTTTTTCAGTTGATGATTATTATCATTTATGGCATCGTGGAGTATGGCAAGTTAATGATTTTCTCATGCATGTGCAGAAATGGACGAAGGACTTCAGTCCAAATGTGGAGGCGCCTGTTGCTTTGGTATGGTTCTCCTTCCCGAACCTCCATGTATATATGTTTAATGCCAACTCCCTCTATGCTATATCCTCTTGTTTGGGCAAACCATTGCTTCGGGATTAGGCCACAGTGACAATAACTCAGCCAAGCAAAGCTCATGTATGTGTAGAGTGTAATCTCCTCACTCGTTTGCCTAACGAAATCTGGATAGGAGAGGGAGAAAATGGAGAGAATAATGGGTTTTGGAAAAATGCCATACCCGAAAATATGCCCTCTTATTGTTTAATCTGTAACAGACTTGGGCATGATAAATCTGAATGCAAAATAGGAAGAGAGCCTTTAGGCAAGGTGCAAGGGCAAGAAGCTATAAGAAGGAAATTAGAAACTTGGATTAAGAGGGAGGAATTGGCCCCGAAACCTCTAGGTTTAATGGAAGAAGAAGAGGAGAGTAGGATAGAGAATGACAGTTTTTTCTTAGAGAAGGAGGGAGATAGAAGCAATAGGTAAGTAAGTATAGAGGGTAGTAATGAAGAAAATAAGTTAGAGAGATGGGAGGTGGTGAAAGCTAGAAGAAAAAGAGTTAGGAAAAATAAACATAGAAGGGTGTTAAAGGAAAAAATAGAAGATTATAACTAGATAGGGGAAGATCTCCTGGACTTCCCGGATGAATCTTCGAAGGTATTTAGTTGCCCTCATTTAGGTATAGCAGAATTAAAGGAAGAGAGTTATCTAGGAGAAGTGAAGGATGATTTAGAAATGTATGAAAAAAAAAGATGAAAAATTAACTAGGATTCAATCTATTGAAGCCATAAAAAGAATGGACATGCAACTCGGTAAGCTTGAGAAATACAATATATTACCTCAATCAATTCCTCCCAAGAGTGCGAGAAATATGAGTAAATATTTAGATAAAACATATGAATCTAAATGCACAACTAGATTACAATCCAAATTAGGTTTTAATGGATAGTTACATATATTGGAATATTAGAGGGGTGGCAAATACCCCTTCGATAAATAGACTTAAAAATTTGATTAAAACATATAATATTGCATTAGTAGTTATTGTAGAACCTATGACACAGCAGGATCAAATAATTAAATATAGTCGAATATTAGGGTTTAATAATTCATTTGCTAATTTAAATAGTAAACTCTAGTTAATGTGGCATAATAATCTAGACATTGAAATATTAAAAAACACAGAACAAATAATACACTTTAAAATGAATAAAAATATAGAAGATATAATATCGGTTGTATATGCTAAAAATGATAAAAAATATAGATTGGTCTTATGGGAGGAAATGCAGGATATAGCATCAAAAAACACTCACTGGATAATAGGAGGAGATTTTAATGTAGTTAGAAGTTATTTGGAAAAGAAGGGAGGTAAAACACCGAACACAATAGCGATGTCCCAATTTAATGAGGCGATCTCTAAATCCAACTTGATGGAAATAGCTTACACAGGTTCAAATTACACATGGTGTAACAACTAGGGTAATAGAAGGGCAATATGGGCCAGGCTGGATAGGGTAATGTGTAATGCTAAGTGGGTAGCCACACATGGGACTACAACACTTAGACATTTAAGCAGAACCTGTTTAGATCACTCTCCACTTCTCATAACTATTCACAATAATAAAAAGGACACATGAAGCTTTAAATTCCAAAATATGTGGGGAAAGTATGTAGAATTTGAAAAATTGGTGAAAGAATCTTGGTCAGAGCAAGCACAGGGTAAACCGATGCAGGTGGTAGTGATCAAGTTATATAGACTCAAAAAACATTTAAAATCATGGAATAAGGAAGTTTTTGGGAATATAAATCAGAAAATAAAACAAGCAGAAGAGCAGGTAGAAAAACTAGAAATTGAATATGATAATAAAAATGATGATAAGATTAGACAAGAATTAAATAAGGCTAAAGCTGAATTGAGTTTAAAATTACACATTGAGGAGGTATATTGGAAACAACGAGCAAAAATTAAATGGTTGAAAGAAGGTGATAGAAACACTAAATTTTTCCATAATATGAGTAAAATAAAAACTCAGAAAAATAGAATTAAAGGTTTAAAAAACATGGAAGGTACATGGATAGAAGAAGACAAGCAAATTGGAATTCTCTTTGAGGATTTTTTCAAATCACACTTGTGTGGTCAGATGCCTCATGAAGGGAACTCATTAATACAGGCGATTGGGGCTTCCATCACACAAGATCAGAATAAATTGATGGAAAACATACTAGAGGAAGAAGAGGTGAAAAATGCAGTTTTTAATCTTGATAAAGATAGTGCAGCGGGGCCAGACGGCTAGAATAACTATTTTTATCAGCTAAATTGGCTCATTATTAAACATGACCTAGTTTTAGCAATTGCCAGTTTTTTCGCTGGAGCAGATATTCCTAAAGCTTGGGCAAACTCATATATAGTTCTTGTCCCTAAAAAAGATGCCCCATAGATATGTGATGATTTCAGACCAATAAGCTTGTGTAATGCGATTTATAAGATTCTAGCCAAAATTATCCAGAACAAACTAAGTAATATATTGCCATCAATAATTTCACAAAAACAAATAGGTTTCGTTAAAAATAGACTAATGATTGAAAATATAAGGTTAGCATCAGAAATGATGAAAGAGATTTCAGCTAAAACAAGAGGGCATAATTTAGCAATTAAGCTGGATTTTTCCAAAGCATTTGACAGGGTCGAATGGGATACACTCTGCTTTGTGTTAAGAAAATATGGTTTTTCGGAATTCTGCATTGATTTAATTTATAGATGTGTTTCGAGTGTTTGGGTTAGAATTATTATAAATGGAAATATAGGTGAAGAATTTAAACCAAAAAGAAGTCTAAGGGAGGGAGACCCGTTATCTCCCTTATTATTTGATATATATCTTGAATTGCTTATTCTTAATTTAAATAAAAGAATGTCAGAAAGGAAAATTTAACCTTTTAGACAACCTAAAAACACTCTGAGAATAGGTTGTCTGGCCTATGCTAATGATATAATAATTTTTACAAATGCAAGTTAAAGATCTATAATGAATCTCATAGAATTATTACAATTATTTGAATTAGAAACAGGCCAGGTTGTAAAAAAAAAGAAGTGCCAGTTTATACTAAGAAAAAAAGCTTCGGAAAAAGATATATATAAAATTTAAAATATAACTGGCTTCAATCAAAATAAGGGAGTTTTAATTGATTTAGGCTGCCCAATATATGAAGGAAAATTGAAAGAGGAATATTTGGTACCACTAGAAGACAAAATGAGAAAGAAAATAGCAGGCTGGAAAGAGGACTTATTAGGATTTGGGGGACGGATCACATTAATTTCGCATGTGCTACGAAGCACGCTGGTTCATATCTTATCTGTAATACATCCTCCGAAGAAATTCATAAATAAATTAGAAATAGAAATGACAAATTTCTTATGGGGTAAAAAAGATGGGAAGAATAAAATTCACTTGAAAAATTGGGGTGATATTTGTTATCCAAAAGCAGAAGCAGGACAAGGAATAATTTCTCTTCAAGATATGGCCACCGCATGGGACTATAAAGGATGGTGGAGGTGGAAGGAAAATGATGGCCTTTGGGCAAAATATATGAGGGCACGATATTTAGATAAAAGTCAAAAGCGGCTTAAGAAAGTTTCAAATAATTGGAAACTTTGGAAAAACAGAAGGAGAAAGTAGAATCTCACTCAATATTAAAAAAGAGTGGCTGGAAATGGATCCTAACACCACAAGGTAATTTTACACTAAAATTGCATAGAAATTGATTAGGAAAAAAAAAGGCCGTTCAATCTATATCTAAATGGGTCTGGAAAGCAGGAATCCCATAGAAAATGTGCTCGCTAGCATGGAAAGTAATAGCAAATGCAATACCTGTGGATACCAATGTTCAAAGAAAGGGCATTAAAATGGTGTCCAGATTTGAATGCTGCTTTGAGGAAGAAGAATCAATGGACCATCTTTTTTCGAAAGGCAAAATTCACACACAAGTCTGGAAGAAATTTGATGAAACAAAGCAAATTAGTAATAGAGAAGATGGTTTAATAGAACGAATTAAAAAATATGAAAAAGTAACTTCTACTAATCCTACTAGAATTAGGCTTAAAATGAATTTACCACATGTAATAATATGGTGTCTATGGAAGGCTCGAAATAGGAGTAGATTTGAAGGAAAGAAATGGACATAAATGAAATAACATAAGAAATTAGACAGGAAGTAAGTAACATATCAAATTTTAATCCTGTAATTGCAAATAAAATAGACATAGAAAAGAAAGCGAAAAGGGAATGGGTCCTTAATATAAAAATAAGTAAACAATATTGGGCGAAAAGTAACTTTTGGCACAGACCTCCGGAAAGAAAACTCTCTTTAAATACAGATGGAAGCTTCAATAGGGACACAGGAATAGCAGAGGGAGGTGGGTTTATAAGAGATTCTAGAGGGGCAGTTATGAAAGCTTTCACCACAGTTAGTGTAGTAGCCTCGGCTCTACAATCAGAAATTAGGGCATTAAAGATAGGATTAAGTGTTTGCAAAAAATTAGATTATAAGAATTTTCAAATACAGGTAGAAGCAATGTTGTTAGTTAATTTAGTAACAAAGAAAATATCTCTTTGGAAATACGAAGAGGAGTTAGAAATTATATTGAATTTCATAAAATAACTGAATGCATCAATATTACATATATATATAGGGAGCTAAACACCCCGGCAGACAATCTTGCCACGATAGGTTCACAAAAAGGAGAAGCAGAATATGATGAGGATACTTTGCCGGTAAAAATAAAATGTCTAGTGGAACTAGACAAGAATGCTCTCCCATATGTAAGAGTTAGAAAGGGTAGAAAGTGAGTGGTATTTAAAATAGAAAATAGATTATATAGGCATAATAGAAGAAGGAAGGTTAGTTTTAAAGAAGGGGGTTCTCTTGGGAAACATGGGATATATGTATTAGTTTTCTTAGCAGCGCAGCCACTCAAAGCTTCAAAGGAATTATTGGGCGGCAAGGGTTGTTGGTTATGCACATGTATTATAAACCTCTTTTTTATTGTATATTTAAATGTAATGTCTGTTTATGGGAGCAATGTTGCAAGTTCATGTGTTAATTTATTAGGATGTTAGAACACTAGGTTGTTGGGGTATAGAATAGGACTTGCTGCAATTTAAAGAAGAAAAATCCAGATTTGCTTAGGCCATGAAAGAGTAGCGGTTATGGGGGACAAAGTGGAGCACATAGAAGCTGGGATACAGCAATGAACTCTAGGTATAAATGAGAGACATACCCTATGCTGGAATGTGTTTTTGGATGCAGGAATAGTATAGATATTAAAGCTAAAAAAGGAGGAGTAAGAGAAGGGCATCTTACACTCTCATATGGTAGAGAACATATAAAAGAAGCTTCTCGGATGCACTACTGGAACAAAGCAAAGGCTGGAAAAAAATGTCTATTTAGAGACAAATACAAAAAGCAACATCAAGACCAAAATATGAAGACACAATAATCTAATTTGCAATCAAGTGTCCGTATATATAAGATCCCATTAGATTTGAATTTTTTTGTCTATGTTAAGTTAGCTAGGATTGAGTAAATGGTGTAAGGGTATTAAATGGTAGATGCTAGTTTGTAAAAATGGTATTCATTCGCCAAAAGAGAGGGTTATAATTAATAAACACTTAAAAAAGGAGAAGAAGAAGAAGAAGAAAAAGAAATTTTGTGATTTTTTCAAAAAATGCTCTTAACTTCTAGAGAGAGAAAATCGCCATTTTTGCTCAAATCAAGCTTCTTTCAAGCTTAAAATGGAGCAAAATGACTTATCATTACAAAATAAGTCTTTTGCCTTGATTACAAGAAAGCCCGCGCCTCCCTCACGCATATTCGATAAAAAAACTGGTGTCCCATGGTTTTATTTTCAGACGAGGAGATGAGGAACTTCATGGTGCCTTACGAATACATGCTCATCGGGAAGTTTTCTCACGGCCGGCCTCGCCCGAATGAGATGCAACAATTTGTCTCCTCTCTCAAGCTCACGGAAAGAGTTAAACTAGTCGATTATAATGCAAAACACATCTTCTTCCAGTGTTTTAATGTTGAAGATTATTATCGTTTATGTTATAGAGGATTGTGGCAAGTTAATGGCTACCCCATGTGCGTTTTGAAATGGACGAAAAATTTCAGTCCACTAGATGAGGAGCCTTTTGCCCCAATATGGTTCTCTCTCCCGAACCTCCCATTATACTTGTTCAATGCTCATTCTCTCTTTGTAATATCCTCTTGCTTGGGTAATCCATTGATAAGGGATGAGGCGACTGTAACCATGACACGACCAAACCAGGCTCGCGTTTGTGTCGAATGCAATATATCCTCACCTCCCTAACAAGATATGGATTGGCAGTCGGGAAGAGGAGCAAAACGAGGGGTTTTGGCAAACTGTCATTCCCGAAAACTTGCCCTCTTTTTGTTTAACTTGTAAAAGAATCAGGCATGACATGTCTGAATGTAAGAATGGTTCTGAACAAGTAAATAAAGAAAAATGGCAGGAATTTAGAAGAAAGAGGGTAGATAAATGGATAAGAAGGGAGGAGGAGGTCCTGAAACATGGAGAGATAGAAGATTTAGTGGAGGAAAAAGAGGAGAGTGTGAGAGAAAAAGAGAATTATTTTTCAGATATAGAGGAAGGTAGAAACAACTTAGAAACAAGCATAGAGGGCAGAATCGTAGAAAATAAGGAAGAGGGATGGGAGGAAGTTAAAGTTAGAAGGAAGAAAATTAGAAAAAATAAACTTAGAAGGGTTTTAAAAGAAAAAATAAAGGATTATAGTTGGATAGAAGAGGATCTCCTGGATTTTCCAGAAGAAGACTCAGAGATATTTAGTTGCCCTCCATTTGGTAAAGTAGAAGCAAATGAAGATAGTTGGATAGAAGTGGCAAAGGATGACCTAGCAATGTATGATGATAGACGGGGAAAACTTACAAAGGATCAATCTATGGAAGCTATAAAAAGAATGGTCATGCAACTTGGCATACAAGGGAAATATAAGGAAATAGCTCAATCAATTGCACCCAAGAGTGCAAGGAATATGAGGAAGTACCTAGACAAAACATATGAAACCAAATGCATAACTAGATCACAAACTAAATTAGGTTTTAATGGATAGTTACCTATATTTGAATATTTGAGGGGTGGCAAACAACCCATCGATAAATAAATTAAAACAATTGATTAAAATACATAAAATTTCATTGGTTGTAATTGCAGAACCTTTGATTCAACAGGAACAACTAACTAAATATGGTCGAATTATAGGGTTTAATAACTCATTTTCTAACTTAAATAGTAAACTCTGGATTATGTGGCATAATTATTTAGACATAGAAATATTAAAAGATACAGAACAAATAGTGCACTTTAAAATATCCGAAGACATAGTATCGGTAGTATATGCTAAAAATGATAAAAAATCCAGACTAGTCATATGGGAAGAAATGCAGAAAATTACAGCAAAAAATGTTTCCTGGTTGATAGGAGGAGACTTTAATGTTACAAGAAGTTCCTTGGAAAAGAAGGGGGGGAAAACCCCTAACACAAAAACAATGTCTCAATTTAATGAGGCGATTTCTAATTCTAACTTGATGGAAATAGAATTCATAGGCTCAAATTATACTTGGTGTAATAACTGGCAAAAAAGAGGAGCAATTTGGGCCAGGCTGGACAAAATAATGTGTAATGCGAAGTGGGTAGCCTCACACGGGACTACAAGGCTTAGACATTTAAACATAACCTGTTCAGACCACTCTCCACTCCTCATAACTCTTCGCAACAATAAACGAGGTACAAGAAGCTTTAAATTTCAAAACATGTGGGACAAACAGGCCGAGTTTGAAAAACTGGTAAGAGATTTTTGGTCAGATCCTGCATCGGGTAAACCGATGCAGGTTCTAATGATAAAGCTATATAGATTAAAAAAACAGTTAAAATCATGGAATAAAGAAGTTTTCGGAAATATAAATCAGCAAATAAAGTAAGTAGAGGAACAAGTGGAAAAGCTAGAAAAAGAATACGATAATAAAAATGACGAAGAAATTAAGAAAGTTTTAAACAAGGCTAAAGCTCAATTAGTTTAAAATTACATATGGAGGAGATATATTGGAAACAACGAGCAAAAATTAAATGGTTAAAAGATGGTGATAGAAACACCAAATTTTTCCATAACATGAGCAAAATAAAAATACAGAAAAATAAAATTAAAGGTCTAAAAGATAAAGAAGGAAAATGGATAGAATAAGACAAATAATTATGTACCCTCTTTGAGGACTTCTTTAAATCCCACATGTGTGGTCACATGCCTAATGAAGGGAACTTCTTATTACAAGAGATCAGGGCTTCCATTACGAAAGAACAAAATCAAATGATGGAAAGGATCCCAGAAGAAGAGGAGGTAAAAATTGCAGTCTTTAATCTTGATAAAGAAAGTGCAGCAGGACCAGATGGCTGGAATAATTACTTTTTTCAGCTAAACTGGCCCATTATTAAAAATGACCTAGTTATAGCGATTGCTAGTTTCTTTGCTGGAGCAGATATTTCTAAAGCTTGAGCAAACTCATTAATAGTTTTAATCCCTAAAAAAGAAGCTCCTCAGCTATGCGAGGATTTTAGACCAATAAGCTTATGTAATGCGATTTATAAGATTTTAGCTAAAATAATTCAAAACAGATTAAGTAATATTTTGCCATTAATAATATCACCAGAGCAAACCAGATTTGTTAAAAATAGACTAATGATTAAAAATATTAGATTATCTTCAGAAATGAAGAAAGAAATTGCAACTAAAACAAGAGGTAATAATCTAGTAATCAAGTTGGATTTGTCTAAAGCATTCGATAGAGTTGAATGGGATACACTCTGTTACATTTTAAGAAAATATGGTTTTTCTGAATTATGCATTGACATAATATATAGATGCATCTCAAGTGCTTGGGTTAGAATTATTATAAATGGTAATATAGGTGATGAATTTAAACCCATAAGAAGCCTAAGACAGGGGGATCCATTATCCCCCTTATTATTTGATATACATAGATCTGCTTATTCTGAATTTAAACAAAAGAATGTCAAAAGGTAATATATTACCTTTTAGACAACCAAATAATACCCAGAGAATAGGTTGTTTGGCTTATGCCGACGATCTAATAATTTTTACAAATGCAAGTAAAAGATCTGTAATAAATCTGATAGAATTATTACAATTATTTGAATTAGAAACAGGTCAGGTTGTAAATAAAAAGAAGTGTCTGTTTATGCTAGCTAAAAAGTGTATAGAGAAAGTGATAAATAAGATTAAAAACATAACTAGATTTACACATAATAAGGGAGCTTTAACATACTTAGGCTGTCCAATATATGAAGGTAGACTGAGAGAGAAATATTTAACACCACTACAAGATAAAATGAGAAGGAAAATAGCAGGATGGAAAGAAGATCTATTAGGGTTCGGGGGACGGATCACATTAATCTCGCATGTGTTACAAAGCACACTAGTGCATATCTTATCTGTAATACATCATCCGAAGAAATTTTTGAAAAAATTAGAATCAGAAATGTCAAATTTTTTATGGGGTAAAAAAGATGGGAAGCTGAAAATTCACTGGAAAAACTTGAGGGACATATGCTACCCAAAAGCTGAAGAGGGTCTAGGAATAATTATTTTACAGGATATGGCCACCGCCTGGGATTGTAAAGAATGGTGGAGGCTGATTGAGAATGATAGTCTTTGGGCAAAATATATGAAGGCAAAATATTTAGCACAAAGTAACCATAGGCTTAAGCAGGCATCAAATAATTGGAAAGCTCTGGAAAAACAAAAAGAGATAGTAGAATCACACTCAATATTAAAAAAGAGTGGTTGGAAATGGACCCTCACACCACAAGGTAATTTCACACTAAAATCGGTTAATGAGTTGATTAGGAAAAAAAAACCTGCTCAACCCATATTTAAATGGGTATGGAAAGCAGGTATCCCACAGAAAATGTGTTCGCTAGCATGGAAAGCAATAGCAAATGCATTACCTGTGGATACCAATGTGCAAAGAAAGGGCATAAAAATAGTGTCCAGATGCGAATGCTACTTTGCAGAAGTAGAATCAATGGACCACCTATTCTCGAGAGGAAAAATTGTTGCAGAAGTTTGGAAGAAACTTGAAGGAAATGAACAAATTAGTAATATAGAGGAGAGTCTAATAGAAAGAATTAAAAAATGAGAAAATGTAATTTCTACTAACCCTACTAGAAATTGGCTCAATAAGAATTTACCTCATGTAGTAATATTGTGTTTATGGAAAGCTCGTAATAGGAGTAGATTTGAAGGAAAGAGAATGGATTCAAAAGATATATTACAAGAAATTAAGCAGGAAATAAGTAACATATCAAATATTAAGCCCATTATAGTAGATAAACTAGCTATAGATAAGAAAGTTGAAAGGGAATGGGGTCTTAATATAAAAATAAACAAACAATATTGGGCAAAAAGTATAAGTTGGGCTAGGCCCCCTGAAGGAAAATTTTCCCTAAACACGGATGGAAGTTTCAATAGGGATACAGGAATAGCGGGGGGAGGTGGGTTAATAAGGGATTCCAAAGGCACAGTCATGAAAGCTTTTACCTCGGTTAGTGTAGCAGACTCTGCTCTACAATCAGAAATTAGGGCGTCAAGAACAGGCTTAAATGTATGTAAAAAATTGGAATATAAAAATATTCAAATACAGCTAGACTCGATGTTATTATTTAATTTAGTAATAGGAAGAATTTTTCTTTGGAAATATGAAGAAGAATTATAAATAATAATGAAGCTTAAAAATGAACTAAATGCATCAATAATGCATATATATAGAGAGGCAAACACACCAGTAGATAATCTTGCGAGGATAGGCTCGGAAAAAGGAGAAATAGAATTCGATGAGGATTCTATGTCGAAAAAATTAAAAGGTTTAGTGAGATTAGATAAGATGGCCTTTTCTTATGTAAGAGTTAGGAAGGGTGGAGGCTGAGCTAAATTTAAAATAAAACTTAAACTATAATTTAGATTAAATAATCTAAAAAAGAAGCAAGTAGGTGTGTTCTAAAGCATGGGATTCTTGGATATGCATAGGTGTTTATTTTCTCAGCAGCGCAGCTCCATATGAAGTGGCAGAAATTTCAGCATGGAGTCTTGGTTGGTAGGTTGTGCACACGTATAGATATGTATTTGTTCCTTTTGGTTTATGTATTATATTTGCAGGATGAAGATATTAAAATACTAAACTGTCGATGGTGCTTTTTGTTTTTCTAAATTGTTCACTTTGCGGATGTTGTATAGGTTAAATAATGCACTTTATATATATATTGCTCTTGATAAGAACATACAATTATAAGTTGATTATCACTGGTTTATTTGACTGCTTCTCTAGTTGGTTTATGGTAGACATTCTCGACTAATCACCTGGCCCTGTGGGTGATCAACACTCATAGTGGAACCGTAGAATGGTGTGCAGCTTACACGCGCTTGGAGGTGGGTTATTGGTTGAGTTATCTGTTATAATCTGGTTTATTTTTTTTAGTGAACATTCTTATATTTTTTGAGAGCTATGCAGAAAGTCTTAGGTCTTGCTCCAGCTCGTGAAAAGCCGTATAGACAGAGCACTCCAATTAAAAGGCGCGGCAAAGAGAATGGGAGTGAATGAAGAAAATTAATAAATGTTGTATAAGTATAACAAGGGACATGGGGAATAGGGTAGATAAGTTATATTGTAGGCGTGCTTGTTTTATTTGCATATTGCAGGTACTGGAGCGTATAAAAGAAGAAGGATGATGGTCGATAAATATTCGGGAATGACGTGAATAACAGTGCTTGAGACACGGGAAAGATGTGAGGACAGATGCTGAGCACAGGAAATGGCCGAACAATAAAAGAAATTAAATGAAAAGATGGGCCGAAAAGATGGCCCGAAAATAGTTAAATGAAAAAGATGGCTCGAAAATTAGATAAACTAGAGCAAAGCCTCCGGCTTATTCTAGTTTAATTTATAAAATGAATAAATGCTTATTTGAGAAAGATTTTTAAAATCCAATATGATAGCTAGTAGGCTTAAGGTTAAGATGGGTGTAAGAGGGCTAAGGGTAGATGTAGGTTGTAAAAATGGTATTCCTCCGCCAAAAGAGAGGGTTATTAATAATAAAACAAATTTTATAAAATAAGAAGAAGAAGAAAAAAAAAAACAAAAGTGGTTTTTTTTGAAAAATGCTCTCAACTTTCTAGAGAGCGAAACAAAGCTTTATAGAGAGAGAAATTGCAAATTTGGAGGAGGAAGAAGCTGTTTTTAATCTAATTTTGATAGAAATGGATTATTTAGAAAATAAAAAATAATTTCTTCATTTATTAGATAGACCGCGCCCCTCCCGTCGTCTTCCTCGGACATTCAAGCAAAAACCATTGAGGAACCCTCGATTCTGTTCTCGCCCGATGAGTTGCAGAAGATGATTGAACCCCATAAACACACTCTGGTGGGCAAGTTTTCACATGGTCGGTCGCGCGTTGACGACATTCGTGCCTTATTTGATTCATTGAAGTTAAATACACTGATTAAAATCGGCCTCATCGATGAGAAGTGTTTTGGTGCAACTATATTCTGAAGAGGATTTTAATCGTCTATGGCTTAAAGGGGTCTGGTATATCATGGGTTATCCCATGCGTATTTTCAAATGCTCGCCCAATTTCTCAACGAAAGAGGAAACTTCCATGGCCCCGGTATGGTTCCTATTCCCTCTGCTACCGATTCATCTCTTTGACAAATTTGTATTATATCATATTGCCTGTTTGCTTGGTTCTCCTATCCTTCTTGATGGAGCCACGACCACACTGTCTAGACCAAGTGTGGCCAGGATTTGTGTGGAGGTAGACTTGTAGAAACCTCCCCATGGTCGTATATGGATAGGTGATAAGGAAGGGAGAGGTTTCTGTCAACAAGTAATTCCAGAACACTTCCCTGCATACTGCTCTTGTTGTATGAAAATGGGGCATAACATAGAAAGCTGCATAGTCAACAAGAGGAAAATAGAAGGTAGGCAAAGAATGGAGGAAAAGAAAATGGAGGCTAGAAGGGGGAGGGAGATGGTTCAATATCAACCAAAACCTCAGCTGATTCAACCTTCTCAAATAGATTCTGTAACAGAACCTTTAACAGATATTCAGAATATTGATGCAAAGGAATTAATGCTAATTGAATACAAAAACATGCATGATGAGGAAGAGAAAGCAATGGAGATTAGAGAAGAAAAGAAAAGGAGAGAAATGCTGAATAAAATTGCAGACCTAAACAGAAGAACTAGATTGAAAATGAAAAATAAAAGGGTAAAAAACTCAGGTTTGGCAGTAGCTTTAGAAGACTATTCGGAAGAAGAAATAGAGGTGAGAAGCTCTTCGTTTCTCACCACTAATGATGTAGAAAATGGGCAGAAGGTCAAATGCACAAAAGATGATATAAACTTAGAAAAATTTAGGCAGAAAATGGGAAATAGAGAATGAGCTATAAAAGAAATAAAAATCATGGGAATTTAATTGGGAAGGGATTGGAAAGGTGAGAGGGGAGGGGATATTAGCTCTCTAAAAAAACCAAGAAACATGAAAAAATATTTAAATAAAACTTATGAAACCAAATGCACTACAAGAGCACAAGCGAAATCCACGAATCATGCATAAGTTCATTTATTGGAATATAAGGGGGGTTGCAAATCTCCCCTCAAAAAATAGAGTTAAAAAACTGATACATATGCATAAAATTACTTTAATTACACTAACCGAGCCTATGGTAAGTAAAGATCAACTAAGCACATATAAAAGTATCTTTGGTTTTGATAAGGGGTACACAAATGACAATGACAAAATTTGGATATTGTGGAAAAATAAACTAAACATAAAAATTTTAAAAGAAACAGATCAATTAATAAATTTTAGTTTAAATCAAGAGGAAAAAGAAATAATAACACTGGTATATGCTAAATAGAAAAATGAAGAAAGGAAAAAATTGTGGGAGGAGATGCAAAGTTTAGCGATACAAAATAAGCATTGGATAATAGGAGGACATTTTAATATAGTAAGATATTCTAAGGAAAAGAAAGGAGGAAGGCCCCCTAATTTGAGAGCCTCCTCTCAATTTAATGAGATTATAGATAAAACTAATTTAATGGAAGCTAATTTTCTAGGTTCAAGATTTATATGGTGTAACAATTGGAATAATAAGGGTACTATATGAGCTAGACTAGATAAGGTTCTATTTAATTTCAAATGGCTAGAACATGTCGGCTTGACTCAAGTGAAGCATCTAAATAGTACATGCTCGGATCATAGTCCTCTTCTAATCACAGTTAAAAAATTATCTTACTTAGGGGGCTCTTTCAAATTTTAGAACACCTGGTGTTTACACCAGAATTTTTTGGACATGGTTAGAGAGTCTTGGAATAAAGAGACTACAGGTAACCTGATACAATCTCTAAATTCTAAGCTGAAAAAATTAAAATTTGATTTAAAAAAGTGGAATAGAGAAATATTTGGTAACATCAATAGAAATATTAAAGAAGCAGAAGATCTAGTTACAAAAAGAGAAATAGAATTTGAAACAGAACAAAATACAAAGAATAGAAGTGCTTTAAGTAAAGCTCAAGCTGAATTAAAACTAAAATTATTAATGGAAGAAACATATTGGAAACAAAAGGCTAAAATAAAATGGCTGAAGGAAGGTGATAAAAACACAAATTTTTCAAAGAGTTGTGAAAATTAAAAATCTAAAACAAAGAATAAAAGGTATAAAAAATGATAAAGATGAATGGGTTGAAAAAGAAATGGATATTCAAAAATACTTTGCGAATCTCTTAGAAAAACAGCTATGTGGGGAAAGTAATCATAAAATAAATACTCTTTTACAAAGTATAGAAAAAAAAATCACTTTGGAGGATAATAATATGCTAACCAAATTCCCTGAAGAAGATGAGATTAAATCAATTGTATTTAGCATGAATAAAGATAGTGCAGCAGGTCCAGATGGATGGAATAGTTGCTTTTTTCAGGTATGCTGGAATATAATAAAAGAAGATTTAATGAAAGCCATTCATTGTATTTTTTGCGGGGCTGAAATATGAAGGAATTGGGGTAGCTTTCATATAGTCCTCATTCCAAAGATAGATAACCATCAGAAAGGAGAAGATTTTAGGCCTATTAGCATTTGCAATTCTATTTATAAAATTTTGGCCAAAATCTTGCAAAATAGGTTGGCAAATGTCTTACCAAAAATTATTTCAAAAGAACAAACATGTTTTATGAAAAATAGATTGATAATGGAAAACATATGCGTGGGCAAATAAATGATTAAAGAAATAGGAACTAAAACTAGAGGTCATAATGTAATGATAAAATTAGATTTATCTAAGGCATTTGATAGAGTTGAGTGGGACATTCTTTATTTCATGATGCGCAAAATGGGCTTTTCGGAAGCTTGGATAGATTTAATATATAGATGCATTTCTAATACCTGGGTTAAAATTATAACAAATAGAAAATTAGGTGAAGAATTAAAGCCATTAAGAGGTCTTAGACAAGTAGACCCTTTATCTCCTTTGCTATTTAATATTTATTTAGAATTGTTAATAGTTAATCTTAAAAACAAAATGAAAGAGGGCAGTATAGGAACATTTAAACAACCTAAGAATACTCCATTGGTGAGTTGTTTAGCATATGCAGATGTTGTAGTGATCTTCACCAATGGAGGGAGTAGATCACTACATAATCTGATGAATCTTTTGAAATGTTTGGAGGAAGAAACATGACATAAGCTAAATAAACGAAAATGTCAATATATGATAGCCTCAAAATCTCATGTAACATTAAATCTTAGAATTAAAAATATAACAGGTTTCTCCCACAAAAAAGGAGAAATAATTTATTTGGGTTGTCCAGTATACGAGGGTATATTAAAGATAGAATACTTAGAATTTTTAATGGAAAAATTGAAAAAGAAAATTGCTGGATGGAAGGAGGAGCTGCTAGGTATGGGGGGAGGATTACATTAATCACACATGTTTTACAGAGCTCTTTAATGCATAACTTAATGATTATCCATCCTCAAAAAAAAATTTACCAAGAGAATAGAAAGAGAATTTGCTAATTTATTATGGGGCAAAAAAGAGGGTAAACATAAACAACACTGGAAAAAAATGGAATGATTTATGCTTCCTGATGCGAGAAGCTGGATTGGGTTTTATTAAGCTCAATGATTTAGCTAAAGCTTGGGTAAGCAAAAGATGGTGGAGGCTAAAAGAAAATAAAACTTTATGGTCGGAATTTATGCGGGCAAAGTATTGCAGAAATGATGACACGAATAAAGAAAAGAATAGAAGTAAAAGTTCACAAATTTGGGTGCAAATGCTCAAACAAAGGGATTTAGTTGAAAAATATTCTACTTTTTCTAAAAAAGGATGGATATGGACACTAAACTCTGAAGGTACCTTCTCTCTCAAATCAATTAAAAAGGTTATAAGAGATAAGAGAGAAATTCAAATTTTATTTAAAAGAGCTTGGGATAATGATACTCCACAAAAAATTAAAACTTTTATGTGGAAAGTGTTAACCAATATTCTACCAGTGGATATTAATTTAAAAAGAAAGGAATTCTATTTGCTTCTAGATGTGACTGCTGTGAAAATGAGGTTGAATCTTTAGATCACCTTCTATCAGAAGGAAGGATTGCATCAGAAATTTGGAGGAGGTTAAGTTTAGAATTTCAAATAAAATATGAACATCTCACTTTAAAAGGTAGACTTTTAAAATGGATGAACATACATGCTTCTAATCTGATTAAGAAGTGGATCAAAAATAATGTCCCATCAATAGCATTATGGTGTATCTGGAAAGCCAGAAATAAAAGTAGGTTTGAGGGGCATAAGATGATAATAGATAATATCTGGAGAGAAATTAAGGAGGAAACTATGAGAATTTCAGAATCAAACCCTATTAATTTACTAAGAATGAAACCAAAAAAAGACAATGAAATTTTGGAATTAAAAAAAAAACAAACATATTTTAAGACATTAGGAATTAGTTGGGTTAAACCAGCAAAAGAAAGGTAGGCATTAAATTCAGATGGTAGTTTCAATAGGGATATGGGCGCAGCGGGAGGGGGTGGAGCTATAAGAAATTTTAAAGGAGATTTGATTCTAGCATTCACAAGAAAATATCAAGCTACATTGGCTCTCCACGCAGAAATATTAGCTCTTAGAGATGGGTTAAAAATATGTAAAGAGAATAAAATAAGTGAGATAGATATTCAAATAGATTCAGAAATAGTAGTAAGTTTAATCAACAGAAAGTCAATAATGTGGAGATATGAAGAGGAAATAGAAGAAATATTACAAATAATCATTTCATTAAATGCCTCTATAAAACATATTTATAGAGAAGCTAATGCCTTAGCAGATAAGTTGGCCAAGGATGGACGAATTAAAGGTCATCAAGATTATTGTGATGCTAGTTTACCGGCTAAATATAGAGGCATAATTATTTTGGATTGCAACGAATTACCTTACATTAGAAGAATTAAAGTATCTAAGAACTTAGAAACATGGTTAAACTAGTTTAAGAGCGGACAAAGTTGAGCAATGCAGAGGCGGTAATATTCAGGCAAGGGTCACCCCGGTCCTGAGGGGGGGACTAATAATTGATTATTTTCTTATTGCTCTACTACTTTCTCTGTTTTTTTTGTTTTGTTTTTCTTTTTTTTTGTCATTTTTTAAGATTACAGATTCAAGCTTGGGGTGAAGTTGATGCTTGATAAGGCTGCAAGCATTGGTCCTTAAAAAGATTTGAAAATGAGAAGGGGTCCTGGGGTGTTTTCTGTTTAGCTTCCAGAATCTAAGTAGCATAATGACTGTTTGTTTAGATTGTAACAAATATAAAGTCTATCCTTTATATTTGAATAAATGTTAGGGTGAGGTAGCAAGTATAGATTGGGCAGAATAGTTAGGGTTAGGTTATTAAATGTATGTATGGTGGGGGGGGGGGGGGTGTTTTGTATATTTTTGCTGTTTTGCAGGAAATATTGCAGACAAATCAATATTGGTTGCGGTAAGGACAAGAAAGGATGTTTGCCACCTCGATGTGCTGGAATGGGAAGGAAGAAGAAGTGGCTGCTATTTATGTTTATTTTTATTATCAGATTCTGTGTTAAGGGGAGGGTAAATCGGGACAAGGGTAGAAAGGCTCAACGAAGTTCAGCTAGGAGGAGCGGCAATTGCAGCTGGAAGATTCTCTACGCGGGTGTTATGTTTTTCTATTTTGTTGGTTCTGTAAACATTGTGTTAAGGGAATGGGGAAGGGAGAAAGGGTAGACATAGTAATAAATACTTGCCAGCAGAATGTATGTTTCAGATTAGAAGCTGAAAGACAAAATGGAGGACTTTAAGAGGTTTAGGAAGACAGTTAAATAGGCTCGGGGGTAGCTAAAGAGGCATTATTGGAGGCTCCAAGAGACGCAATAAAAGAGAAGTTTAAAAGGCAGCAAAAAGGACAGCATAAGAGGCAATAAAAGGCATTAAAGGATCACATTGAAGTCACTAACGATATACAAAAAGCAAAGATTTTAATCAAAGCATATGCAGATTTACAAGCAGTTTAAGTATTTTTGATGCAAGTTAAATGCATCATTACTTGTTAATTTGTATGCATGCCTAGTTAGATAATACCCGATTGGGGTATATAAGATATTAAGGGTGTAAAGGGCATTGGGTAGCAAGCAAGTAGGTTGTAAAAATGGTATTCATTCGCCAAAAGAGAGGGTTAATATTAATAAAACAAACTTTAAAAAGAAGAAGAAGAAATTAGATTATATGGGTATAATTAGAAGAAGGAAGGTAAGTTTTAAAGAAGGGGGTTCTCTTGGGAAATATGGGATATATGCATTTGTTTTCTTAGCAGTGCAGTCCACTTAAAGCTCCAAAATTCAGAAAGGAATCATTGGGCGGCAAGGGTTGTTGGTTGGGCATTGTATTCTAAACCTCTTTTTATTTTCTGTTCAAATGCAATGATTATGTTTATGGGAACAATGTTGCAAGGTCATGTGTTAATTTATTAGGATGTTAGAATACTAAGTTGTTGGGGTATAGAATAGGATTTGCTGCCACTTAAAGAAGGAAAATTCAGAAAGAGAAGAACTACAGAAAATTGAAGATTGCTTAGGCCATTTTCACTCATAAGGCAGGGAAAGAGTAGCGGTTATGGGGGACAAAGAGGAGCACATAGATGCTGGTATACAGCAATGAATTCCAGGTATAAATGAGAGGAAAATTCTATGCTGGAATGTATTTTTGGATGCAGGAAAAGTATAGATATTAAAGCAAAACAAGGAGGAGTAAGAGAAGGCATCTTACTTTTTAAAAATGGTAAAGAGCATATAAAAGAAGCCTCTCGGATGTACTATTGGAACAAAGCTAAATCTGTAAAAAGTGTCCATAAAGAGAAAAATACAAGCAGGAATTTCAAGACAGAAATATGGAGACACTAAAATAGCTTGCAAATCAAGTGTCCGTATTTATATGTTTCCATTAGATTTGAATTCTTTGCCTATTTCAAGTTAGCTAGGATTGAGCAAAGGGTGTAAGGGGATTAAAGGGTAGATGCTAGTTTGTAAAAAGGGTATTCCTCCGCCAAAAGAGAGGGTTATAATTAATAAAAACCTTAAAAGAAGAAGAATAAGAAGGCTAAATACTGAATATTTTGAATTTTTGATAAACAAATTAAAAAAGAAAATATCTGGCGGGAAGGAAGAATATCTAAATATTGGGGGGGGGGGGGGGGGGGGGGGGGGGGGGGGGGGGGAGAATAACATTAATAAAGCATGTTTTAGAAAGTTCTTTAATGCATAATATTATGATTGTTCAACCACCGGCTAAGTTCATTAAGAAGATAGAAAATGAACTGGCTAATTTTTTGCGGGGAAAAAAAAGAAGGTAAATATAAATTACACTGGAAAAAATAGAGGGATTTATGTTCCCCTATTCAGGAAGTTGGCTTAGGCTTTATCAATTTAAATGATTTAGCCAAAGCATGGGCAAATAAAAGATGGTGGAAGTTGAAGGAAAATGACAGTTTGTGGTCGGAATTTATGCTGGCAAAATATTGCATAAGTAATGATATCAATAAAATAAAAGAGATAAGGAAGAATACACAAGTCTGGACCCAAATGCTTAAGCAAAGAGACTTAGTTGAAAAACACTCAAAGCATACCAAAAAAGGATGGAGATGGAAACTAAGCTTAGAAGGCTCATTTTCCCTTTAGTCGGTCAAAAATGTGATTAGTGAAAAACAGGATGAAAAAATATTGTTTAAATGGATATGGAATAATGACAATCCACAAAAAATTAAAACGTTTATGTGGAAAGTCTTATCGAATATTATACCAACGGACAATAACTTAAAAAAGAAAGGAATTCGATTAGCATCAAGATGTGACTGTTGTGGAGAAGAGATGGAAACTCTGGATCATCTCTTATAATATGGCAAAGTAGCAGCAGAAATTTGGCATAGATTAGGATTTGAATTGCTTATAAAATATGAAAATCCTTTACTAGAATGCAGACTAAAAAAATGGATTAAATTGAAGGTTACAAATTCAGCACAAAAAAGGATTAAATATAATATTTCATTAATAGCTATCTGGTGTATCTGGAAAACCAGAAATAAAAGTAATTTTGAGGGGCAAGATATGTCAATAGAAAACATATGGAAAGATATTAAGGAGAAAACCAGTAGAATTTCTGAATTAGCTTCGATAAATATAATAGATAAAAGTTTAGATAATGACACGATAAAATTTTGGAATTTAAAAACTCAACATAAAAAACGGTTTAAAATAATAAAACCAAAATGGGAAAAAACCTTCTAAAGAAAGACTGATTTTAAATACGGATGGTAGCTTTAATAGAAATATGGAAATAGCAGGAGGAGGTAGGGCAATAAGAAACTCGTAAGGAGGGCTAATATTTGCTTTCACAAGGAAATTCCAAGCATCTTCGGCATTACAGGAAGAGATTCTAGCGTTAAGAGAAGGATTAAGAATATGTATAGAGAAAGGTATAAAAAAGATAGATGTTCAATCAGACTCAATAATTGTAGTGAATCTAATTAACAAAAAAAACTATAATGTGGAGATATGAGGATGAAATAGAAGATATATTGAAAGATAAAAATAAATTAGACCTTACTATTAGGCATATCTACAGAGAAACTAATGCTTTAGCGGATAAGCTTTTAAAAGAAGGTAAAAACAAAGGACATCAAAATTATAATGAAGAAAATATTCCGCAAATATATAGAGGAATAATAAAGTTAGATAGTGAGGAATTTCCATATATTAGGAAAATCAAAGATCTCTGAAATTTTTTGATAATTCATATGCATGTAACATGGCTTAATCTGTTTCACCTCGGTCCTGTGGGGTGTTTCAAAAGACAGATCAGTATATATAAGGTAGGAACTCTCGGTAAGATTTATTTCTTTTTCTGGTATTTTCTATTTTTTTGGTTTTTTTCTGTTTTTCCTGGTTTTTTTTTTGTTTTTTTTCTCTTTATATCTAACACTTCTAACAGCTGTATTATTAAGATAAGATTGTGATCAGATCAGTTTTAAAACAGTAAGAAGAAGGGGCACTGAGCAGGAATAGTATATTTAGGGATGTAGTTTTTGTAATATCTTTTTTGCAGGCAGATTCAGCAAGGTTCAAACAAGCAGAAATGTAACTTTGTCGCTATGGATTTTTCTTTTTTCTCAGGGTCTGGAGTGTGTGTTATGTCTGTATTGATATAGGTAGGATTCGGTAGTTTGTGTTATATATTAGTTCAGCAGTCATGTAAAATAGTGTCTAGTTTTAGATGGTCATGTCTATTGGTGGACATCAAAGCTTGAACAAGATATAAAGGTTCAACAAGGTAAGACAAAGAGCAAAGTGGAGCAATAGAAACACACATCAAAGGAAGGAATATTGGGGGAAAGTTAAAGAGGAGAAGATGTAGAAATATTGTGGAGGAAGCTGTCGCTCAAGAAGATATGTCATGGAAGGGAGGATATTCATCATAGGGCAAAAAGATTCAAAAAGTAGCCACAAATACTCATCAAATGGGCAGCAAATAAATACTCGTGATACTTCAAAAGGGAAGAGGTGAGCACAAATGATTACCGAAAGATATCAGAAAGGCAAAGGGGAGCAAAACAAAAAGATATACATGAAATCGTAACACAAACAGAGCTAAATCATACTCTTAATTTTCAAATATAGCTTATAGATAAATGAAATCACACAATAATGTGAATTTCTTAATTGCAATATATGATTATTAGATAGAGGCATATAAGTAGTTAGATGGGTGTAAAGGGCTTTGGGTAGCAAGTAAGTAGGTTGTAAAAAAGGTATTCCTCCGCCAAAAGAGAGGGTTAATTTTAATAAAACAAACTCTTAAAAGAAGAAGAAGAAGAAGAAGAAGAAGAAGAAGAAAAAGAGGTCAAAGGATAAAGAAAGGTGTGTTAGAGGAGCTGAAAAAGGGCAGAAAAAACTCCATTGGAGAATCTGAAACAGCAAAGCAGAGGGCGTTTAAAATAAAGGTTAGCATATGAGAAATGGTAAATGGCTAGATGCATTGCAAGTATGTCTTGCAGGAATTGTTAGCAATGTAGAAGTTAAAGAAAGAAGGTCAAAGAAAGAGAAAAACCGTAAGAGCAGCAAGAAAGGAGATTAGACAAAGCACAAGGAGATAGTAAGGGGACTCAAAACAGAAAGATAAGAGAAATTATAAAAAGCTGGAAAAAAAATTCTAAAGAAATAAACATAAAAGTTATATAGTTCACGATTTTTTTGTTCTTTCTTGTATAAGGGTGTAAAAGAAAAATGGATAGATGCTAGTTTGTACAAATGGTATTCTTCCGCCAAAAGAGAGGGTTATATTTAATAAAATAAATCTTTTTTAAAAAAAAAGAAGAAAGAAGAAGAAGAAGAAGAAAAAGAAGAAGAAGAAGAAGACGAAAAAGAAGAAGAACAAGAACTACAGTTCTTTTCGGTTTCTGTAGTGCTGTTGCCTTGGAGTCTGTAATATTTTGCTGTCATGGAGTATGTGTTATTAATGTTTCTGTCATGGTGTCTGATGTGTTAATAAGGTTGCTGTAGTTTTATTATTATGCCCCGGAAGTCTATAATTTTTGGTCTGTTATGTCATCAGTCGACTACACTCATCCAAAAGTTAAAGATGAATGAAGCAATCAAGGCTCAACAGAAAAATAAAGATGAAAGTATGCTTGTTATAGAGACGGTTTCACATACAAAGATAGCATTGACCAGAGACTACATATTGTAAGGCTGGAATCAAGCATTATGAAGCCAGAACACAAGTCAAGCCAGGAGGAAGAAGAAAATTTATATTTTAATAGCAAATTTGAAATGCATATGAGGGAATTGGGTACTTTAATGATAAGGATATGATATACTTGATCCTTTGCAGATTAGCCAAAGAATAGGTTTGCAGCAGATCATATACGGATTTGTAAAAGATTGAAACAACAATTATAGCAAAACAAAGAAAGGAACAAAGAGAGTGAAAGATTTTCTTAAATAAAGCTAGGGGAGGAAAGTAAAAGCATAATATATACTTCAAAGGCTTCAATGAGAAAGGGTGAGAGAGTCCTCAAATCATTAAAGAAAAAATTCAAGGAGCTGAAATGATCAGATAAGTCATTATTGAACAACGAGGAATTAAAGAACAAATTGTATCATTAGAAATAAAACTAAGTTACATAGTTTTTCTTTTTTAGTAGTCGGAAATGGGTGTAAAAGGGAAAAGAGTAGATATAACTTGTAAAAATGGTATTCCTGCACCAAAAGAGAGGGTTATAATTAAAAGAAGAAGAATAATAATAAAGAAAAAAACATTTGTGGTTTTTTCAAAAAAGCTCTCAATTTCTAGAGAGAGAAAACCCCATTTTCTAGAGAGAGAAAATCTCCATTTTTGCTCAAATCAAGCTCTCTTCAAGCTCAAAATGGAGTAAAAGGATTTATTATTAAATAATAATTTTTTTGCCTTGATATTAAGAGGGACCGCGCAGCAACCACAGGCTTTTGGAACAAAAAACGGGAGTCCCGCTATTATCTTCTCCACCGAGCAAATACATAGGTTCCTGGAACCTTTCGAATACACGCTCATAGTGAAATTCTCCCATGGAAGATCGCGCGTTAATGAGTTACAGAAGGTTTTAACTTCTTTAAAGCTCAAAGGAAGTGTGAAGTTCGCCGATTATGATGCTAAACACGTTTTCCTTCATTGCTGTATGGAAGAAGAACATTACAGGATGTGGCATAGAGGGTTATGGTATGTCGAAGGCCTCCCCATGCGAGTGCTGAAGTGGACGAAAAACTTCAGTCCACTAGAGGAAGCCCCCATTGCCCCGGTATGGATTACTTTGTCGAATCTTCCATTGTTTTTGTTTAACTCCCAGGCTCTACATGAAATATCTTCTTGCTTCGGTAAGCCCATGCTTTGGGATGAAGCAACTACCTCCATGAAACGATTAGACGCTGCTCGAGCGTGTGTAGAGTGTAACCTACTCACACAGTTTCCTAGCAAAATATGGATAGCCAGTGGGGAGGATGGACAGAACGATGGTTTTTGGAAAACTGCAATACCCGAAAATCTTCCATCCTATTGCCTTGGCTGCAGAAGATTAGGCCACGATATAGAAGAGTGTAGAATCGAGAAAAAAGATAGTATGAGAGAGAACAAGCAGGAAGGTAAGGGTAGATGGGTAGAAAGATGGGTGAGAGTGGATGATAGAGCCTAGAAAGCTCAAACTGAAAAGCTGGATGAAGGGGGATTCCAAGAAAAAAGCATAGGTGAAGTGGAAGGAGAGGGTAAGAAAGTGGAAAGGAAAGGCAGATTTGAAGAGAAGGGAGGTATAAAAACAATGCAATCCGAGGAGGACAATGAAGGAAGGGAGGGGAAAGAAATGGTAGAAGAGTTCTTAAGGAAAAACTAGAGGATTATTGCTGGATTGATGAAGACTTTCTGGATTTTCCAGATGAAGATTCAGTGGCCTTTAGCTGCCCTCCAACATGTGGGAAAGAAGAAAATAGACAAGGCTCAACCGAAAAGTTAAAAGATGACCTAGATATTTATGAGGAAGAATGGGATAGGCTCTCCAGGGACCAAGCAATGGAAGCTATTAAAAGAATGGCTATGCATCTCGGGCAGCAGGTAAAATATAATGATATAATGCAAGTTTCTTTTAATACTTATAAGACTCCAAGAAACATGAAAAAAATATTTGAATAAGACTTACGAGTTTAAATGCACAACTAGATCTCAAGCAAAGTCAGTAATTAATGGATAGGTGTCTCTTATGAATATTAGAGGGGTGGCAAATAACCCTTCAATTAATAGACTAAAACAATTAATAAAAAGATATAAAATTTCTTTAATAATTATAGCAGGACCTATGGTCCAGCAAGACTAACTAATAAAATATAGTGAAAAATTAGGGTTTAAAAATACGTATTCAAACTAGTAAAATCTGGATTATGTGGGATAATTATATGGACATTAAAATATTAAAAGACACAGAACAGATAGTTAACTTTAAAACTAATTCGAACACAGAAGAAATAATATCGGTGGTTTATGCGAAAAATAATAAAAAAGATAGACAAGACCTATGGAAGGAAATGCAGAACATTGCAATAAAAAATATTTCATGGATTATAGGAGGAGATTTTAATGTGATAAGAAGTGCACAAGAAAAGAAAGGTGGAAAAACCCCAAATGCACTGGCGATGTCACAATTTAATGATATCATAGCCAGTGCTAACTTAATGGAGGTGGACTACATAAGTTCAAATTACACTTGGTGTAATAACTAGCATAAAAGTGGAGCAATCTGGGCAAGGCTGGACAGGGTCATGTGTATTGCTAAATGGGTAACGACTTATGGAGTTACGGGGCTTAGACATTTAAATAGGACCTGTTTAGATCACAACCCATTGCTCATAACAATCCAAAAAAATCACTCAATAAGAGGTGATTTTAAATTTCAAAATATGTGGGTTAAACACTTGGATTTTTATAGAATGGTTCGAGAATCTTGGGGAGAGCCAGCAACGGGAAAGTCCATGCAGGTTTACTCAGCTAAGCTTCTCAGGCTAAAAAGATGTATTAAAACATGGAACAAAGAAGTTTTTGGAAATATAAATCAACAAATAAAACATGCGGAAGAAGAAGTGGCAAAGCTAGAAATAATATATGACACTACGAATAAGGAAGAAGATAGAAGTGAACTTAGTAAGGCAAAAGGTAAATTGAGGCTTAAGCTGTATATGGAAGAAATATAATGGAAACAGAGACCAAAAGTTAAATGGTTGAAAGAAGGAGATAGGAATACAAAATTTTTTTCATAATATGAGCAAGATAAAAACAAACAAAAATAAAATCAAAGGTATAAAAAATGATGAAGGAAAATGGGTGGAAGAAGATAATAAAATAAGAGGCCTCTTTGAGGAATTTTTTAAAAAACATTTATGCGGACAGCATATTCATGTAGGGGATACACTAATAAAAGAAACCAGGTTAAATATTACTAATGAACAAAATCAAATGATGTAATAGATCTCGGATAGGGATGAGATTAAAAATGTAGTATTCAGCCTGGATAAAGATAGTGCAGCAGGACCAGATGGCTAGAATAGTAACTTCTTCCAGGTATGCTGGGAAATTATTGAAAAATATCTTGTTCTTGCAATTATTAGTTTTTTTGCAGGGGCGGATATTCCAAAAACATGGGCAAATTCTCTTAATGTTTTAATCTCAAAAAACAAATCCCCACAGAAATGTGAGGACTTCAGACCCATAAGCTTATGTAATGCAATATATAAGATTTTAGCAAAGATTTTACAAAATAGATTAAGCGATATTTTGCCATATATTATATCACAAGAGCAAACGGGCTCTGTTAAAAACAGGTTAATGATGGAAAATATAAGATTGGTAGCTAAGATGATGAAATATATAACAACTAAAACGAGAGGGGATAATTTAGTGGTTAAGCTAGATTAATCAAAAGCATTTGATAGGGTAGAATGTGATATACTCTGTTATACTATGAGAAAATTTGGCTTCTCAGAGCTATGCATTGATATGATATACAGATGTGTGTCTAGTGTTTGGGTTAAAGTCATTATAAATGGGACAAAAGGAGAAGAATTTAAGCCTAAAAGAAGCTTAAGGCAAGGGGATCCGTTATCTCCTTTATTATTTGATATATATTTAGAACTACTAATATTAAATTTAAAGAAAAGAATGTCCGAAGATAAGATCATTCCATTCAGGCAACCAAAAAACACTTCTAGAATAGGCTGTCTAGCATATGCAGATGATCTAATAATTTTTACAAATGCAAGTAAAAGATCTTTGCTAAATTTTATGGATCTTTTACATACATTTGAAACTGAAACATGGCAGGCGATAAATATAAAAAAGTGCCAGTTTATGCTGGCAAAGAAAATAATAGAAAATGTGATAAATAAGGTAAAGAATATCACAGGATTTATCCAGAATAAAGGAGCGCTAATGTATCTAGGTTGTCCTATATATGAAGGTAGACTGAAAGAAGAGTACTTAATATCATTACAGGATAAAATGAATATAAAAATAGCAGGCTGGAAAGAAGAGCTACTGGGATTTGGGGGAAGGATTACATTAATCTCTAATGTCTTCCAAAGCACATTAATACATATTCTCTCAATTATCCACCCTCCTAAGAAATTTATAAAAAAATTAGAATTAGCAATGGCTAACTTTTTATGGGGAAAAAAAGATGGAAAGAATAAACTTCACTGGAAAAGATGGGAGGATATTTGTTACACAAAAGAGGAAGCTGGATTAGGATTAAAAAAGTTACAGGACATGGCAGATGCTTGGGACTGTAAACGATGGTGGAGGCTAAAAGAAAATGATAGCCTCTGGGCGAGCTTTATGAGAGCAAAATACTTAGAACATGAAAAGGTAAGTAGAAAAAAGGCTTCGAATAATTGGAAAGCATTAGAAAAACAAAAAAAAGTAGTTGAATCTCATTCTAAAATGGAGAAAAGTGGATGGAAATGAACCCTTAACCCACAAGGTAATTTTACGCTCAAAACGTCAAGAATTTGATACGAAAGAAAAATCAGATAAACCCAATTTTTAAATGGGTTTGGAAATTAGGCACACCGCAAAAAATGTGCTATCTTGTATGGAAAGCTCTTGTGAATGCATTAGCGGTAGATACAAATGTTCAAAGAAAGGGTATAAAGATAGTATCCAGATGCGATTACTGTTTCCAAGCAATAGAATTTACGGATCACCTATTTTCAAAAGGTAAAATTGTAGTAGAAATATTGAAAAAGATAGAGACATTCAATTATACAAATAATAAGGAGGAAACTCTAATAGATAGGATTAAAAGGTGGAGGAGGGACTCCCCTAAAACATCGACAACAAAATGGCTAAACCAAAATTTACCACACATAGTAATTTGCTGCATATGGAAAGCAAGGAATACGTGTAGATTTGAGGGCATAAAAATGAGTTCAGAAGAAATCTTAAAGAACATTAAGTCAGAGACTAGTAATATATCCTGCATAAAACCTATCAGAATAGAAAATATTGAAGTAGAAAAAGAAGTCAGGAAAACATGGAACCTTTAAACTAATATTGTAAGGAATCATTGGGTTAAAAGTATAAGCTGGAATAGGCCCCCAGAGGGGAAGCTATCCTTGAATATTGATGGTAGTTTCAATAGGGACTTAGGAATTGCAGGAGGAGGAGGAGCAATAAGAGACTCAGAAGGCAGTATTAGGAAAGCTTTCACTATTGTTGGGAAATCCTTTTCGGCACTCCACTCGGAAATCAGGGCACTAAAAGAAGGATTACATGTTTGTAAAAAGCTAGGTTATAGAAATTTGCAAATACAAGTAGACTCAACATTGTTGGTTGAGTAATTTAATAAAAAACTAGTACTGTGGCGGCATGAGGAGGAAATGGAAGTAATAGTTAATCTTGCTAAAGAATTGAATGCATAAATATTACATGTATACAGGGAAGCAAACACATTGGCAGACAAACTTGCTAAGATAGGATTGATAGAAGGGGCAGTAGAGTACGATGAGGAATCGTTACCGATAAAATTGAAAGGAATAGCAAGATTAGATAAACTTGCATTCCCTTACTTAAGAATAAGTAAGAATAGATAGGTATAGTTTCTAGAGATATATTATTGTGCGGTGTCTAGCTTTCTTAGCAGGATCTCTACAGGAAGAAGCCAAATATACAGAAACCAAGTGAATTAGCAAGTGGTAAAAGTGGAGGTAAGATGAACATAAATTTTAGTATTGTTTATAGCATGGTTCCTATGTTTTTCTTAGCAGCATAACAGGTTCGAAGTTCAGAAAAACAGCAAATGATGATGCGTTAGAAGAATGAACAATCTTTGTCTTTTTTGTAAAACCTTTTATTTAGATTTATCGTTTGAGATGCGAAACCTTGATTAAAAGGAAAGGATGAGTCATGTGTTAATTTATGAAGTTAATAGGTTAATAGAAACTGGAAAAGTCTAGTTTAGGAGCACAGCAGGGGGCAATTACAGATCTAGAAGAGATAAAGGCAATAGACTCTAAAGGTGTGAGAACAAAGAAAGAGAATGGGAGGCATAATAAAAGGCAGAACGTTCAACCAGCGAGAGAAGCTGTTATACAGCAATGCATAGGGCATAACACAGATGGTAAAAACAAAGGTTAGTAAATGAGATAGAGTTAATTGCTCAGCATATTGTTAGTATTTTTTGCAGGAAATCATAAGAGTAATCAACGAATGAAGGTATAGGAAAGCATCAATTCTGTCAAGGTAGCAAGGAAGGACAAGGTTTAAAGGGCAAAGATATAGAAAGGAGACCCAAATGATAACACAAAAGAAAAATATAAAGCAGGAGCAAAATAATTGAAAGAATAGAAACATAAGAGTTATTTAGATTTGTAATTTTTTTCTTGTAGAAGGGTGTAAAAGGGAGTTGGGTAGATGCTAGTTTGTACAAATGGTATTCTTCCGCCAAAAGAGAGGGTTATAATTAAAAAAAAAACCTTTAAAAGAAGAAGAAGAAGAGAAAAAAAAACATTGCTCTTTTTTCAAAAAATGCTCTCAACTTCTAGAGAGAGAAAATCCCGTTTTTAGAGAGAGAAAATCTCCATTCTTGGATGAATCAAGCTCTCTTCAAGCTCAAAATGGAGCAAAAGGTTTTATTATTAAATAATAAATCATATGCCTTGATATTTAAAGAAACCGTGCAGCAACCACGGGCTTTCGTAACCAAAAACGGGAGTCCCACTATTATCTTCTCCAACGAGCAAATGCATAGGTTCCTGGAACCGTACGAATACACGCTTGTAGGGAAATTTTCCCATGGCCGACCTCGCACAAGCGAGTTACACAAGTTCATAGAAACATTGAAGCTTAAAGGTAGAGTGAATTTTGCCGATTATGATGCGAAACATGTTTTTCTCCAATGCTGTATGGAGGAGGATCACTATCGGCTGTGGCAGAGAGGGATATGGTATGTCGAAGGACTCCCCATTCATGTGCTGAAGTGGACGAAAAACTTCAGCCCACTCGAGGAAGCCCCCATTGCCCTGGTATGGTTTACTCTACCGAATCTGCCATTGTTTTTGTTTAACACGCAGGCCTTTCATGATATTGCTTCTTGCCTCGACAAGCCAATGCTTCGGGATGAAGCAACTACCTCCATGACAAGAACAGGCAGTGCTCGAGTATGTGTAGAGTGTAGTTTACTCACACAGTCGCCTAGCAAGATATGGATAGGCGGCGGGGACAATGGACAGAATGAAGGGTTTTGGCAAACTGCCATACACGAACATCTTCCTCCCTACTTCTTCGGCTGTAGAAGACTTGGCCACGATATAGAAGAGTGCCGAGTTGGGAAAAAAGAGAGTGAGAGAGAGAACGGGCAGGAAGGTAAGGGTAGATGGGTAGAAAAATGGGTAAGAGTGGATGTTAGTGTCCCGAAAGAGCATACCGAAAAGCTGGAATAAGGGGGATTCCTTGGAAAAAGCTTAAGTGAAGTGGAAGGAGAGGGAGAGAGAGTGGAAGTGAAAGGCAGATTTGAAGAGAAGGGAGGCATAAATATAGTGCAACCCGAGGATGGCTATGAAGGCGGGGAGGGGGAAGAAATGGAGGAAGGATGGGAGAAGGTGAAAGCTAGAGGGAGAAAGGGGAAAAAACTCAAAACTAGAAGAATTTTAAAAGAAAAACTAGACGATTACAGCTGGATAGATGAAGACCTTCTGCATTTTTCAGATGAAGTTTCAGTGGCCTTTAGTTGCCCTCCAACATGTGGAGAAGAAGAAAATAGAAAAGCCTCAACCGAAAAGATAAAAGATGATCTAGATATTTACGAGGAAGAATGAGATATGCTATTCAGAGACCAAGCAAAGGAAGCTATCAAATGAATGGCTATGCATCTTGGGCAGCAGGTAAAATACAATGATATTATGCATGCTTTTTCTTATACCTCTAAGATCCAAGAAATATGAAAAAATATTTAAATAAGACTTACGACTCTAAATGCACAACTAGATCTCAAGCAAAGTCAGTAATTAATGGATAGGTGTCTCTTCTGGAACATTAGCGGGGTAGCAAATAACTCTTCAAATTAATAGATTGAAACAATTAATAAAAATATATAAAATTTCTTTATTAATTATAGCAGAACCTAAGGTCCATAAACACCAAATTATAAAATATAGTGAAAAATTAGGGTTTAAAAATGCGTATGCAAACTTGAATAGTAAACTCTAGATTATGTGGCAAAAAGATTTTAACCCATTGCTAAATGGGTTAAAATCCATAAAAGCCACCAAATAAGAGGCGATTTTAAATTTCAAAATATGTGGGTTAAACACTCGGATTTTGATAGGATGGTTCGATAATCTTGGGAAGAGCCAGCTTCGGGAAAGCCCATGCAGGCTTTTTCAGCTAAACTACTCAGGCTAAAAAGATGCTTTAAAGCACGGAATAAATAAGTTTTCAGAAATATAAACCAACAAATAAAACAACCGGAAGAAGAAGTGGCAAAGCTAGAAATAATATATGACACTACGAATAAGGAAGACGATAGAAGTGAACTTAGTAAGGCAAAAGGTAAATTGAGGCTTAAGCTATACATGGAAGAAATATTCTGGAAACTGCGATTAAAAGTTAAATGGTTGAAAGAAGGAGATAAGAATACAAAATTTTTTCATAATATGAGCAAGATAAAAACAAACAAAAATAAAATCAAAGGTATAAAAAATGATGAAGGAAAATGTGTGGAAGAAGATTATAAAATAAGAGCCCTCTTTGAAAAAATTTTTTAAAAAACATCTATGTGGACAGCATATTCATGAAGGGGATACACTAATAAAAGAAAGCAGGTTAAATATTACTAATGAACAAAATCAAATGATGGAAAAGATCACGGATATGGATGAGATTAAAAATGTAGTATTCAGCATGGACAAAGATAGTCCAACAGGATCAGACGGCTGGAATAGTAATTTTTTCCAGGTATGCTGGGAAATTATTGAAAAAGATCTTGTACTTGCTATTTCTAGTTTTTTTGGAGGGGCGGATATTCCAAAAACATGGGCGAATTCTCTCATTGTATTGATACCAAAAAACAAATCCACACAAAAATGTGAGGACTTTAGACCCATAAGTTTATGTAATGCGATATATAAGATTTTAGCTAAAATTTTACCAAAAACTTTACTAAATTCTCTCATTGTATAATTATCTGTAATGAGATGAAAGGGTTATTAAGTGATATTTTGCCATATATAATATCACAGGAACAAACGAGCTTTGTTAAAAATAGGTTAATGATGGAAAATATAAGATTGGCAGCTGAGATGATGAAAGACATAACAATTAAAACAAGAGGAGAGAATTTAGTAGTAAAGTTAGACTTATCAAAAGCATTTGATAGGGTAGAATGGAATATACTCTGTTATACCATGAGAAAATTTGGCTTCTTAGAGTTATGCATTGATATGATATACAGATGTGTGTCTAGTGTTTGGGTTAAAGTCATTATAAATGGGACAAAATGAGAAGAATTTAAGACTAAAAGAAGCTTAAGGCAAGGAGACCCGTTATCTCCTTTATTATTTGATATATATTTAGAAATGTTAATACTAAATTTAAAGAAAAGAATGTCTGAAGGTAAGATCATACTATTCAGACAACCAAAAAAATACCCCAAGAATAGGCTGTCTGGCATATGCCGATGATCTTATAATTTTTACAAATGCAAGCAAAAGATCTTTGATAAACTTTATGGATCTTTTACATACATTTGAAACTGAAACAGGGCAGGCGATAAATATAAAAAAGTGCCAGTTTATGCTGGCAAAGAAAGTAATAGAAAAGGTGA
This sequence comes from Sapria himalayana, assembly GCA_029783825.1. Lineage (NCBI taxonomy): Eukaryota > Viridiplantae > Streptophyta > Magnoliopsida > Malpighiales > Rafflesiaceae > Sapria > Sapria himalayana. Next base: position 623,972 of record JAREIK010002829.1, read on the forward strand.
TAAATAAAGTAAAGAACATTACAAGATTTATCCAGAATCAAGGAGCGCTAATGTATCTAGGCTGTCCTATATATGAAGGTAGACTGAAAGAAGAATATTTAATATCACTATAGGATAAAATGAATATAAAAATAGCATGATGGAAAGAAGAGCTACTGGGCTTTGGGGGCAGGATTACATTAATCTCTCATGTCCTCCAAAGCACATTAGTGCATATTCTATCAATTATTTATCCTCGTAAAAAATTTCCAAATAAATTAGAATCAGGAATGGCTAACTTTTTATGGGGGAAAAAAGATACAAAGAATAAATTCACTGGAAAAGATGGGAAGATATTTGCTACCCAAAAGAGGAAGCCGGATTAGGATTAATGAGGTTACAGGACATGGCAGACGCTTGGGACTGTAAAGGATGGTGGAGGTTAAAAAATGATAGACTCTGGGCGAGCTTTATGAGAGCGAAATATTTAGAACATGAAAAGGTAAACAGAAAAAAGGCTTCGAATAACTGGAAAGCATTAGAAAAACAGAAAGAAATGGTTGAATCTCATTCTAAAGAGGAGAAAAGTGGATGGAAATGGACCCTTACTCCGTAAGGTAACTTTACGCTCAAAATGGTCAAGAATTTGATACGAAAAAAAAATATGATAAATCCAATTTTTAAATGGGTATGGAAAGTAGGTACCCCACAAAAAATGTGCTCTCTTTTATGGAAAGTTCTTGTGAATGCTTTACCGGTAGATACAAACATTCAAAGAAAGGGTATAAAGATAGTTTCAAGATGCAATTGCTGTCTTCAAGCAACACAATCTACGGATCATCTATTTTCAGAAGGTAAAATTGCAGTATAAATATGGAAAAGTTAGTAACATTTAATAATATAAATAAAAAAGAAGAAACTTTAATAGATAGGTTTAAGAGGTGGAGGAGGGACTCCCCTAACACACCAACCAAAAAATGGCTAAACCAAAATTTACCACACGTAGTAATTTGGTATATATGGAAAGCAAAGAATAAAAGTAGATTCGCGGGCATAAAAATGAGCACAGATGATATCTTAAAAGACATTAAGTTAGAGGTTAGTAGTATATTTTGCATAAAACCTATCATAATAGATAATATTGAAATGGAAAAAGAAGTTAGGAAAACATGGAACCTCTCCACTAATATTATAAGGATTCATTGGGTTAAAAGTATAAGCTGGAACAGCCCCCCAGAATGGAAGCTATCATTGAATACTGATGGTAGTTTCAATAGAGATTTAGGAATTGCAGGAGGTGGAGGAGTAATAAGAGACTCTGAAGGTAGAATTAGGAAAGCTTTCACTATTGTTGGGAAATCCTACTCTGCACTGCACTCAGAAATTAGGGCACTAAAGGAAGGATTATATGTCTGTAAGAAGCTAGGGTATAGAAATTTGCAAATACAGGTAGACTCAACATTACTGGTTGAGTTATTTAATAAAAAACTAGTACTGTGGCGGCATGAGGAGGAGTTAGAAATAATAGTGAATCTTGCTAAAGAATTGAATGCATCAATATCACATGTATACAGGGAAGCAAACGCATTGGCAGACAAACTTGCTAAAATAGGATTGCTAGAAGGGGCTGCGGAGTATGATGAGGAATCTTTACCGATAAAATTGAAAGGAATAGCAAGATTAGATAAACTTGCATTCCCTTACCTAAGAATAAGTAAGAATAGATAGAAATAGTGTTTAAAGAAATATTATTGTGCGGTGTGAAGTTTTCCTGGCAGGGAATGTCTCTGTGGGAAAAAGCCAAATATACAGAGCCAGGTGAATCAGCAAGAGGTAGAAGGGACAGTAAGATGTACTGAAATTTTAGTATTATTTGTTGCATGTTTCCTTTGTTTTCTTAGCAGCATAACAGGTTCGAAGCACAGAAAAGATAGCAAAGGATGATGCGTTAGGAGGATGAACAACTTTTATCTTGTTTTTCAAAACTTCTTTTTTAGTTTTATCGTTTGAGATCCGAAACCTTGATTAAAGGAAAGGATGAGTCATGTGTTAATTTATGAGTCAAAAGGTCAATAGAATCCAGCATATAGAATCTGGAATAGTTTAAAACAGGAGCAAAGTAGGGGGCAATTTCAGATTTGGAAAAAAAGGCAATAGACTCAAAAGGTTAGAGGACAAAGGAAGGAGAAAGGGAGGGCTAAAAAATTGCGGAATGAAAATCCAGCGGGAGAAGTTCTTATATATCAATGCATAGGATATAATACAGGTAGTACAAACAAAGGTAAGTAAAAGAGATAGAGTTAATCTTTAGACATATTGTAAGTATTTTTTGTAAAAAATTATAGGAGTAATCAATGAATGGAGGCATAAGAAAGCTTCAAACCGGCCAAGGTAGCAAGGAAAGATAAGGTCTAAAGGGTAAAGGGTAGAAAGGAGACATAAAAGTTAATACAAAAGGGAAATATAAAGCAGGAGCGAAAGTGCCTAAAGTATAGAAACATATAAGCTTATTTAGACTTGAAACTTTCTTTTTCTTGGATAAGGGTGTAAGAGGGAATTGGGTAGATGCTAGTTTGTACAAATGGTATTCCTCCGCCAAAAGAGAGGATTATAATTGATAATAAAAACTAAAAAAAAAGAAGAAGAATAAGAAGGATTTTTTTTAGCGGTCTCTTCAAAAACGCTCTCAACTTCTAGAGAGAGAAAACCTTGTTTTTAGAGAGAGAAAATCACCATTTTTGCTTAATTCAAGCCTCTTTCAAGCTAGAAATTGAGCATAAGGACTTATTAGTCAATAATAAGTCATTTGCTTCAGTTTTAAAGGGGACCTCGCCACCTTCACGAGGTTACGAGAAAAAAAATGGGAGTCCTGTCGTCATCTTCTCAACACACGAGATGCAGTGCCTCCTGCAACCGCTCGAACATATGCTCGTCGAAAAATTTTCCCATGGAAGACCGAAAGCGAACGCCATACAGAAGTTCCTCTCCTTACTCAAGCTCACTGGAAGGGTTAAGTTCGCTGATTATGACGTGAAACACGTCTTCCTACAGTGTAGTTCAGACGAGGACCATTATCGACTTTGGCACAGAGGATTATGGCATGTCGACGGCTACCCCATGCGAGTCCTAAAGTGGACTAAAAACTTCACCCCACTGGAGGAGGCGCCGATAGCCCCGGTATGGTTCTCCTTACCACATCTTCCATTATTTTTATTCAATCCTCAGGCTCTCCATACTATTGCTTCTGTCTTGGGGAAACCCATGATTCGGGATGAAGCAACAGTAGCCATGACAAGGCCAAGCAATGCCCGAGTGTGTGTTCAATGTAATCTACTCACACAACCGCCCAATAAGATATGGATAGGGAGTGGGGAAGAGGGACAACAAGAGGGGATTTGGCAAACCGCCATACCAGAAAACATGCCAACCTACTACTTAAAATGCAAAAGAATAGGACACAAAATGGGAGAATGTAGGGCTGGGATGGAGGAGAAAGGAAAGGGCCAGGAGCTGCAAGGAAAAATAAGGAGGATAGAGAGATGGATAAGGAAGGGGGAGAGTGCACCGAAAGGTTTCATAGAGGGGCAGGAATAGGGGGAATTTAAAAAGATCGGAATGGGAGAGGAGGGAGATGAAAGAAGGAGAGAGAGAGAGAAATCCCCATTAGATAATTCAGTAAGTCATAATAGGAGCATAGCTGTAACACAAGATACAGAAATGTGTTTAGAGGGAGAGGATGAGGCAGAAAATAAGGAAGAATGAGAAGTGGTACGAAGCAAAAGGAAATTTAAGAAAAAAATTAAAACTAGAAGGGTTTTAAAGGAGAAGTTGGAGGATTATAGCTGGATGAATGATGATCTTCTGGACTTTTCAGAAGAGGAATCAGATGTCCTAAGTTGCCCGCTAATAGGTAGGGATGAAGAACATGGGGAAGGTCATTTGGGGAAGATGAAGGACGACCTAGAAATATGAGGAAGATTGGGAAAAGCTCACTAGGGGGCAAGCCATGGAGGCCATAAAAAGTATGGTCATGCATCTCGGGTAGCAGGTAAATTATAATAAAATAATACAGACATCTTCAAACATACCTAAGACTCCAAGGAATATGAAGAAATATATGAATAAAACGTACTAATCAAAATGCACAGCTAGATCTCAAACAAAAATAGGATTTAATGGATAGATGTCTTTATTGGAATATTAGGGGGGTGGATAATAACCCCTCGATAAATAGGCTTAAACAAATAATAAAGACATATAAAATTCCTCTTGTTGTCATTGCAGAGCCCATGATCCAACAGGAACAATTAACTAAATATAGTGAAATTTTAGGATTTAATAATGCGTTTACTAATTTAAATAGTAAACTCTAGCTCATGTGGCATAACAACATGGACATTGTTATATTAAAAGATACGGAACAGGTAATTCACTTCAAAACAAATAAAGAAGTAGATGATATAATTTCGGTAGTGTATGCGAAAAATGATAAAAAATCCAGATCACTCTTATGGGAAGAGATGCAAGAAATTGCATCAAAAAATACCCCCTGGATAATAGGGGGGGGGGGGGGGGGGGGGGTGTGGATTTTAATGTAATAAGAAGCACACATGAAAAGAAAGGATGGAAAACACTAGATATAGCAGCAATGACACAATTTAATAACATAATTGGTAGCTCTAATTTAATTGAAATAGATTTTACAGGCTCAAGATACACATGGTGTAATAATTGGCGAAAAAGAGGGGCAATTTGGGCCAGACTGAATAGGGTACTGTGCAATGCTAAGTGGGTAGCCTCACACGGAATTACTGGACTTAGACATTTAAACAGAACGTGCTCGGATAATAGTCCACTGCTCATAACAGTCGAAAAAAATCATAGAATCACAAGTAATTTTAAATTTCAAAACATGTGGGAAAAACTCACAGGAATTGAAAAATTGGTCAAAGAATCATGGTTAGAGCCAGCATTGGGTAAGCCCATGCAAGCCTTAATGGTTAAACTATACAGATTAAAAAAGAATCTAATAATATGGAATAAAGAAAATTTTGGAAATCTAAATCAAAATATAAAACAAGCAGAGGAAGAAGTGGAAAAACTAGAACATGAATATGATAACACAAATAGGGAGGAAATCAGACAAGAATTAAGCATAGCTAAAGGTAACTTGAGATTAAAATTACACATGGAAGAAATATATTGGAAATAGCGCGCTAAAATTACATGGCTTAAAGATGGAGACAGAAATACAAAATTCTTCCATAATATGAGTAAAATAAAAGTCCAACAAAATAAAATTAAAGGCATTAAAAATGATGAAGGAATTTGGGTAGAAGAAGATAAGCAGATAGCAACCTTCTTTGAGGAATTTTTTAAAAATCAACTAAGTGGTCAAGTTTCCCATGAACGGGATTCATTAATGAATGAAATTAGTAAAGTAATCACTGATGATCAAAAAAAAATAATGGAGAGGATTCCCGAGGAAGAAGAGATAAAAAATGCGGTTTTTAATCTGGACAAGGATAGTGCGGCAAGCCCAGATGGCTGGAATAATTATTATTTTTAGCTAAATTGGCAAATAATTAAAAATGATCTAGTCCCTACAATTGCTAGTTTCTTTGTAGGGGCGGAAATTCCAATGTCTTGGGCAAACTCATTTATTGTGTTAATCCCGAAAAAAGAATCACCACAGAAATATGAGGATTTTAGCTCAATAAGCTTATGTAATGCGATTTATAAGATTCTTACGAAAATATTACAAAACAGATTAAGTAATATCTTACCACTCATAATCTCTCAGGAACAAATGGGTTTTGTTAAACACAGGCTAATGATCAAAAATATAAGACTAGCATCAGGAAACGATGAGGGAGTTACCAATAAAAACAAGAGGAAATAATCTAGTTGTTAGACTAGATTTATCTAAAGCATTTGATAGGGTAGAATGAGACACTCTTTGTTTTGCTATGAGGAAATTCGGATTCTCTGAATTATGCATTGATTTGATATATAGATGTGTCTCAAGTGCATGGGTTAAAATCATCATAAATGGAAGAAAGGTGGCGAATTTAAGCCAAAAAGGAGTTTAAGGCAGGGGGACCCACTTTCTCCCTTATTATTTGATATATACCTAGAATTGCTAATTCTTAATTTAAATAAAAGAATGACAGAAGGTAAAATTATTCCTTTAGACAGCCAAAAAATACCCCACGAATAGGTTGTTTAGCATACGCTGATGATCTAATAATTTTTACGAATGCTAGTAAAAGTTCTTTGAGGAACCTTATGGATCTTTTACAAACATTTGAAACATAAACTGGGCAAATAGTGAACAAAAAGAAGTGTCAGTTCATGATAGCAAAAAAAAACCATAGAGAAAGAGGCAAATAAGATTAAGAACATAACATGTTTCACTCATGATAAAGGAGCCTTAATGCATTTAGGCCGTCCTATATATGAGAAAAGATTGAGAGAAAATTATTTAGCTTTCTTATAGGATAAAATCAGAAAGAAAATAGCAGGTTGGAAAGAAGAGCTATTGGGTTTCGGGGGGAGGATCACTCTTATTTCTCACGTACTTCAAAGTACATTGGTACATATACTATCAGTCATTCACCCACCAAAGAAATTTACAAAAAACTTGAATCAGAAATGACTACCTTCTTTTTGGGGCAAAAAATAGGGAAAAAATAAACTTAACTGGAAGAACTGGGAAGACATTTCCTTCCCAAAAGAGGAAGCAGGTTTAGGTATAATTAACTTGCAGGTCATAGCCACAGCATGGGACTGTAAAGGATGGTGGAGGCTAACAGACAGTGATAGCCTCTAGGCTAAATACATGAAAGCCAAATATATAGGATATAAGACTCAACACCAGAAGAAAGCCTTGAATAACTGGAAGGCATTAGAGAAATAGAGGGATATAGTATATTCTCACTCCATTCTGAAAAAGAGTGGATGGAAATGGACTTTCACTCCACAAGGTAACTTTACTTTAAAATCGGTTAAAGAATTGATTAGAAAGAAAAAACCTGAGTTATCCCTATTTAAATGGGCATGGAAGGAAGACATTCCTCATAAAATGTGTTCACTAGCATGGAAAACATTTGTGAATGCCTTGCCAGTTGACACAAATGTACAAAGAAAGGGTATAATAATGGTATCCAGATGTGACTGCTGCTGTGAAGCAATAGAATCAATGGATCATCTTTTATCAAAAGGAAAAATTGCATTAGAAGTCTGGAGAGAGCTACAGGAAACCTAAACAAATTAGCAACAAAGAAGATGGAATAATAGAAAGAATTAAAAAATGGAGTAAGGAAAACACAGTTAGCCCTGCTAGAAATTGGCTCTCTCAAAATTTATCACATGTAGTAATTTGGTGCATATGGAAAGCCCGAAATAAGAGTAGATTTGAAGGTATAAAAATGAATGCAATTGAAATCTTAAAAGAAATTAGGAAAGAAATTAGTAATATATCAAGTATAAAGCCTATAAGAGCAGAGAATAAAGAAATGGATAAGGAAATAGAGAAGTCATGGGATCTCACCATCAATATAAGTAAGCACCATTGGGTTAGAAGTATAAGTTGGAATAGGCCCCCTGAGGGAAAGTTTTCTCTTAATACGGATGGTAGCTTCAATAGGGATACATGTATAGCGGGAGGGGAAGGAGTAATTAGAGATTCTAGAGGGATTATTATTAAAGCATTTACTCATGCGGGGAAAGGCCTTCTCGGCTCTACACACAGAAATAAAGGCATTGAATATAGGTTTAAATGTTTGTAAAAAGATGGGATATAATAAATTACAAATACATGTAGATTCACTGTTACTGGTAAACTTAGTAACCAAAAAAGCATCCTGATGGAGACACGAGGAGGAAATAGAAATAATAATGAATCTCATTAAAGAACTGAAGGTCTCAATAACACATATATATATGGAGTCAAATACATTGGCAGATAGTCTTGCCAGAATAGGATCGGTAAGACGTAAGAGGAGAGACTGAATATAATGAGGAATCCATGCCAGGGAATTTAAAAGGAATAGCTAACCTAGATAAGAGGGCATTTCCTTACTTGAGAATAAAAATGATTAGGAAAATTAATCAATAAGTCAATGACCTCAATAGAAACTAATGATAAGGTGATAGACTTAGATGTAGGGAAATTTCTGTCCCTGCATGTAAGTCTATCAACAATGTGCTAAAGGAAATAAGGAGCTTGAGAAAGGTAAGTTCGCGGGTAGTGCTTGTATTTGTTTGCTTGCTATTTTTCTGTTTTCGTAGCAGCATAGAGCATTAAATGGAAGTGCAGAAATTGTAGCAGCCATAGGCAATGCTGGAAGTCTATTGTTATGTCATTTATTTACTGCATAATTAAAGAGTCTGTCCAATGCACCTGTGTTATTGTTTGAGCTTTAAAGAACTACAAATGTCATGTGTTATATAGTAATGATAATAGGATCTAGGAGCTGTTAGGGGTAAGATTAGGAACCGGTGAAAAGAGAAGCTGTTACCAAGATTACAGCCCAAGCGGTGAAGAAGTAAGCGGCCTAGGAATAAATGAAAGGTAAAGTAGGAAAAGCTTCCTATCAACACAATGGAAGTTACAAGCAAAGAGGGCTAAACGTTAGAAGCATGCGGTTGAACATAACGGTAAACATAAGGAATAAGATATACTGACGGATATATTTCTTCTTTGTATTTGCTACAGGAATCTAGTGCATTTAAAGAAAGGAATCAGGGGAGATAAGTGAAAGTGAATAAGCCAATACAGCACAGGAAAATCAAAAAATGAGTGAAGTCAAAAGCAGAATAAATGAATTTATAGCTCAAGGGAAAAGCTGCAATGGAAGCATAAATTATGCATTAAAATGGAAATTAAGTTCAGGCTTTAATTAGGTTATTTTGTATGCTCATTTAAGTTTTATGCTATTAGGAAAAAAGGGGAAAGGTTGTAAAAGAGGGAAAGGGTAGAATTAGTTTGTACAAACGGTATTCTTCCGCCAAAAGAGAGGGCTATAATTAATAAACAAAATTTCCAAAAGAAGAAGAAGAAGAAGAACATAATAAAAAACAAAAAATGGTTCTTTTTTTTCAAAAACGCTATCAATTTCTAGAGAGAGAAAATTCCATTTTCTAGAGAGAGAAAATCTCCATTTTTGCTCAAAATAAGCTCCATTCAAGTTGAAAATGGAGCAAACTGACTTATTAATAAATAATAAGTCATTTGTTTCGATTTTAAAGGGGACATCACCGATTTCACGTTCTCACGGGAACAAAAACGGACATCCAGTGCTCATCTTCTCAACCGAAGAAACGAAAAAGCTCATGGAACTGTTTGAACACACGCTCATCGGGAAGTTCTCCCACGGAAGACCTCACGTGAGTGACGTCCAAAAGTTTATCGCCTCTTTGAAGCTCAACGGTAAGGTGAAGTTTGCAGACTTCGACGCTAAACACGTCGTGCTGTAATGCTCTCTGCTGGAAGACTACTATCGTCTATGGCAGAGAGGCTTATGGCAGGTAGATTGATTTCCCATGCGAGTTTTGAAGTGGACAAAGGATTTTACTCCACAGGAAGAGGCACCCATAGTCCCGGTATGGTTTACATTACTGTATCTTCCATTATATTTATTTAGTGCACACTCTCTCTTTGCTATATCGTCATGTTTGGGAAAACCTATGCAATGAAATGAGGCCACTGTCGCCATGTCCAGGCCGAATAAAGCTCGAGTATGTGTCGAGTATAATTTTCTGTCTCAGCCGCCTAGTAAGATATGGATATGCAGTGGGGAAGGAGAACAAGCCGATGAGTTTTGGCAAATAGTCATTCCCGAAAGCTTGCCATCTTACTGTTCTAGCTGTAAGAGGCTCGGGCATGACACAAGTCAATGCAAGGCGGACGTAGAGGTGAAGGATGAAGCTATTCGGCAAGAAGATAGAGGCGGGAAGACCACCAAATGGATAAGAAAGAAGGATGAAACCATTTACAGAAAGTTACACAAAGAAGATAATAAACGCCCGAATAGATTAGAAGAATTGGAGGAGAATGGTAGGAAAGATCAAATCGTGTATAAAGAGGCTAACACGACTGAAAAACAGAATGAAGAGATAAGTAAAGAGGAAGGGGGGAATGGGGATGCAAATGATGGATGGAAGGAGGTAAAACACAAGCGAAAACATTCTAGAAAAACTAAAACCAGAATAGTTTTAAAAGAAAAACTTGAGGATTATAACTGGTTAAATGATGATCTTCTGGACTTTCCAGAAGACGAATCAATTATCTTCAGCTGTCCCTCAATAAACAAGGATGAAGAATCGTAAGAGGAGAGTTTCGAAAACACTAAGGATGATTTATCAATATACAACAAAGATTGGGAAAAGCTTTCGAGAAATCAAGTTATGGATGCCATTAAACGAATGGCCATGGAACTAGGGAAACAAGTTAAATACAATGAGATAAGGCAAGAAATTTTTAATACCCCTAAAACCCCAAGGAATATGAAGAAATATGCTAATATGGTTTATGATTCTAAGTGTACAACTAGAGCTCAAGCTAAACTAGGTTTTAATGGATAGATGTCTATATTGGAATATTCGGGGGGTCGCTAATAACCCAACCCTAAACAGGCTAAAACAATTGATTAAAATAATCAAAATATCTTTAGTTGTTATTGCTGAACCAATGGTACAGCATGATAAATTAATTAAATATAGTGAAACTTTAGGGTTTAAAAATGCGTATGCCAACCTAAATAGTTAACTCTGGATTATGTGGCATAATAAGCTGGAAATTGAAATATTAAAAGATACAGAACAAATAGTTCATTTTAAATTAAACAAGCAAGCAAATCAAATAATTTCGATAGTCTATGCTAAAAAAGATAAAAAATCTTGGTTAACTTTATGGGAGGAGATGAAAGACATAGCGAAAAGAGACTCCCCTTGGATTATAGGAGAAGATTTTAATGTAGTAAAAAGTCATTGTGAGAAGAAAGGAGTAAAACCACCAGACACGATAGCTATGACTCAATTTAATAATACAATAGCCTCTACCAATTAAATGGATATAGATTTCATAGGATCAAGATACACCTGGTGTAATAACTGGCGGAAGAGAGGAGTAATCTGGGCAAGGCTAGATAGGGTCATGTGTTATTCTAAATGGGTAACCTCTCAAAAAATTACCAGGCTGAGACACTTAAATAGAACATGTTCTGATCATAGCCCACTATTAATTATAATACATTAGAGCCAGATAGTCACACCTAATTTTAAATTCCAAAACATGTGGGCTAAGCACCCAAGCTTCGAAGGGCTTGTGAAAGAGTTCTAGCTAGAACCATCTCTGGGAAAGCCAATACAAGCCCTTATGGTCAAGCTTTTAAGATTAAAAAGAAGATTAAAAACATGGAATAAAAAGGTTTTTGGTAATATTAATCAAGAAATTAAAAAAGTAGAGGAAGAAGTAGCTAAGTTGGAACATGATTTCGATAGCACAAACAATAAAAATACTTGGCAAGAATTAAGTAAAGCTGAAGGAGAGCTGAGATTGAAACTACACATGGAAGAAATTTATTGGAAACAGTGATCAAAAATTAAATGGTTAAAAGACGGAGAAAAAAACACTAAATTCTTCCACAATATGTGTAAAATTAAATCTCAAAAAAACAAAATTAAAGCAATTAAAAATGGATAGGGAATATGGGTGGAAGAAGAAAAGCAAATAAGTACTCTCTTTGAAGAATTTTTTAAAAATCAATTATGCAGTCAGTCACAGCGCGTGGGAAACTCACTAATGACAGAGATTAGTGCAATCATCACGGAAGAACAAAATCAAATTATGGAAATGATTCCAGAAGAACTTGAGGTTAAAGAGGCAGTATTCAGCCTAGATAAAGATAGTATAGTAGGGCCAGATGGTTGGAATAACTTTTTCTTCCAATCAAACTGGCATATTGTTAAAAATGAGCTAGTCCCTGCAATTGCCAGCTTTTTTGTAGGGGCGGAAATACCAAAATCTTGGGCAAAATCATATATAGTATTAATCCCTAAAAAAGAAATGCCATAGAAATGCGAGGATTTTAGACCTATAAGTCTATGTAATGCTATTTATAAAATATTAACTAAAATTCTACTATTTAGATTAAGCTCCATCTTACCCTCTATAATATCTCAGGAGCAAACGGGGTTCGTTAAAAATAGGTTAATGATAGAAAATATTAGGTTGACATCTGAGATGATGAAAGAGATAGCAAGTAAAACCAGAGGAAAGAATTTAGTGCTAAAACTAGATTTGTCCAAAGCATTCGACAGGGTCGAATGGGATACTCTATGTTTTGCTATGAGAAACTTTGGTTTTCCCGAGTTAACCATAGATCTAATATATAGATGTATCTCTAGTATATGGGTAAGAATAATTATAAACGGGAAGATAGGCGAGGAATTTAAACCAAGCAAAAGTCTAAGGCAAGGAGATCCATTGTCTCCTCTCCTTTTCGATATATATCTAGAATTATTAATTCGAAATCTGAATAAAAGAATGTCAGAAGGCAAAAAAATACCTTTCTGACAACCGAAAAATACACCAAAAATAGGATGTTTAGCTTATGCGGATGACATTATAATATTCACGAATGCAAGTAAAAAATCAAAAATGAATTTATGGATCTCCTTCAAATATTTGAAAATGAAACAGGCCAAGTTGTAAATAAGAATAAATGTCAGTTTATGGTATCTAAAAACATGAAAGTAAATGTAGTAAATAAAATCAAGAGTATTACAGGTTTTTCAGAAATTAAAGGAGTCTTAATATACCTAGGATGCCCTATATATGAGGGAAGACTCAAAGAAAAATATCTAATTTCTCTTCAGGATAAACTGAGAAAGAAAATTGCAGGTTGGAAAGAATAGCTGTTGGGCTTTGGAGAGAGAATTACGTTAATTTCACATATTATCAGTTATTCACCCTCCTAAGAATTTCACTAAAAAATTTGAATCAGAAATGGCCAACTTCTTATGGGGTAAAAGAGATGGGAAAAAAAATTACACTGGAAAAACTGGGAAGATATTTGTTACCCTAAAGCAGAAGTAGGCTTAGGTATAATGAACTTACAGGATTTGGCCAAGGCCTGGGATTGTAAGGGCTGGTGGAAACTTTAAGAAAGTGATAATCTCTGGGCAAGATTCATGCGTGCTAATTATTTAGCTCATAAGCATAGGAGCCCAAAGAAAGTTTCGAATTACTGGAAATCAAGGGAAAAACAAAAGGAGTTAGTAGACACGCACTCTATACTAAAACAGAGCGGTTGGAAATAGACTCTAACCCCACAAGGAAATTTCACCTTAAAGTCAGTAAAGGAATTGGTTAGGAACAAAAAACCTGCCCAAATGATATTCAAATGGGTTTGGCAAGAGAATGTTCCTCAGAAAATGTGCTTTCTTACATGGAAGGCCTTCGTAAATGCCTTACCAGTAGACACTAATGTACAAAGAAAAGGGAAAAAATTGGCATCAATATGTGAATGCTGCTCTGAAGCTGTAGAATCAATGGAACACTTAATCTCTAAAGGTATAATTGCTTTGGAAGTATGGAAATAGCTAGAAGAAGCAAATCAATTAAGTAAAAAAGAGGATGGACTAATAGACAGACTTAAAAAATGGGGAAGTAAATCTACATAATATCCCACTAGAACTTGGCTCAATCTAAAACTACCACATGTAATAATCTGGTGCTTATGGAAAGCTAGAAATAAAAGTAGATTTGAAAATATAAGGATGAATTCAACAGAAATAATAAAAGATATTAGAAAAGAGATAACCAATATATCAATTATAAAACCTATTAGAATAGACAAAGAGAAGTTAGATAAGCAGGATGAGAAGATATGGGATCTTACGTTTAAAATTTATAGTCAACAATGGGCCAAAAGAATAAGCTGGAATAGCCCCCCAGTAGGCAAGCTTTCTCTTAACACAGGTGACATCTTCAATAGGGATACCACAATAGCAGGAGGGGGAGGTTTAATAAGAGACTCGTAAGGGAGAGTAATGAAAGCCTTTACTCTTTCTAGTGTAGCATCTTCAGCTCTCGAATCAGAAATAAAAGCCTTGAAAATTGGATTATTAATATGTAAAAAATTAGAATTTAGAAACATTCAAATTCAGGTGGATTTGAAGTTACTAGTAGATACAGTTACCAATAGAAGAATTCTCTGGAGGTATGAGGAGGATTTATAAGCAATTATAAATCTCATTATTGAATTAAAAGCTTCATTAATACATATTTATAGTGAGGCAAACACTCTAGCGGATAACCTAGCCAGAATAGGTTTGATCAGAGGGGAATTAGAATATGATAAGAACTCCATGCCGCTCAAATTAAAAGGAATTTCTCGACTAGATAAATTATCCTTCCCTTATGTAAGAATAAAAAAGATTAGCCATAGCAAATAGGAAGCAGCTTAAAAATATTGGAAAAATTTAAATGTGGGTGGGCAGCTGGCTATGTAGGGGAATTTCTGTCTCTACAAAGCCTAGCCTTGCAAAGAACAAAGAAGGTTAAGGTAAGTCTGAAATTTCTGTTTTCTTTTTTTGGTTTTGCTGGTTTTTTATTTTGCAGGATAGTCCTTTAAGGGGCACCAATTCCAAGCTTTGCTATTTAAAAATCCAACTTGAAATTATATAAGAGTCTGTAATATGCATTGTCAAGTCATGTATTATGGTTCCTAATATCTATAAAGTCATGAGTGCGGGAATAAAGAGAGAGGAAGTCCTTAATTTTCTGTAAGGAATGTGTTAAGACTTAAACATAAAGATATATGAAAGTTAAGTGTCTAGGTTAGGTGTGTGGGAAGGCTAAAGTTGCTGCTAGGAGGATCCGAAAAAGCTTCGAAGAAGGAAGTTTAAAGCTTTACGGAATACAAAGACAGAAAAAGGGTAGGGAAAGAGGCAGAATTAAATGCTGGAAAAATACTTCAACATGGTGCAAAGGTAACAAGGAAAATAGGATATATCTTGCTATAATTTTGCAGGTAAATAAGGCATATAAAGTAGATGGAGTGAGGAAACAAGCAAAGAGGAGAGATGACCCATCACTAGGAGTGCTAAGGAAATTTAAGGGTGAAGTATCCTCGAGCAAAGTTAAGCCCGCATAGAAGTTTTTTAATATAGTTTCAATAAAGACTAGATGTTACTTAGTACTAGGAATTTCTATTTTAACTAGTCTTTAGAAATGGGGCATGAATGTAAGAGGGAAAAAGGTAGAAGTAGCTTGTACAAACGGTATTCCTCTGCTAAAAGAGAGGGTTATAAATTAATAAACAAACTTAAAAAAGAAGAAGAATAATAAGAAGAAGAATATGAAGAAGAATAAGAAGAATAAGAATAAAGAAAAAAAAATTTGTGGTTTTTTCAAAAAAATCTCACAATTTCTAGAGATAGAAAATCCCGTTTTTTAGAGAGAGAAAATCTCCATTTTTGCTCAAATCAAGCTCTCTTCAAGCTCAAACTGGAGCAAAAGGATTTATTATTAAATAATAAATTCTTTGCCTCGATATTAAAGGGACCGCGCAGCAACAACTGGCTTTCGAAACAAAAAATGGGAGTCTCGCTATTATCTTCTCCACCGAGCAAATGCATAGGTTCCTGGAACCTTTCGAATACACGTTCGTAGAGAAATTCTCCCATGGAAGGAAGACCCCGTGTTAATGAGTTACATAAGTTTTTAACTACTTTAAAGCTCAAAGAAAGTGTGATGTTCGCTGATTATGATGCTAAACACGTTTTCCTTCATTGCTGTATGGAAGAAGACCATTACAGGCCGTGGCATAGAGGGTTATGGTATGTCGAAGGACTCCCCATGCGAGTGCTGATGTGGACGAAAAACTTCAGTCCACTAGAGGAAGCCCCCATTGCCCCGGTATGGATTACTTTGCCGAATCTTCCATTGTTTTTGTTTACCTCCATGAAATGATTAGACGCTGCTCGAGTGTGTGTAGAGTGTAACCTACTCACACAGTTTCCTAGCAAAATATGGATAGCCAGTGGGGAGGATGTACAGGACGATGGTTTTTGGAAAACTGCCATACCCAAAAATCTTCCATCCTATTGCCTTGGATGCAGAAGCTTAGGCCACGATATAGAAGAGTGTAGAATCAGGAAAAAAAGAGAGTATGAGAGAGAACAAGCAGGAAGGTAAGGGTAGATGGGTAGAAAGATGGGTGAGAGTGGATGAGAGAGCCCCGAAAGCTCAAACTGAAAAGCTGGATGAAGGGGGATTCCAAGAAAAAAGCTTAGGTGAAGTGGAAGGAGAGGGTGAAAGAGTGGAAAGGAAAGGCAGATTTGAAGAGAAGGGAGGTATAAAAACAATGCAATTCGAGGAGGACAATGAAGGAAGGGAGGGGAAAGAAATGGTAGAAGGATGGGAGAAGGTGAAAGCTAGAGGGAGAATGGGGAAGAGACTTAAAACTAGAAGAGTTCCTAAGGAAAAACTAGAGGATTATAGCTGGATTGATGAAGACCTTCTGGATTTTCCAGATGAAGATTCAGTGGCCTTTAGCTGCCCTCCAACATGTGGGGAAGAAGAAAATAGACAAGGCTCAACCGAAAAGTTAAAAGATGACCTAGATATTTATGAGGAAGAATGGGATAGGCTCTCCAGGGACTAAGCAATGGAAGCTATTAAAAGAATGGCTATGCATCTTGGGTAGCAGGTAAAATATAATGATATAATGCAAGTTTCTTTTAATGCTTATAAGATTCCAAGAAACATGAAAAAATATTTGAATAAGACTTATGAGTCTAAATGCACAACTAGATCTCAAGCAAAGTTAGTAATTAATGGATAGGTGTCTCTTCTGAACATTAGAGGGGTGGCAAATAACCCTTCAATTAATAGACTAAAACAATTAATAAAAAGATATAAATTTTTTTTTAATAATTATGGCAGAACCTATGGTCCAGCAAGACCAACTAATAAAATATAGTGAAAAATTATGGTTTAAAAATGCATATACAAACTTGAGTAGTAAAATCTGAATTATGTGGCATAATTATATGGACATTAAAATATTAAAAGATACAGAACATATAGTTAACTTTAAAACTAATTCGAACATAGAAGAAATAATATCGGTGGTTTATGCGAAAAATAATAAAAAAGATAGACAAGACCTATGGAAGGAAATGCAAAACATTGCAATAAAAAATATTCCATGGATTATAGGAGGAGATTTTAAAGTGATAAGAAGTGTGCAAGAAAAGAAAGGTGGAAAACCCCCAAATGCACTGGCGATGTCACAATTTAATGATATCATAGCTAGTGCTAACTTAATGGAGGTGGACTACATAGGTTCAAATTACACTTGGTGTAATAACTGGCATAAAAGAGGAGCAATCTGGGCAAGACTGGACAGGGTCATGTGTAATGCTAAATGGGTAACGATTTATGGAGTTACGGGGCTTAGACATTTAAATAGGACCTGTTCAGATCACAACCCATTGCTCATAACAATCCATAAAAATAACTCAATAATAAGCGATTTTAAATTTCAAAATATGTGGGTTAAACACTTGGATTTTGATAGAATGGTTCGAGAATCTTGGGGAGAGCCAGCAACGGGAAAGCCCATGCAAGCTTTCTCAGCTAAGCTACTTAGGCTAAAAAAGATGCATTAAAACATGGAACAAAGAAGTTTTTGGAAATATAAATCAACAAATAAAACATGCAGAAGAAGAAGTGGCAAAGCTAGAAATAGTATATGACACTACGAATAAGGAAGAAGATAGAAGTGAACTTAGTAAGGCAAAAGGTAAATTGAGGCTTAAGCTGTACATGGAAGAAATATACTAGAAACAGAGAGCAAAAGTTAAATGGTTGAAAGAAGGAGATAGGAATACAAAATTTTTTCATAATATGAGAAATATAAAAACAAACAAAAATAAAATCAAAGGTATAAAAAATGATGAAGGAAAATGGGTGGAAGAAGATAATAAAATAATAGGCCTCTTTGATGAATTTTTTAAAAAACATTTATTCGGACAACATATTCATGTAGGGGATACACTAATAAAAGAAATCATGTTAAATATTACTAATGAACAAAATCAAATGATAGAAAAGATCCCGGATAGGGATGAGATTAAAAAATGCAGTATTCAGCCTGGATAAAGATAGTGCAGTAGGACCAGATGGCTGGAATAGTAACTTCTTCCAGGTATGCTGGGAAATTATTGAAAAAGATCTTGTTCTTGGAATTACTAGTTTTTTGCAGGGGTGGATATTCCAAAAACATGGGCAAATTATCTTGTTGTTTTAATCCCAAAAAACAAATCCCCACAGAAATGTGAGGACTTTAGATCCATAAGCTTATGTAATGCAATATATAAGATTTTAGCAAAAATTTTACAAAATAGATTAAGCGATATTTTGCCATATATTATATCACAGGAGCAAACAGGCTTTGTTAAAAAAAGGTTAATGACGAAAAATATAAGATTGGCAGCTGAGATGATGAAAGATATAGCAACTAAAACGAGAGGGGATAATTTAATGGTTAAGCTAGATTTATCAAAAGCATTTGATAGGGTAGAATGGGATATACTCTATTATACTATGAGAAAATTTAGCTTCTCAGAGCTATGCATTGATATGATATATAGATGTGTGTCGAGTGTTTGGGTCAAAGTCATTATAAATGGGACAAAAGGAGAAGAATTTAAGCCTAAAAGAAGCTTAAGGCAAGGGTATCCATTATCTCCTTTATTATTTGATATATATTTAGAACTACTAATATTAAATTTAAAGAAAAGAATGTCAGAAGGAAAGATCATTCCATTCAGGCAACCAAAAAACACCCCTAGAATAGGCTGTCTAGCATATGTAGATGATCTAATAATTTTTACAAATGCAAGTAAAAGATCTTTGCTAAATTTTATGGATCTTTTACATACATTTGAAACTGAAACAGGGCAGGCGATAAATATAAAAAAGTGCCAGTTTATGCTGTCAAAGAAAGTAATAGAAAAGGTGATAAATAAGGTAAAGAACATCACAGGATTTATCTAGAATAAAGGAGCTCTAATGTATCTTGGTTTTCCTATATATGAAGGTAGACTGAAAGAAGAGTACTTAATATCATTACAGGATAAAATGAATATAAAAATAATAGGCTGGAAAGAAGAGCTACTGGGCTTTGTGGGAAGGATTACATTAATCTCTCATGTCCTCCAAAGCACATTAATACATATTCTCTCAATTATCCACCCTCCAATGAAATTTATAAAAAAATTAGAATCAGCAATGGCTAACTTTTTATGGGGAAAAAAAGATGGAAAGAATAAACTTCACTGGAAAAGATGGGAAGATATTTGTTACCCAAAAGAGGAAGCTGGATTAGGATTAACAAAGTTACAGGACATGGCAGATGCTTGGGACTAAAAAGGATGGTGGAGGCTAAAAGAAATGATAGCCTCTGGGCGAGCTTTATGAGAGCAAAATACTTTGAACATGAAAAGGTAAGTAGAAAAAAGGCTTCGAATAATTGGAAAGCATTATAAAAACAAAAAAAAGTAGTTGAATCTTATTCTAAAATGGAGAAAAGTAAATGGAAATGGACCCTTAAACCGCAAGGTAATTTTATGCTCAAAACGGTCAAGAATTTGATACGAAAGAAAAATCAGATAAACCCAATTTTTAAATGGGTTTGGAAAGTAGGCACAGTGCACAAAATGTGCTCTCTTGTATGAAAAGCTCTTGTGAATGCATTACCGATAGATACAAATGTTCAAAGAAAGGGTATAAAGATAGTATCCAGATGCGATTGCTGTTTTCTAGCAATAGAATCTACGGGTCGCCTATTTTCAGAAGTAAAAATTGAAGTAGAAATATGGAAAAAGATAGAGACATTCAATTATACAAATAATAAGGAGGAAACTTTAATAGATAGGATTAAAAGGTGGAGGAGGGACTCCCCTAAAAGACCGACCACAAAATGGCTAAACCAAAATTTACCACCCGTAGTAATTTGCTGCATATGGAAAGCAAGGAATAAGAGTAGATTTGAGGGCATAAAAATGAGTTCAGAAGAAATCTTAAAAGACATTTAGTTAGAGATTAGTAATATATCATGCATAAAACCTATCAGAATAGAAAATATTGAAGTAGAAAAAGAAGTCAGGAAAACATGGAACCTCTCAACTAATATTGTAAGGAATCATTGGGTTAAAAGTATAAGCTGGAATAGGCCCCCAGAGGGAAAACTATCCTTGAATACTGATGGTAGTTTCAATAGGGACTTAGGAATTGCAGGAGGAGGAGAAATAAGAGACTCAGAATGCAGTATTAGGAAAGCTTTCACTCTTGTTGGGAAATTCTCCTCGGCACTCCACTCAGAAATCACGGCACTAAAAGAAGGATTACATGTTTGTAAAAAGCTAGGTTATAGAAATTTGCAAATACAAGTAGACTCAACATTGTTGGTTGAGTTATTTAATAAAAAGCTAGTACTGTGGCGGCATGAGGAGGAAATGGAAGTAATAGTTAATCTTGCTAAAGAATTGAATGCATCTATATTACATGTATACAGGGAAGCAAATACATTGACAGACAAACTTGCTAAGATAGGATTGATAGAAGGGGCAGTAGAGTACGATGAGGAATCGTTACCGATAAAATTGAAAGGAATAGCAAGATTAGATAAACTTGCATTCCCTTACTTAAGAATAAGTAAGAATAGATAGGTATAGTTTCTAGAGATATATTATTGTGAGGTGTGTAACTTTCTTGGCAGGATCTCTATAGGAAGAAGCCAAATATACAGAAACCAGGTTAATTAGCAAGAGGTAGAAGTGGAGGTAAGATGAACAAAAATTTTAGTATTGTTTATAGCATGGTTCCTATGTTTTTCTTAGCAGCATAACAGGTTCGAAGTTCAGAAAAACAACAAATGATGATGCGTTAGAAGAATGAACAATCTGTCTTTTTTGTAAAACATTTTCTTTAGATTTATCATTTGAGATGCGAAAACTTGATTAAAAGGAAAGGATGAGTCATGTGTTAATTTATGAAGTTAATAGGTTAATAGAAACTGGAAAAGTCTAGTTTAGGAGCACAGCAGGGGGCAATTACAGATCTGGAAGAGATAAAGGCAATAGACTCTAAAGGTGTGAGAACAAAGAAAGGAGAATGGTAGGGCTAATAAAAGGCAGAACGTTCAACCAGCGGGAGAAGCTGTTATACAGCAATGCATATGGCATAACACGGGCGGTAAAAAAAAAGGTTAGTAAATGAGATAGAGTTAATTGCTATGCATATTGTTAGTATTTTTTGCAGGAAATCATAAGGGTAATCAACGAATAGAGGTATATGAAAGAATCAATTCTATCAAGGTAGCAAGGAAGGACAAGGTTTAAAGGGCAAAGATATAGAAAGGAGACCCAAATGATAACACAAAAGAAAAATATAAAGCAGAGCGAAAGAATTGAAAGAATAGAAACATAAGAGTTATTTAAATTTGTAATTTTTTTTTGGAAAAGGTTGTAAAGGGAGTTGGGTAGATGCTAGTTTGTACAAATGGAATTTCTCCGCCAAAAGAGAGGGTTATAATTAATAAAAAAAACCTTTAAAAAGAAGAAGAAGAAAAAAAAAAAACATTTGTGCATTTTTCAAAAAACGCTCTCAACTTCTAGAGAGAGAAAACCCCATTTTCTAGAGAAAGAAAATCCCCATTTTTGCTCAAATCAAGCTCCTCTCAAGCTGAAAATGGAGCAAAAAGTCTCATTTTCAAAAAATAAGTCCTATGCCTTGAAAACAAAGGAGCCCGCCCCTCCTTCACGCTCATTCGGGAAAAAAACGGGAATCCCGTTATCATATTTTCAACCGAATAGATGAGAAAGTTACGACACCTTATGAACACCTGCTCGTCAGGAAGTTCTCCCACGGTAGGCCTCGCCCGAATGACATTCTTCAATTTATCTCCTCTCTAAAGCTCACGGGTAAGGTTAAGTTGGTAGATTACGACGCAAGGCATGTTTTTTTGCAGTGTTTTTCTAACGAAGACTTCTATTGTTTATGGCATAGAGGAATTTGGAAAGTTAATAGTTATCCTATGCGAGTGTTAAGATGGACGAAGAACTTCAGTCCAACAGAGGAGGTGTCTCTCGCCCTGGTATGGTTCTCTTTGCCGAACCTCCATATATATTTGTTTAACGCCCACTCTCTCTATGATATTTCTTCTTGCTTGGGCAAGCCATTGATTCGTGATGAGGCCACTGTATCTATGACACGGCCAAGCCAGGCACGCGTCTGTGTGGAGTGCAACCTCCTCACACATCCCCCTAGCAGAATATGGATAGGCGAAGGGGAAGAAGGGCAGAATGAGGGTTTTTGGCAAACTACCATACCCGAAAAATTACCCTCTTACTGCCTATCTGTAAAAGACTTGGGCACGATAAGGATGTGTGCAAAATGGGAACAAAATATACAGGTGAGGTGCAATGCCAGGAAGGTAGAAGAAGCAGGGTTGAGAAATGGATAAGGAAAGAGGTAGAGAGCCCGAAACATGGAAAAATACAAGATTTAGAGGATTAAGAAGAGGAGAGTAGGAGGGAGAAGGGGAGTTATTTTTTAGATATAAAGGAGGGTAGAAGTAATATAGAAGTAAGTTTAGAGATAAGAAATGAAGAGAATAAGGAAGAGGGATGGGAAGAAGTGAAAGCTAGTAGGAAGAGAGGTAGAAAAAAGAAACTTAGAAGGGTGTTAAAGGAAAAATTAGAAGATTATAGTTGGATAGATGAAGTCTTCCTTGACTTCCCGAAAGAGGAATCATAGGTATTTAGTTGCCCCCCATTTGGAATATTAGAAGTAAAGGAAGAAATTAATATAGAAGAAGCGAAAGATGATTTAGCAATGTACGAGGAGAATTGTAAAAAACTTACTAGGGATCAATCCATGGAAGCCATAAAAAGAATGGCTATGCAACTCGGCAAGCAAGGAAAATATAATGAAATATCACAATCAATTGCACCCAAGAGTGCTAGGAACATGAGGAAATATTTAGATAAAACATATGAGTCAAAATGCACAACAAGATCACAATCTAAATTAGCTTTTAATGGATATTTATATATATTGGAACATTAGAGGGGTGGCAAATAACCCCTCGATAAACAGACTAAAAAAATTGATTAAAACATATAAGATTTCATTGGTTGTTATTGCAGAGCCTATGACTCAGCAAGAACAAATTGTTAAATATAGTCGAATATTAGGGTTTAATAATTCATTTGCTAATCTAAATAGTAAACTCTGGATAATGTGACACAATTATTTAGACATTGAAATATTAAAAGACATAGATCAGATAGTGCATTTTAAAATGAATAAATCAGAGGACATAATATCTGTAGTGTATGCCAAAAATGATAAAAAATCTAGATTAGTCTTATGAGAGGAAATGAAAGAAATAGCGGTGAAAAACTCTCCCTGAATTATAGGAGGAGATTTCAATGTGATAAGGAGTGCCTTGGAAAAAAAGGGAGGAAAAACCCCGAATACAATAGCAATGTCTTAATTTAATGAGGCAATTTCTAATTCCAACTTGATTGAAAGAGACTTCACAGTATCAAATTACACTTGGTGTAATAACTGGAGAAAAAGAGGAGCGATTTCGGCCAGGCTGGACACGATAATGTATAATGCTAAGTGGGTGGCCTCACATGGGACTACATGGCTTAGAGATTTAAATAGAACCTGTTCAGACCATTCTCCACTCCTTATAACAATTCATAATAATAAAAGAGGTACAGGTACTTTTAAATTTCAAAATATGTGGGGGAAACATATAGAATTCGATAAACTAGTAAGAGAGTCATGGTCTGACCCAGTACATGGGAAACCGATGCAGGTCCTAATGACAAAGTTTCACAGGCTAAAAAAACACTTAAAAATCTTGGAATAAAGAAGTTTTTGGAAATATAAATCAGAAAATAAAACAAGCAGAAGAACAAGTGGAAAAACTAGAAAAGGAATACGATAATAATAATGAAGAAGCAACAAGACAAGCTTTAAATAGGGCTAAAGCTGAATTGAGATTAAAATTACCTATGGAGGAGATATACTGCAAACAACGAGCAAAAATTAAATGGTTAAAAGCCAGAGATAGAAATAAAAAATTCTTTCATAATATGTGTAAAATAAAAACACAGAAAAATAAAATTAAAGGATTGAAAAATAAAGAAGGAACATGGATAGAAGAAGATAACTAGTTTGGACCCCCTTTTGAGGACTTCTTTAAATCCCACCTGTGTGGTCAGATGCCTCATGAAAGGAACCATTTAATACAAGAAGTAGGGACTTCCATCACAAATGAACAAAATCAAACGATGGAAAAGATTCCAGAAGAAGAAGAGGTAAAAATAACAGTCTTTAATCTCAATAAAGATAGTGCAGCGGGATCAGATGGCCGGAATAATTACTTTTTCCAGCTCAATTGGCACATTATTAAGTATGATCTTGTCACAACAATTGCTAGTTTTTTTGCTGGAGAAGATATTCCCAAAGCTTGGGCAAATTCGTTTATAGTTTTAATTCCCAAAAAAGAAGCTCCACAGATATGTGAAGACTTCAGACCGAAAAGCTTATGTAATGCAATTTATAAGATCTTGGCTAAAATTATACAAAATAGATTAAGTAATATTTTTCCATTAATAATATCATAAGAGCAAACATGATTTATTAAAAATAGATTAATGATCGAAAATATAAGGTTAGCATCAGAAATGATAAAAGATATTTCAGATAAAACAAGAGGTAATAACTTAGTAATCAAGCTGGATTTATCTAAAGCTTTCGATAGGGTGGAATGAGACACTCTTTGTTATGTTTTGAGAAAGTATGGTTTTTCTGAATTATGCATTGATTTAATATATAGATGCATTTCAAGTGTTTGGGTTAGAATCATTATTAATGGAAGTATAGGGGAGGAATTTAAACCAAAAAGAAGTCTAAGACAGGGAGACCCGTTATCCCCCTTACTTTTTGATATATACTTAGAACTGCTTATTCTGAATTTAAATAAAAGAATGTCAGAAGAAAAAATATTACCTTTTAGACAACCAAAAAATACTCCATGAATAGGCTGCTTGGCTTATGCTGACGACCTAATAATTTTTACAAATGCAAGTAAAAGATCTATTATGAATTTAAAGGAGTTATTACAATTATTTGAGCTAGAAACAGGACAGGTAGTAAATAAAAAGAAATGCCAGTTTATGCTGGCAAAAAAAGCTACAGAAAAGGTAATTAATAAAATCAAAAACATAACTGACTTCTCACAAAATAAGGGAGCTTTAACTTACTTAGGCTGCCCAATTTATGAAGGAAGATTTAGAGAGGAATATTTAATACCGCTTCAAGATAAAATGAGGAAGAAAATAGCGGGCTGGAAAGAAGATTTACTAGGTTTCGAGGGATGGATCACATTAATCCCGCATGTGCTACAAAGTACTCTGGTACATATTCTATATGTGATACATCCTCCAAAAAAATTAATAAATAAATTAGAAACACAAATGGAAAAATTTTTATGGGGCGAAAAAGATGGGAAGCAAAAAATTAACTGGAAAAATTGGAGCGACATCTAGTACCCGAAAGCAGAAGCAGGTTTAGGAATAATTACTTTACAGGATATGGCCACTGCCTGGGACTGTAAAGGATGGTGGAGGCTGGTTGAAAATGATAGTCTTTGGGCAGAATACATGAGGGAAAAATATTTAGAACAAAGTAAACAGCGGCTTAAGCAAGTATCAAATATTTGGACAGCTCTGGAAAAACAAAAAGAAATAGTAGAATCTCACTCAACATTAAAAAAGAGTGGTTGTAAATGGACCCTTACGCCACAAGGTAATTTTACATTAAAATCAGCAAAGGAATTGATTATGGAAAAAAAACCAGCTCAGCCCATATCTAAATGGGTATGGAAGGAAGGCATCCCACAGAAAATGTGCTCACTTGCATGGAAAGTTATAGCTAATGTATTACCTGTGGACATGAATGTGAAAAAAAAGGCATTAAAATGGTGTCCAGATGTGAATGCTGCTTTACAGAAGAATCAATGGATCACCTATCCTCGGGAGGTAAAATTGCAATGGAAATATAAAATAAACTTGAAGATTCTAATCATATCAGTAGTATAGAGGATGGTTTAATAGAAAGAATCAAAAAATTGGAAAATTTAACTTCTAGTAACCCTACTAGAAATTGGCTTAATAAGAATTTGCCACATGTAAAAATATGGTGCATTTGGAAAACTCGTAATAGGAGTAGATTCGAAGGAAAGAAAATGGATTTAAATGATATAATACAAGAAATTAGGCAGGAAGTAAGTAACATATCAAATATCAAGCCTATTATATTAGATAATCTAGTCAATAATAAGAAAGTGGAGAGGGAATGGAATCTTAATATAAAAGTAATCAAACAATATTGGGCAAAAAGCATTAGATGGAATCGTCCTCCTGAGGGAAAACTCTCATTAAATACAGATGGGAGTTTTAACAAGGACACAGGAATAGCAGGGGGAAGTGGAGTACTAAGAGATGCTAATGGAATAGTAATAAAAGCATTCACCTCGATTAGTGTGGTAGAATCGCCCCTACATTCTGAAATTAGGGCATTAAAAATAGGTTTAAATGTATCTAAAAAATTAGAATATAAAAATATTCAAATACAGGTAGATTCAATGCTATTAGTTAATTTAGTAACAAGAAAATTCTCTCTTTTGGAAACATGAAGAAGAAATAGAAATAATATTGGAACTTATAAAAGATTTGAATGCATCAATACTGCATATATATAGGAAGGCAAACACACCGGCTGATAATCTTGCTAGAATAGGCTCGGAAAAAGGAGAGATAGAATATGATGAAGATACTATGCCGGAGAAATTAAAAGGTTTAGTTAGTTTAGACAAGATAGCTTTTCCTTATGTGAGATTTAGGAAGGGAAGAAATTGTATTACATTTTAAAATAGAACTAGGATTTTGTAAACTAATTAGAAACAAGAAGATAGGCTCTAAAGTAGGGTAATCCTTTGGAAACATGGGATGTATAGGTGTTTGTTTTCTTAGCAGTGCTGTGCTCCACTTAAAGTTGCAGAAAATTCAGAATGGAGGAACGTGGCGGCTATTTTTGTTGCTTGTGTACATGTAAAAGACAGTGGCTTTCTTGTTCTTTTATGTTTCAGCTTATGTAATGTTTATGTTGTTGGAGTATGGAGTCTATATCAAGGTCATGTGTTGTTTAATAAGGATGTTAGAGTATTAGGAGGTGGGGGCATAGAATAGGCCTGCTGTATTTTAAAATTGGATATTCCGGAAAAAAGCTCAACAGGGATTGAAGATCATCAAAGATTCAATCATTGCTTCAAGCTTAAGAGGATTTAATTATAAAAGACTTAAACGGATAAAGACGAGCAAACAGACTTGGAAATCAACAGCAAATTCCAGGTATAAATATGAGGAAAATTCTATGTCGGAATGTGTTTTTGGTTGCAGGTCATAGAGAAAAACCATAGATGAATAAGGAGGACCAAGTGAAGGACACCTAATTTCCTTAATATAGGAGCTAGCGAATAAAAGGAGCTTCAAACATACAAAGTGGGGCAAATGCAAGCACACGTCCGTATGGAGATGAAAATTACAAAAAAGGAGCTTCAAGATTGCAACATAGGGATACGGGTGCAATAGATTCCCCAGATAAAATCTCTCAATAGATTATATTTAATTTCTATTCTTCAAGTTAGCTAGGAATTGGATAAGGGTGTAAGAGGGATAAAGGGTAGTTTCTAGCTTGTAAAAATGGTATTCCTCCGCCAAAAGAGAAGGTTATTAATAAATAAACACCTTTTAAAAAAGAAGAAGAAGAAGAAGAAAAAAATAAACATTTGCGGTTTTTTCAAAAAACACTCTCAACTTCTAGAGAGATAAAATTCTATTTTTTAGAAAGAGAAAATCACCATTTGAGCTCAAATCAAGCTCCTTTCAAGTGCAAAACGGAGCAAAATGACTTATTATTAAAAAATAATCATTTGCCTTGATAACAAAGGAGCCCGCGCCTCCTTCTCATTCTTTCGGAACAAAAAACGGGAACCCCGTTATCATTTTTTCAACTGACGAGATACAGAAGCTCGAGGAGCCTTATCAATACATGCTTATCAAAAAATTTTCCCACGGTAGGCCTCACCCGAGTGATATACAACAATTCTTCTCCTCTTTGAAGCTCACGGGAAGGGTGAAACTGGCCGATTATGATACGAAACATATGTTTATGTAGTGTTTTACAGTTGAAGATTATTATCGTTTATGGCATCATGGAGTATGGCATGTTAATGGTTTTCTCATGCGTGTGCTGAAATGGACGAAGGACTTTAGTCCAAAGGTGGAGGTGCCTCTTGCTCCGGTATGGTTCTCTTTGCCGAACCTCCCTATATATCTGTTTAATGTCAACTCTCTCTATGCTATAACCTCCTGTTTGGGCAAACCATTGCTTCGGGATGAGGCCACAGTGACAATAACTCGGCTAAGCAAGGCTCGAGTATGTGTAGAGTGCAATCTCCTCACTCGCCTGCCTAACGAAATCTGGATAGGAGCGGAAGAAAACAGGCAAAATAATGGGTTTTGGCAAAATGCCATACCTGAAAATATGCCCTCTTATTGTTTAATCTATAATAGACTTGGGCATGATAAGTCTGAATGTAAAATAGGAAGAGAGCCATTAGTCAAGGTGCAAGGGCAAGAAGCAATAAGAAGGAAAGTAGAAACATGGATAAGGAGGGAGGAAGTGGCCCCGAAACCTCTAGGTTTAGGGGAAGAAGAAGAGGAGAGTAGGAGAGAGAATGTGAGTTTTTTCTTAGAGATGGAGGGAGATAGAAGCAATAGGGAAGTAAGTATAGAGGGAAGTAATGAAGAAAATAAGGAAGAGAGATGGGAGGTGGTGAAAGCTAGAAGAAAAAGAGTTAGGAAAAATAAACTTAGAAGGGTGTTAAATGAAAAAATAGAAGATTATAGCTGGATAGAAGAAGATCTCCTGGACTTTCTGGATGAAGCTTCGAAGGTATTTAGTTTCCCTCATTTAGGTATAGTAGAAGTAAAGGGAGAGAGTTATCTAGGAGAAGTGAAGGATGATTTAGAAATGTATGAAAAAAATAGTGAAAAATTCACTAGGATTCAATTTATGGAAGCCATAAAAAGAATGGCCATGCAACTCGGTAAGCAAGGAAAATACAATGTAATACCTCAATCAATTCATCCTAAGAGTGCGTGAAATATGAGAAAATATTTAGATAAAACATATGAATCAAAATACACAACTAGATTACAATCCAAATTAGGTTTTAATGGATAGTTACATATATTGGAATATTAGAGGGGTGGCAAATAACCCTTCGATAAATAGACTGAAAAATTTGATTAAAACATATAAAATTGCATTAGTAGTTATTGCAGAACCTATGAAACAGCAGGATCAAATAATTAAATATAGTCGAATATTAGGGTTTAATAATTTATTTGCTAATTTAAATAGTAAACTCTAGTGTGGCATAATTATCTAGACATTGAAATATTAAAAAACACAGAACAAATAATACACTTTAAAATGAAAAAAAATACAGAAGATATAATATCAGTTGTATATGCTAAAAATGATAAAAAATCTAGATTGGTCTTATGGGAGGAAATGCAGGATATAACATCAAAAAACACTCCCTGGATAATAGGAGATTTTAATGTAATTAGAAGTTCATTGGAAAAGAAGGGAGGAAAAACACCGAACACAATAGCGATGTCTCAATTTAATGAGACGATCTCTAAATCCAGTTTGATGGAAATAGCTTACACAGGTTCAAATTACACTTAATGTAACAACTGGGGTAATAGAATGACAATTTGTGCCAGACTGGATAGGGTAATGTGTAATGCTAAGTGGGTAGCCACACATGGGTCTACAACACTTAGACATTTAAGCAGAACCTGTTCAGATCACTCTCCACTTCTCATAACAATTCACAACAATAAAAGGGGCACATGAAGCTTTAAATTCCAAAATATGTGGGGAAAGCATGTAGAATTTGAAAAAGTGGTGAAAGAATCTTGGTCAGAGCTAGCATAGGGTAAACCGATGCAGGTGCTAATGACCAAGTTAATAGACTCAAAAAACATTTAAAATCATGGAATAAGGAAGTTTTTGGGAATATAAATCAGAAAATAAAACAAGCAGAAGAACAGGTAGAAAAACTAGAAAATGAATATTATAATAAAAATGATGATAAAATTAGACAAGAATTAAATAAGGCTAAAACTGAATTGAGTTTAAAATTACACATGGAGGAGGTATATTGGAAACAACGAGCAAAATTAACTGGTTAAAAGAAGGTGATAGAAACACTACAATTTTCCATAATATGAGTAAAATAAAAACTCAAAAAAATAGAATTAAAGGTTTAAAAATCACGGAAGGTACATGGATAGAATAAGACAAGCAAATTGGAATTCTCTTTGAGGATTTTTTTCAAATCACACTTGTGTGGTCAGACGCCTCACGAAGGGAACTCCTTAATACAGGAGATTGGGGCTTCCATCACACACGATCAGAATCAAATGATGGAAAACATACCAGAGGAAGAAGAGGTGAAAAATGTAGTTTTTAATCTTGATAAAGATAGTGCAGCGGACCCAGACGGTTGGAATAACTATTTTCATCAGCTAAATTGGCTCATTATTAAACAGGACCTAGTTTTAGCAATTGCCAGTTTTTTCACCGGAGCAGATATTCCTAATTTTGGGCAAACTCATATATAGTTCTTATCCCTAAAAAAGATGCCCCACAGATAAGTGAGGATTTCAGATCAATAAGCTTGTGTAATGTGATTTATAAGATTCTAGTCAAAATAATCCAGAACAGACTATGTAATATATTGCCATTAATAATTTCACAAGAACAAACAGGTTTCGTTAAAAATAGACTAATGATTGAAAATATAAGGTTAGCATCAGAAATGATGAAAGTGATTTCAGCTAAAACAAGAGGGCATAATCTAGCAATTAAGCTGGATTTGTCCAAAGCATTTGACAGGGTCTAATGGGATATACTCTGCTTTGTTTTAATAAAATATGGTTTTTCGGAATTTTGCATTGATTTAATTTATAGATGTGTTTCGAGTGTTTGGGTTAGAATTATTATAAATCGAAATATAGGTGAAGAATTTAAACCAAAAAGAAGCCTAAGGCAGGGAGACCCGTTATCTCCCTTACTATTTGATATATATCTTGAATTGCTTATTCTTAACTTAAATAAAAGAATGTCGGAAAGGAAAATTTTACCTTTTAGACAACCTAAAAACACTCCGAGAATAGGTTGTTTGGCCTATGCTGAAGATCTCATAATTTTTACAAATGCAAGTAAAAGATCTATAATGAATCTTATAGAATTATTACAATTATTTGAATTAGAAACAGGTCAGGTTGTAAAAAAAAAAGAAGTGTTAGTTTATACTGGGAAAAAAAGCTTCGGAGAAAGATATATATAAAAATAAAAATAAAACTGGCTTCACTTAAAATAAGGGAGCTTTAACTTATTTAGGCTGCCTAATATACGAAGGAAAATTGAAAGAGGAATATTTAGTACCGTTACAATACAAAATGTGAAAGAAAATAGTAGGCTGGAAAGAGTACTTATTAGGATTTGGGGGACGGATCACATTAATTTCACATGTGCTACAAAGCACGATGGTTCATATCTTATCTGTAATACATCCTCCGAAGAAATTCATAAATAAATTAGAAACAGAAATGAAAAATTTCTTATGGGGTAAAAAAGATGGGAAGAATAAAATTCACTTGAAAAATTGGGGTGATATTTGTTATCCAAAAGCAGAAGCAGGACTAGGAATAATTTCTCTTCAAGATATGGCCACCGCATGGGACTGTAAAGGATGGTGGAGGTTGAAGGAAAATGATGGCCTTTGGGCAAAATATATGAGGGCACGATATTTAGATAAAAGTCACAAGCGGCTTAAGAAAGTTTCAAATAATTGGAAAGCTTTGGAAAAACAGAAGGAGAAAGTAGAATCTCATTCAATATTAAAAGAGAGTGGCTGGAAATGGATCTTAACACCACAAGGTAATTTTACACTTAAATCGGAAAAGAAATTGATTAGGAAAGAAAAGCCCGTTCAATCTATATCTAAATGGGTCTGGAAGGCAGGAATCCCACAGAAAATATGCTCGCTAGCATGGAAACTAATAGCAAATGCAATACCTGTGGATACCAATGTTCAAAGAAAGGGCATTAAAATGTTGTCCAGATGTGAATGCTGCTTTGAGGAAGAAGAATCAATGGACCATCTATTTTTGAAAGGCAAAATTGCCACACAAGTCTGGAAGAAATTTGATGAAACAAAGCAAATCAGTAATAGAGAAGATGATTTAATAGAACGAATTAAAAAATGGGAAAAAGTAACTTCTACTAATCCAACTAGAATTTGGCTTAATATGAATTTACCACATGTAATAATATGGTGTCTATGGAAGGCTCGAAATAGGAGTAGATTTGAAGGAAAGAAAATGGACATAAATGAAATAACACAAGAAATTAGACAGGAAGTAAGTAACATATCAAATTTTAATCCTATAATTGTAAATAAAATAGACATAGAAAAGAAAGCGGAGAGGGAATGGGTCCTTAATATAAAAATAAGTAAACAATATTGGGCGAAAAGTATCTCTTGGCACAGACCTCCAGAAGAAAAACTCTCCTTAAATACGGATGAAAGCTTCAATAGGGACACAAGATTAGCAGGGGGAGGTGGGTTAATAAGAGATTCTAGAGGGGCAGTTATGAAAGCTTTCACCACAGTTAGTGTAGTAGCCTCGGCTCTATAATCAGAAATTAGGGCATTAAAGAGAGGATTAAGTGTTTGCAAAAAAATTAGATTATAAGAATATTCAAATACAGGTAGACTCAATGTTGTTAGTTAATTTAGTAACAAAGAAAATATCTCTTTGGAAATATGAAGAGGAGTTAGAAATTATATTGAATTTCATAAAAGAACTGAATGCATCAATATTACATATATATAGGGAGCTAAACACCCCGGCAGACAATCTTACCGGGATAGGTTTGCAAAAAGGAGAAGTAGAATATGATGAGGATACTTTGCCGGTAAAAATAAAATGTCTAGTGGAACTAGACAAGAATGCTTTTCCCTATGTAAGAGTTAGAAAGGGTAGAAAGTGAGTGGTATTTAAAATAGAAATTAGATTATATAGGCATAATAGAAGAAGGAAGGTTAGTTTTAAAGAAGGGGGTTCTCTTGGGAAACATGGGATATATGTATTTGTTTTTTTAGCAGTGCAGCCACTCAAAGCTTCAAAGGAATTATTGGGAGGCAAGGGTTGTCGGTTATGCACATGTATTCTAAACCTCTTTTTTATTGTATGTTTAAATGTAATGTCTATGTTTATGGGAGCAATGTTGCAAGGTCATGTGTTAATTTATTAGGATGTTAGAACACTAGGTTGTTGGGGGAATAAAATAGGACTTGCTGCCATTTAAAGTAGAAAAATCCAGATTTGCTTAAGCCATGAAAGAGTAGCGGTTATGGGGGACAAAGTGGAGCACATAGAAGCTGGGATACAGCAATGAACTCCAGGTATAAATGAGAGACATACCCTATGTTGGAATGTGTTTTTGGATGCAGGAATAGTATAGATATTAAAGCTAAAAAAAGAGGAGCAAGAGAAGGGCATCTTACACTCTCATATGGTAGAGAACATATAAAAGAAGCCTCTCGGATGCACTACTGGAACAAAGCAAAGGATGGAAAAAAATGTCTATTTAGAGACAAATACAAGAAGGAACATCAAGACCGAAATATGAAGACACAATAATCTAATTTGCAATCAAGTGTCCGTATATATAAGATCCCATTAGATTTTAATTTTTTTGTCTATGTTAAGTTAGCTAGGATTGAGTAAATGGTGTAAGGGGATTAAATGGTAGATGCTAGTTTGTAAAAATGGTATTCCTCCGCCAAAAGAGAGGGTTATAATTAATAAATACTTAAAAAAGAAGAAGAAGAAGAAGAATAATAATAATAGAAGAAGAAGAAGAAATTTTGTGGTTTTTTTCAAAAAACGCTCTCAACTTCTAGAAAGAGAAATTCCCACTTTCTAGAGAGAGAAAATTGCCATTTTTGCTCAAATCAAGCTTCTTTCAAGCTTAAAATGGAGCAAAATGACTTATCATTACAAAATAAGTCTTTTGCCTCGATTACAAGAAATCCCGTGCCTCCCTCACGCATATTCGAAAAAATAAACGGGAGTCCCGTGGTTTTATTTTTAGCCGAGGAGATGAGGAACTTCATGGCGCCTTACGAATACATGCTCATCGAAAAGTTTTCTCACGGTAGGCCTCGCCCGAATGAGATGTAACAATTTGTCTCATCTCTCAAGCTCACGGGAAGAGTTAAACTAGCCGATTATGATGCAAAACACATCTTCTTGCAGTGTTTTAATGTTAAAGATTATTATCGTTTATGGCATAGAGGATTGTGGCAAGTTAATGGCTACGCCATGTGCATTTTGAAATGTACGAAGGATTTCAGTCTACTAGAGGAGGCGCATCTTGCCCCGGTATGTTTCTCTCTCCCGAACCACCCATTATACTTGTTCAATGCTCATTCTCTCTTTGTAATATCCTCTTGCTTGGGTAAACCATTGATAAGGGATGAGGCGACTGTAACCATGACACGATCAAACCAGGCTCGTGTTTGTGTCGAATGCAACATATCCTCACCACTCCCTAACAAGATCTGGATTGGCAGTCGGGAAGAGGAGCAAAACGAGGGGTTTTGGCAAACTGCCATTCCCAAAAACATGCCCTCTTTTTGTTTAACTTGTAAAAGAATCAGGCATGACATGTCTGAATGTAAGAATGGTTCTGAACAAGTAAATAAAGAAAAATAGCAAGAATCTAGAAGAAAGAGGGTAGATAAATGGATAAGAAGGGAGGAGGAGGTCCCGAAACATGGAGAGATAGAAGATTTAGTGGAGGAAAAAGAGGAGAGTGTGAGAGAAAAAGAGAATTATTTTTCAAATATAGAGGAAGGCAGAAACAACTTAGAAACAAGCATAGAGGGTAGAATCGTAGAAAATAAGGAAGAGGGATGGGAGGAAGTTAAAGTTAGAATGAATAAAATTAGAAAAAATAAACTTAGAAGGATTTTAAAAGAAAAAATAGAGGATTATAGTTGGATATAAGAGGATCTCCTGGAATTTCTAGAAGAAGACTCAGAGGTATTTAGTTGCCCTCCATTTGGTAAAGTAGAAGCAAATGAAGATAGCTATATAGAAGTGGCAAAGGATGACCTAGCAATATATGACAATAGACGGGGAAAACTTACAAAGGATCAATCTATGGAAGCTATAAAAAGAATGACCATGCAACTTGGCATACAAGGGAAATATAAGTAAATAGCTCAATCAATTGCACCCAAGAGTGCAAGGAATATGAGGAAGTACCTAGACAAAACATATGAAACCAAATGCACATCTAAATCACAAACTATATTAGGTTTTAATGGATAGTTACCTATATTGGAATATTAGAGGGGTGGCAAACAACCCCTCGATAAATAGATTAAAAAAATTGATTAAAATACATAAAATTTCATTGGTTGTAATTGCAGAACCTTTGATTCAACAGGAACAACTAACTAAATATCGTCGAATTCTAGGGTTTAATAAATCATTTTCTAACTTAAATAGTAAACTCTGGATTATGTGGCATAATTATTAAGACATAGAAATATTAAAAGATACAGAACAAATAGTGCACTTTAAAATATCCGAAGACATACTATCGGTAGTATATGCTAAAAATGATAAAAAATTTAGACTAGTCTTATGGGAAGAAATGCAGAAAATTGCAGTAAAAAATGTTCCCTGGTTGATAGGAGGAGACTTTAATGTTACAAAAAGTGCCTTGGAAAAGAAAGGGAGGAAAACCCCTAACACAATAGAAATGTCTCAATTTAATGAGGCGATTTCTAATTCTAACTTGATGGAAATAGATTTCACAGGCTCAAATTATACTTGGTGTAATAACTGGCAAAAATGAGGAGCAATTTAGGCCAGGCTGGATAGAGTAATGTGTAATGCTAAGTGGGTTGCCTCAAATGAGACTACACGGCTTAGACATTTAAACAGAACCTGTTCAGACCACTCTCCACTCCTCATAACACTTCACAACAATAAACGAGGTACAACAAGCTTTAAATTTCAAAACATGTGGTAAAAACATGCCGAGTTTGAAAAACTGGTAGGAGATTCTTGGTCAGATCCTGCATCGGGTAAACCAATGCAGGTTCTATTGATAAAGCTATATAGATTAAAAAAACAGTTAAAATCATAGAATGAAGAAGTTTTCAGAAATATAAATCAGCAAATAAAGCAAGGAGAGGAACAAGTGGAAAAGCTAGAAAAAGAATACGATAATAAAAATGACGAAGAAATTAGGAAAGTTTTAAACAAGGCTAAAGCTGAATTGAGTTTAAAATTACAAATGGAGGAGATATATTGGAAACAACGAGAAAAAATTAAATGGTTAAAAGATGGTGATAGAAACACCAAATTTTTCCATAACATGAGCAAAATAAAAACAAAGAAAAATAAAATTAAAGGTCTAAAAGATAAAGAAGGAAAATAGATAGAAGAAGACAAACAATTATGTACCATCTTTGAGGACTTCTTTAAATCCCACTTGTGTGGTCACATACCTCATGAAGGGAACTCCTTATTACAAGAGATCGGGGCTTCCATTACGAAAGAACAAAATCAAATGATGGAAAGGATCCCAGAAGAAGAGGAGGTTAAAATTGCAGTCTTTAATCTTAATAAAGAAAGTGCAGCAGGACCAGATGGCTGGAATAATTACTTTTTTCAGCTAAACTGGCCCATTATTAAAAATGACCTAGTTATAGCGATTGCTAGTTTCTTTGCTGGAGCAGATATTTCTAAAGCTTGGGCAAACTCATTTATAGTTTTAATCCCTAAAAAAGAAGCTCCTCAGCTATGCGAGGATTTTAGACCAATAAGCTTATGTAATGCGATTTATAAGATTTTAGCTAAAATAATTCAAAACAGATTAAGTAATATTTTGCCATTAATAATATCACCAGAGCAAACCAGATTTGTTAAAAACAGACTAATGATTAAAAATATTAGATTAGCTTCAGAAATGAAGAAAGAAATTGCAACTAAAACAAGAGGTAATAATCTAGTAATCAAGTTGGATTTGTCTAAAGCATTCGATAGAGTTGAATGGGATACACTCTGTTACATTTTAAGAAAATATGGTTTTTCTGAATTATGCATTGACATAATATATAGATGCATCTCAAGTGATTGGGTTAGAATTATTATAAATGGTAATATAGGTGATGAATTTAAACCCATAAGAAGCCTAAGATAGGGGGATCCATTATCCCCCTTATTATTTGATATACATAGATCTGCTTATTCTGAATTTAAACAAAAGAATGTCAAAAGGTAATATATTACCTTTTAGACAACCAAATAATACCCAGAGAATAGGTTGTTTGGCTTATGCCGACGATCTAATAATTTTTACAAATGCAAGTAAAAGATCTGTAATAAATTTGATAGAATTATTACAATTATTTGAATTAGAAACATGTCAGGTTGTAAATAAAAAGAAGTGTCTGTTTATGCTAGCTAAAAAGTGTATAGAGAAAGTGATAAATAAGATTAAAAACATAACTGGATTTACACATAATAAGGGAGCTTTAACATACTTAGGCTATCCAATATATGAAGGTAGACTGAGAGAGAAATATTTAACACCACTACAAGATAAAATGAGAAGTAAAATAGCAGGATGGAAAGAAGATCTATTAGGGTTCGGGGGACGGATCACATTAATCTCGCATGTGTTACAAAGCACACTAGTGCATATCTTATCTGTAATACATCATCCGAAGAAATTTTTGAAAAAATTAGAATCAGAAATGTCAAATTTTTTATGGGGTAAAAAAGATGGGAAGCTGAAAATTCACTGGAAAAACTTGAGGGACATATGCTACCCAAAAGCTGAAGAGGGTCTAGGAATAATTATTTTACAGGATATGGCCACCGCCTGGGATTGTAAATAATGGTGGAGGCTGATTGAGAATGATAGTCTTTGGGCAAAATATATGAAGGCAAAATTTTTAGCACAAAGTAACCATAGGCTTAAGCAAGCATCAAATAATTGGAAAGCTCTGGAAAAACAAAAAGAGATAGTAGAATCACACTCAATATTAAAAAAGAGTGGTTGGAAATGGACCCTCACACCACAAGGTAATTTCACACTAAAATCGGTTAAGGAGTTGATTAGGAAAAAAAAACCTGCTCAACCCATATTTAAATGGGTCTGGAAAGTAGGTATCCCACAGAAAATGTGTTCGCTAGCATGGAAAGCAATAGCAAATGCATTACCTGTGGATACCAATGTGCAAAGAAAGGGCATAAAAATAGTGTCCACATGCGAATGCTGCTTTGCAGAAGTAGAATCAATGGACCACCTATTCTCGAGAGGAAAAATTGCAGCAGAAGTTTGGAAGAAACTTGAAGGAAATGAACAAATTAGTAATATAGAGGAGAGTCTAATAGAAAGAATTAAAAAATGAGAAAATGTAATTTCTACTAACCCTATTAGAAATTGGCTCAATAAGAATTTACCTCATGTAGTAATATGGTGTTTATAGAAAGCTCGTAATAGGAGTAGATTTGAAGGAAAGAGAATGGATTCAAAAGATATATTACAAGAAATTAAGCAGGAAATAAGTAACATATCAAATATTAAGCCCATTATAGTAGATAAACTAGCTATAGATAAGAATGTGGAAAGGGAATGGGGTCTTAATATAAAAATAATCAAACAATATTGGGCAAAAAGTATAAGTTGGGCTAGGCCCCCTAAAGGAAAATTTTCCCTAAACACGGATGGAAGTTTCAATAGGGATACAGGAATAGTGGGGGAAGGTGGGTTAATAAGGGATTCCAAAGGCATAGTCTTGAAAGATTTTACCTCGGTTAGTGTAGTAGACTCGGCTCTACAATCAGAAATTAGGGCGTTAAGAATAGGCTTAAATGTATGTAAAAAATTGGAATATAAAAATATTCAAATACAGCTAGACTCGATGTTATTATTTAATTTAGTAATAGGAAGAATTTTTCTTTGGAAATATGAAGAAAAATTAGAAATAATAATGATGCTTAAAAATGAACTAAATGCATCAATAATGCATATATATATAACGGCAAACACTCCAGCAGATAATCTTGCGAGGATAGACTCGAAAAAGGAGAAATAGAATTCGATGAGGATTCTATGCCGAAAAAATTAAAAGGTTTAGTGAGATTAGATAAGATGGTCTTTTCTTATGTAAGAGTTAGGAAGGGTGGAGGCTGAGCTAAATTTAAAATAAAACTTAGACTATAATTTAGATTAAATAATCTAAAAAAGAAGCAAGTAGGTGAGTTCTAAAGCATGGGATTCTTGGATATGCATAGGTGTTTATTTTCTTAGCAGTGCAGCTCCATATGAAGTGGCAAAAATTTCAGCATGGAGTCTTGGTTGGTAGGATGAGCACATGTATAGATATGTATTTCTTCCTTTGGGTTTATGTATTATATTTGCAGGATGAAGATGCTAAAATACTAAACTATCGATGGTGCTTTTTGTTTTTTTAAATTGTTAACTTTGCAGATGTTTTATAGGTTAAATAATGCAGTTTATATATATATTGCTCTTGATAAGAACATACAATTATAAGTTGATTATCACTGGTTTACTTGACTGCTTCCCGAGTTGGTTTATGGTAGACATTATCGACTGATCACCCGGCCCTGTGGGTGATCAACACTCGTAGTGGAACCGTAGAATGGTGTGCAGCTTACAGGCGCTCGAAGGTGGTTTATTGGTTGAGTTATCTGTTATAATCTAGTTTATTTATTTAAGTGAACATTCTTATATTTTTTGAGAGCTATATAGAAAATCTTAGGTCTTGCTGCAGCTCATGAAAAGCCGTATAGACAGAGCACTCCAATTAAAAGGCACGGCAAAGGGAATGGGAGTGAATGAAGAAAATTAATAAATGTTGTATAAGTATAACAAGGGACAAGGGAAATAGGGTGGATAAGTTATATTGTAGGCGTGCTTGTTTTCTTTGCATATTGCAGGCACTGGAGCGTATAAAAGAAGAAGGATGACAGTTGATAAATATTCGGGAATGACGTGAATAACAGGGCTTGAGACACGGGGAAGATGAGAGGACAGATGCTGAGCCCAGGAATGGGCCGAAAATAGTTAAATGAAAAAGATGGGTCGAAAATTAGATAAACTAGAGCAAAGCCTCCAGCTTATTCTAGTTTAATTTATAAAATGAATAAATGCTTATTTGAGAAAGATTTTTAAAATCCAATATGCTAGCTAGTAGGCTTAAGGTTAAGATGGGCTTAAGAGGGATACCGGTAGATGTAGGTTGTAAAAATGGTATTTCTCCACCAAAAGAGAGGGTTATTAATAATAAAACAAATTTAAAAAAGAAGAAGAAGAAGAAGAAGAAAAAAAAAACATTTGCACTTTTTTTCAAAAAACGCTCTCAACTTCTAGAGAGAGAACCCCACTTTCTAGAGAGAGAAACTACAAATTTGGAGGAGGAAGAAGCTGTTTTTAATCTAATTTTGATGGAAATAGATTATTTAGAAAATAAAAAATCATTTTCTTCATTTATTAGAAAGACCGCGCCCCTCCCGTCGTCTTCCTCAGACATTCAAGCAAAAACCATCGATTAACCCTCGATTCTGTTCTCGCTCGATTAGTTGCAGAAGATGATTGAACCCCATAAACACACTCTAGTGGGCAAGTTTTCACATGGTCGGTCGCGCGTTGATGACATTCTTGCCTTATTTGATTCATTGAAGTTAAATACACTGATTAAAATCGGCCTCATCGATGAGAAGTGTTTTGGTGCAACTATATTCTGAAGAGGATTTTAATCGTCTATGGCTTAAAGGGGTCTGGTATATCATGGGTTATCCCATGCGTATTTTCAAATGCTCGCCCAATTTCTCAACGAAAGAGGAAACTTCCATGGCCCCGGTATGGTTCCTATTCCCTCTGCTACCGATTCATCTCTTTGACAAATTTGTATTATATCATATTGCCTGTTTGCTTGGTTCTCCTATCCTTCTTGATGGAGCCACGGCCACACTGTCTAGACCAAGTGTGGCCAGGATTTGTGTGGTGGTAGACTTGTAGAAACCTCCCCCTGGTCGTATATGGATAGGTGATAAGGAAGGGAGAGGTTTCTGGCAACAAGTAATTCCAGAACACTTCCTTGCATACTGCTCTTGTTGTATGAAAATGGGGCATAACATAGAAAGCTGCATAGTCAACAAGAGGAAAACAGAAGGTAGGCAAAGAATGAAGGAAAAGAAAATGGAGGCTAGAAGGGGGAGGGAGATGGTTCAATATCAATCAAAACCTCAGCTGATTCAACCTTCTCAAACAGATTCTGTAACAGAACCTTTAATAGATATTCAGAATATTGATGCAAAGGAATTAATGCTAATTGAATACAAAAACATGCATGATGAGGAAGAGAAAGCAATGGAGATTAGAGAAGAAAAGAAAAGGAGAGAAATGCTGAATAAAATTGTAGACCTAAACAGAAGAACTAGATTGAAAATGAAAAATAAAAGGGTAAAAAACTCAGGTTTGGCAGTAGCTTTAGAAGACTATTCGGAAGAAGAAATAGAGGTGAGAAGCACTTCGTTTCTCACCACTAATGATGTAGAAAATGGGCAGAAGGTCAAATGCACAAAAGATGATATAAACTTATAAAAATTTAGGCAGAAAATGTGAAATAGAGAATGGGCTATAGAAGAAATAAAAATCATGGGAATTTAATTGGGAAGGGATTGGAAAAGTGAGAGAGGAGGGGATATTAGCTCGCTAAAAAAACCAAGAAACATGAAAAAATATTTAAATAAAACTTATGAAACCAAATACACTACTAGAGCACTAGCGAAATCCGCGAATCATGCATAAGTTTATTTATTGGAATATAAGGGGGGTTGCAAATCTCCCCTCAAAAAATAGAGTTAAAAAACTGATACATATGCATAAAATTTCTTTAATTACACTAATAGAGCCTATGGTAAGTAAAGATCAACTAAGCATATATAAAAGTATCTTTGGTTTTGGTAAGGGGTACACAAATGACAATGGCAAAATTTGGATATTGTGGAAAAATAAACAAAACATAAAAATTCTAAATGAAACAGATCAATTAATAAATTTTAGTTTAAATCAAGAGGAAAAAGAAATAATAACAGTGGTATATGCTAAATAGAAAAAAGATGAAAGGAAAAAATTGTGGGAGGAGATGCAAAGTTTAGCGATATAAAATAAGCCTTGGATAATAGGAGGAGATTTTAATATAGTAAGATATTCTAAGGAAAAGAAAGGAAGAAGGCCACCTAATTTGAGAGCCTCCTCTCAATTTAATGAGATTATAGATAAAACTAATTTAATGGAAGCTAATTTTCTAGGTTCAAGATTTACATGGTGTAACAATTGGAAAACCAAGGGCACTATATGGGCTAGACTAGATAGGGTTCTATTTAATTTCAAATGGCTAGAACAGGTCGGCTTGACCCAAGTGAAGCATCTAAATAGTACATGCTCGGATCATAGTCCTCTTCTAATCACAGTTAAAAATTTATCTTAATTAAGGGGATCTTTCAAATTTTAGAACACCTGGTGTTTACACCAGAATTTTTTGGACATGGTTAGAGAGTCTTGGAATAAAGAGACTACAGGTAACCCGATACAATCTCTAAATTCTAAGCTGAAAAAATTAAAATTTGATTTAAAAAAGTTGAATAGAGAAATATTTGGTAACATCAATAGAAATATTAAAGAAGCAGAAGATCTAGTTACAAAAAGAGAAATAGAATTTGAAACAAAACAAAA
Organism: Sapria himalayana; assembly: GCA_029783825.1. NCBI lineage: Eukaryota > Viridiplantae > Streptophyta > Magnoliopsida > Malpighiales > Rafflesiaceae > Sapria > Sapria himalayana. The sequence continues at coordinate 667,059 of JAREIK010002829.1, forward strand.
TACAAAGAATAGAAGTGCTTTAAGTAAAGCTCAAGCTGAATTAAAACTAAAATTATTAATGGAAGAAACATATTGGAAACAAAAGGCTAAAATAAAATGGCTGAAGGAAGGTGATAAAAACACAAATTTTTCAAAGAGTTGTGAAAATTAAAAATCTAAAACAAAGAATAAAAGGTATAAAAAATGATAAAGATGAATGGGTTGAAAAAGAAATGGATATTCAAAAATACTTTGCGAATCTCTTAGAAAAACAGCTATGTGGGGAAAGTAATCATAAAATAAATACTCTTTTACAAAGTATAGAAAAAAAAAATCACTTTGGAGGATAATAATATGCTAACCAAATTCCCTGAAGAAGATGAGATTAAATCAATTGTATTTAGCATGAATAAAGATAGTGCAGCAGGTCCAGATGGATGGAATAGTTGCTTTTTTCAGGTATGCTGGAATATAATAAAAGAAGATTTAATGAAAGCCATTCATTGTATTTTTTGCGGGGCTGAAATATGAAGGAATTGGGGTAGCTTTCATATAGTCCTCATTCCAAAGATAGATAACCCTCAGAAAGGGGAAGATTTTAGACCTATTAGCATTTGCAATTCTATTTATAAAATTTTGGCCAAAATCTTGCAAAATAGGTTGGTAAATGTCTTACCAAAAATTATTTCAAAAGAACAAATAGGTTTTATGAAAAATAGATTGATAATGGAAAACATATGCTTGGCCAAAGAAATGATTAAAAAAATAGGAACTAAAACTAGAAGTCATAATGTAATGATAAAATTAGATTTATCTAAGGCATTTGATAGAGTTGAGTGGGACATTCTTTGTTTCATGATGCGCAAAATGGGCTTTTCAGAAGCTTGGATAGATTTAATATATAGATGCATTTCTAATACTTGGGTTAAAATTATAACAAATAGAAAATTAGGTGAAGAATTAAAGCCATTAAGAGGTCTTAGACAAGGAGACCCTTTATCTCCTTTGCTATTTAATATTTATTTAGAATTGTTAATAGTTAATCTTAAAAACAAAATGAAAGAGGGCAGTATAGGAACATTTAAACAACCTAAGAATACTCCATTGGTGAGTTGTTTAGCATATGTAGATGTTGTAGTGATCTTCACCAATGGAGGGAGTAGATCACTACATAATCTGATGAATCTTTTGAAATGTTTGGAGGAAGAAACATGACATAAGCTAAATAAACGAAAATGTCAATATATGATAGCCTCAAAATCTCATGTAACATTAAATCTTAGAATTAAAAATATAACAGGTTTCTCCCACAAAAAAGGAGAAATAATTTATTTGGGTTGTCCAGTATACGAGGGTATATTAAAGATAGAATACTTAGAATTTTTAATGGAAAAATTGAAAAAGAAAATTTCTGGATGGAAGGAGGAGCTGCTAGGTATGGGGGGAGGATTACATTAATCACACATGTTTTACATAGATCTTTAATGCATAACTTAATGATTATTCATCCTCCAAAAAAATTTACCAAGAGAATAGAAAGAGAATTTGCTAATTTATTATGGGGCAAAAAAGAGGGTAAACATAAACTACACTGGAAAAAATGGAATGATTTATGCTTCCCGATGCGAGAAGTTGGATTGGGTTTTATTAAGCTCAATGATTTAGCTAAAGCTTGGGCAAGCAAAAGATGGTGGAGGCTAAAAGAAAATAAAACTTTATTGTCGGAATTTATGCGGGCAAAGTATTGCAGAAATGATGACACGAATAAAGAAAAGAATAGAAGTAAAAGTTAGCAAATTTGGGTGCAAATGCTCAAACAAAGGGATTTAGTTGAAAAATATTCTGCATTTTCTAAAAAAGGATGGATATGGACACTAAACTCTGAAGGTACCTTTTCTCTCAAATCAATTAAAAAGGTTATAAGAGATAAGAGAGAAATTCAAATTTTATTTAAAAGAGCTTGGGATAATGATACTCCACAAAAAATTAAAACTTTTATGTAGAAAGTGTTAACCAATATTCTACTAGTGGATATTATTTTAAAAAAGAAAGGAATTCTATTTGCATCTAGATGTGACTGCTATGAAAATGAGGTTGAATCTTTAGATCACCTTCTATCAGAAGGAAGGATTGCATCGGAAATTTGGAGGAGGTTAAGTTTAGAATTTCAAATAAAATATGAACATCTCACTTTAAAAGGTAGACTTTTAAAATGGATGAACATACATGCTTCAAATCCGGTTAAGAAGTGGATCAAAAATAATGTCCCATCAATAGCATTATGGTGTATCTGGAAAGCCAGAAATACAAGTAGGTTTGAGGGGCATAAGATGATAATAGATAATATCTGGAGAGAAATTAAGGAGGAAACTATGAGAATTTTAGAATCGAACCCTATTAATTTACTAGGAATTAAACCAGAAAAAGACAATGAAATTTTGGAATTTAAAAACAAAACAAACATATTTTAAGACATTAGGAATTAGTTGGGTTAAACAAGCAAAAGAAAAGTTGGCATTAAATTCAGATGGTAGTTTCAATAGGGATATGGGCGCAGCGGGAGGGGGTGGAGCTATAAGAAATTTTAAAGGAGATTTGATTCTAGCCTACACAAGAAAATATCAAGTTACATCGGCTCTCCACCCAGAAATATTAGCTCTTAGAGATGGGTTAAAATATGTAAAGAGAATAAAATAAGTGAGATAGATATTCAAATAGATTCAGAAATAGTAGTAAGTTTAATCAACAGAAAGTCAATAATGTGGAGATATGAAGAGGAAATAGAAGAAATATTACAAATAATCATCTCATTAAATGCCTCTATAAAACATATTTATAGAGAAGCTAATGCCTTAGCAGATAAGTTGGCCAAGGATGGACGAATTAAAGGTCATCAAGATTATTGTGATGCTAGTTTACCGGCTAAATATAGAGGCATAATTATTTTGGATTACAACGAATTACCTTACATTAGAAGAATTAAAGTATCTAAGAACTTAGAAACATGGTTAAACTAGTTTAAGAGCAGACAAGGTTGAGCAATGCAGAGGCGGTAATATTCAGGCAAGGGTCACCCCGGTCTTGAGGGGGGACTAATAATTTATTATTTTCTTATTGTTCTACTACTTTCTCTGTTTTTTCTGTTTTGTTTTTCTTTTTTTTTGTCATTTTTTAAGATTACAGATTCAAGCTTGGGGTGAAGTTGATGCTTGAAAAGGCTGCAAGCATTGGTCCTTAAAAAGATTTGAAAATGAGAAGGGGTCCTAGGGGTGTTTTCCGTTTAGCTTCTAGAATCTAAGTAGCAGAATGACTGTTTGTTTAGATTGTAACAAATATAAAGTCTGTCCTTTATATTTGAATAAATGTTAGGGTGAGGTAGCAAGTATAGATTGGGCATAATAGTTAGGGTTAGGTTATTAAATGTATGTATGACGGGGGGTGTTTTGTATATGTTTGCTGTTTTGCAGGAAATATTGCAGACAAATCAATATTGGTTGCGGTAAGGACAAGAAAGGATGTTTGCCACCTCGATGTGCTGGAATGGGAAGGAAGAAGAAGTGGCTGCTGTTTATGTTTATTTTTATTTTCAGATTCTGTGTTAAGGGGAGGGTAAATCGAGACAAGGGTAGAAAGGCTCAACGAAGTTCAGCTAGGAGGAGCGGCAATTGCAGCTGGATGATTCTCTACGCGGGTGTTATGTTTTTCTATTTTGTTGGTTCTGTAAACATTGTGTTAAGGGAATGGGGAAGGGAGAAAGGGTAGACATAGTAATAAATACTTGCCAGCAGAATGTATGTTTCAGATTAGAAGCTGAAAGACAAAATGGAGGACTTTAAGAGGTTTAGGAAGATAGTTAAAGAGGCTCGTGTGTAGCTAAAGAGGCATTATTGGAAGCTCCAAGAGACACAATAAAAGAGAAGTTTAAAAGGCAGCAAAAAGGACAGCATAAGAGGCAATAAAAGGCATTAAAGGATCACATTGAAGTCACTAACGATATACAAAAAGCAAAGATTTTAATCAAAGCATATGCAGATTTACAAGCAGTTTAAGTGTTTTTGATGCAGGTGAAATGCATGATTACTTGTTAATTTGTATGCATGCCTAGTTAGATAATACCTGATAGGGGTATATAAGATATTAAGGGTGTAAAGGGCATTGGGTAGCAAGCAAGTAGGTTGTAAAAATGGTATTCCTCTGCCAAAAGAGAGAGTTAATATTAATAAAATAAACTTTAAAAAGAAGAAGAAGAAGAATAATAATAATAATAATAATAATAAGAAGAAGATGATGATGATGATGATGATGATGAAAAAGTAGTAGTAGTACTTTAAGCATGTAGGCTTTGACAACTATGTGGGTTAAGCATGTAGGCTTTGATAGTCTCGTCAAAGAGTCTTGGAAAGAGTCAGCGGCGGGTAAGCCGATGCAAGCTTTAACAACAAAGCTACTAAGATTAAAATCTAGCTTAAAAACATGGAACAAAGAGGTTTTCAGAAATTTAAACCATGAGTTAAAAAAAGCAGAAGAAGTAGTAGCTAAGTTGGAACAAGAGTTTGACATTACTAATAATAATGAAACTCGGTTAGATTTAAGTAAGGCTAAAGGAGAACTAAGATTGAAACTAAACATGGAAGAAATTTTCTGGAAACAGCGTGCAAAAATAAAATGGTTAAAATATGGCGACCGAAATACCAAATTCTTTTATAATATGACTAAATTAAAATCTCAAAAGAATAAAATTAAAGGAATAAAAAATGAAGAAGGAATATGGGTAGAAGAAGAAAAAGAAATAGGAACTCTTTTTAAAATTTTTTTTCAAAACCAATTATGCAGTCAGTCACATAGGGCAGATAATCCTCTAATACATGAGATTAGAGCAACAATCACGGAAGCTCAAAACCAAATAATGGAATTGATCCCAGAAGAACCAGAAGTAAAAGCGGCAGTATTCAACCTGGATAAAGAGCGTGCTGCAGGACCGGATGGTTGGAACAACTATTTTTTCCAATCAAACTAGCACATTGTTAAAACTGATCTAGTCCCCGCAATTGCTAGTTTTTTTTGTAGGGGTGGAAATCCCAAAATCATGGGCAAAGACTTATATAGTATTAATTCCAAAAAAAGATTCGCCACAGAAATGTGAGGATTTTTGACCTATAAGTTTATGTAATGCTATTTATAAAATCTTAGCTAAAATTTTACAAAATAGACTAAGCTTAATTTTACCATCTACAATATCTCAGGAACAAACAGGGTTCGTTAAAAACAGATTAATGATTGAAAATATAAAACTTGCATCCGAGATGATGAAAGAGATAGGAGGTAAAACAAGAGGAAACAATTTAGTGGTTAAGCTTGATCTATCGAAAGCCTTCGATAGGGTAGAATGGGATACCCTTTGTTTTGCGATGAGAACGTTCAGATTCTCTGAGCTTACCATAGATCTAATATACAGATGCATTTCAAGTACTTGGGTAAGAGTGATTGTAAATGGAAAGATAAGCGATGAATTTAAACCAAATAGAAGTATAAGGCAAGGGGGCCCGTTATCTCCCCTTCTCTTCGATATTTCTTTAGAATTATTAATTCGAAACCAGAATAAAAGAATGACAGAAGGTAAAATAATATCATTCAGATAACCAAAGAATACACCCAGAATAGGCTGTTTAGCCTATGCAGATGAACTTATAATTTTTACAAATGCTAGTACAAAGTCATTAAGGAATCTTATGGATCTTCTTCAAATATTTGAGAATGAAACAGGCCAAATCGTAAATAAAAGAAATGTCAGTTTATGCTCGCCAAAAATGCAAAATTAAAGGTAGTAAATAAAATTAAAAACATCACAGGGTTTTCAGAAATTAAAGGGGCATTAATGTATTTAGGATGTCTTTTATATGAGGGGAGGTTGAAGGAAGAATACTTAATTTTTCTCAAAGATAAGCTAAGAAAGAAAATAGCAGGTTGGAAAGAAGAGCTTCTGATTTTGGGGGAGGATAACGCTGATCTCACATGTTTTACAAAGTACACTGATACACATTTTATCGGTTATTCATCCCCCTAAAAAATTTATAAAAAAACTTGAATCGGAAAAGGCAAATTTCTTATGGGGTAAAAAAGAAGGGAGAAATAAATTACACTGGAAGGACTGGGAAGCTATCTGTTACCCAAAAGAAGAAGCAGGATTAGGTTTAATGACCCTACAGGACTCGGCCGCTGCCTAGGATTGTAAAGGCTGGTGGAGACTTAAAGAAAATGATAATCTTTGGGAAAAATACATGCGGGCTAAATATTTAGATTATAAGAACAAGAGCCCTGAGAAAGCCTCAAACAGATGGAAGGCAATGGAAAAACAAAAGGAGATAGTAGACTCACACTCCACGCTAAAGAAGAGTGGCTGGAAATGGACTTAAATGCCACAAGGAAATTTCTCTCTAAAGTCGGCAAAAGATCTGGTCAGAAAAAAAAAACCTGCTCAAACTTTCTTCAAATGGGTATGGCAAGAAAACGTCCCACAAAAAATGTGCTCATTCCCATGGAAGGTTCTAGTGAATGCTATACCGATAGATACAAATGTACAAAAAAAAGGGATAAAAATGGCATCAAGATGTGAATATTGTTCACAAGAAGTTGAAACAACTGATCATTTATTTTCCAATGGGACAATTGCAGTGGAAATATGGAAAGAGATGGAAGGGGAAAAATAAATAAGAAATAAAGATGATGGGTTAATAGATAAAGTTAAAAAATGGGAAAGTGAAACTACGAAAAGCCCCACTAGAAAATGGCTTAATCAGAAATTACCGCACGTAATTATCTGGTTCATATGGAAATCTCGAAATAAAAATAAATTTGAAAACATAAGAATGAATTTAACAGAAATAATAAAAGATATTAGAAAGGAGATAAGTAACATATCTAATATAAAACCTATTAAAATAGAGAATAAGAACAAAGATAAGAAGCTCGAGAAAACATGGGACCTCACTTTTAAAGTAAGAAATTAGCAATTGGCTAAAAGCATATACTAGAATAGTCCACCGGTCGGCAAATTTTCACTTAATACAGATGGTAGCTTCAACAGGGACACTGGAATAGCAGGAGGAGGAGGGGTAATAAGAGATCATAAAGGGACAGTAAAGAAAGCTTTCACCAGAGCCAGTAGAGCCTCCTCGCCCTTGGAATCAGAAATTAAAGCATTGAAATCAGGATTAGAGATATGTAAGAAGCTAAATTTTAAAAATATAAAAGTTTAAGTAGACTCGAAATTGGTAGTTGAAATAGTAATTAAAAAGAAAATTTTATGGAGGTATGAAGAGGATTTAGAAGTAATTTTCAGCCTCTTAGATGAGCTGAAGGCTTCAATTACACATATATATAGGGAGGCTTATAATCTAGCGGATAGTCTATCTAGAATAGGCTCAACCAGAGGAGAGATAGAATATGACGAGGAGTCCATGCCACATAAATTAAAGGGAATAGCATGCTTAGACAAAATGTCATTTCCTTATATAATAACAAATAAAACAGCCTAGGAAGGTAGGATAAAGAATTAAAACCAACTAACTCTGCAAAGGAATTTCTGTCCTTGCAAAGCTAGTCTAAAAAATAAATAGATGGTAAAAGGTAAGTGCTGGAATTTTGTGGTTTGTGTTTGTTGCTTTTACTTGCAGGAAAGCTCTAACCGGTCCATCACTTCATGCCCTTCTGAAGCGAAATATCTTGAAGATTACAGAATCTGTATCAGCTTTACCGAGTCATGTGTTATATATATATTTCTGGTTTAACCTTGTGTTATTAGAGGTTTAAGTTACACGTAATTATATAATGCATGTGTTATTTTAAACAAAAAGCTTTCGGCTATGTAAGTGTCTAGTATAGAAGATTGACAAGGCTCAAGATGTGGCAAAGGAAATTGATATGACACTCAAGATGGGAGCCTAAAGATTTCAGCAATATTGAAGGAAAAGGGCAAGGATGGTGAGAAGGCAGTATTAAGGGCTGATAAAATTGGGACATCGCGGAACAAAGGAAATTAGAAAAATGGACATATTTCTGTTATTGCTCTATTGCAGGTAATATGGAAATAAAGCATAGAGTAGATGGACATCAGGAAAAGAAGAAAATACATTAGGGTGCACCAGAAGATAGAGACAGAAGATCTTATAAGTAGAACAAATGAGCACCCATTAGGACTTCTCATTGTAATCTTAGAAAATGCTAGAAAGAATATTAGAATAGTCACTAGAAACGAGGCATGGATGTAAGAGGGTAAAGGGTAGAAGTAGCTTGTAAAAAAGGTATGTTTCCGCCAAAAGAGAGGATTACAAATAATAAAAAACAAACTTTATAAAAATAAAGAAGAAGAAGAAGAAGGCTAAAAACTGAATATTTTGAATTTTTGATAAACAAATTAAAAAAGAAAATATCTGGCTGGAAGAAAGAATATCTAAATATATGGGGGAGAATAACATTAATAAAGCATGTTTTAGAAAGTTCTTTAATGCATAATATTATGATTGTTCAACCACCGGCTAAGTTTATTAAGAAGATAGAAAAGGAATTGGCTAATTTTTTGTAGGGAAAAAAAGAAGGTAAATATAAATTACACTGGAAAAAATGGAGGGATCTATGTTTCCCTATTCAGGAAGTGGGTTTAGGCTTTATCAATTTAAATGATTTAGCCAAAGCATGGGCAAGTAAAAGATGGTGGAAGTTGAAGGAAAAATGACAGTTTGTGATCGGAATTTATGCGGGAAAAATATTGCATAAGTAATGATATCAATAAAGTAAAAGAGATAAGGAAGAATACACAAGTCTGGACACAAATGCTTAAGCAAAGAGACTTAGTTGAAAAACACTCAAAACATACCAAAAAAGGATGGAGATGGAAACTAAGCTCAGAAGGGTCATTTTCCTTTAAGTCGGTCAAAAATGTGATTAGGAAAAAACAGGATGAAAAAATATTGTTTAAATGGATATGGAATAATGACAATCCACAAAAAATTAAAATGTTTATGTGGAAAGTCTTATCAAATATTATACCAACGGACAATAACTTAAAAAAGAAAGGAATTCGATTAGCATCAAGATGTGATTGTTGTGGAGAAGAGATGGAAACTCTGGATCATCTCTTCTCATATGGCAAAGTAGCAGCAGAAATTTGGCATAGATTAGGATTTAAATTGCTTATAAAATATGAAAATCTTTTACTAGAATGTAGACTAAAAAAATGGATTAAATTGAAGGTTACAAATTCAGCACAAAAAAGGATTAAATATAATATTCCTTTAATAGCTATCTGGTGCATCTAGAAAGCCAGAAATAAAAGTAGATTTGAGGGGCAAGATATGTCAATAGAAAACATATGGAAAGATATTAAGGAGGAAACCAGTAGAATTTCTGAATTAGCTTCGATAAATATAACAGATAAAAGTTTAGATAATGACATGATAAAATTTTGGAATTTAAAATCTCAACATCAAAAACAGTTTAAAATAATAAAAACAAAATGGGAAAAACCTTCTAAAGAAAGAAAGACTAGTTTTAAATACGGATGGTAGCTTTAATAGAAATATGAGAATAGCAGGAGGAGGCGGGGCAATAAGAAACTCGGAAGGAGGGCTAATATTAGCTTTCACAAGGAAATTCCAAGCATCTTCGGCATTGCAGGTAGAGATTCTAGCATTAAGAGAAGGATTAAGAATATGTATAGAGAAAGGTATAAAAAAGATAGATGTTCAATTAGACTCAATAATTGTAGTGAATCTAATTAACAAAAAAACTATAATGTGGAGATATGAGGATGAAATAGAAGATATATTGAAAGACGGTAAAAACAAATTAGACCTTACTTTTAGGCATATCTACAGAAAAACTAATGCTTTAGCGGATAAGCTTTCAAAAGAAGGTAAAAACAAAGGACATCAAAATTATAATGAAAAAAATATTCTGCAAATATATAGAGGAATAATAAAGTTAGATAGTGAGAAATTTCCATATATTAGGAAAATCAAAGATCTCTGAAATTTTTTGATAATTCATATGCATGTAACATGGCATAATCTGTTTCGCCTCGGTCCTGTGGGGTGTTTCAAAATACAGATCATATATATAAGGTAGGAACTCTCGGTAAGATTTCTGTCTTTTTCTGGTATTTTCTATTTTTTTGGTTTTTTTCTGTTTTTTCTGGTTTTTTTTTTCTGTTTTTTCTCTATTTATCTCTAACACTTCTAACAGATGTATTATTAAGATAAGATTGTGATCAGCTCAGTTTTAAAACAGTAAGAAGAAGGGGCACTGAGCAGGAATAGTATATTTTTATGGATGTAGTTTTTGTAAGATCTTTTTTGCAGGCAGATTCAGCAAGGTTCAAACAAGCAGAAATGTAACTTTTTCGCTGTGGATTTTTCTTTTTTCTCAGGGTCTGGAGTCTGTGTTTTGTGTGTATTGATAAAGGTAGGATTCTGTAGTATGTGTTAAATATTAGTTCAGCAGTCATGTAAAATAGTGTCTAGTTTTAGATGGTCATGTCTATTGGTGGACATCAAAGCTTGAACAAGATATAAAGGTTCAACAAGGTAAGACAAAGAGCAAAGTGGAGCAATAGAAACACACATCAAAGGAAGGAATATTGGGGGAAAATTAAAAGAAGAAGATGTAGAAATATTATGGAGGAAGCTTTCGCTCAAGAAGATATGTCATGGAAGGGAGTATATTCATCATAGGGTAAAAAGATTCAAAATGTAGCCACAAATACTCATCAAATGGGCAGCAAATAAATACTCGTGGTACTTCAAAAGGGAAGAGGTGAGCACAAATGATTACCGAAAGATATCAGAAAGGCAAAGGGGAGCAACACAAAGAGATATAGATGAAATCGTAACACAAATAGAGCTAAATCATACTCTTAATTTTCAAATATAGCTTATAGATAAATGAAATCACACAATAATGTGAATTTCTAAATTGCAATATATGATTATTAGATAGTGGCATATAAGTGGTTAGAAGGGTGTAAAGGGCTTTGGGTAGCAAGTAAGTAGGTTGTAAAAAAGGTATTCATCCGCCAAAAGAGAGGGTTAATTTTAATAAAACAAACGCTTAAAATGTAGAAGAAGAAGAAGAAGAAGAAAAAGAGGTCAAAGGATAAAGAAAGGTGTGTTAGAGGAGCTGAAAAAGGGCAGAAAAAACTCCATTGGAGAATCTGAAACAGCAAAGCCGAGGGCGTTTAAAATAAAGGTTTGCATATCAGAAATGGTAAATGGCTAGATGCATTGCAAATATGTTTTGCAGGGATTGTTATCAATGTAGAAGTTAAAGAAAGAAGGTCAAAGAAAGAGCAAAACCGTAAGAGCATCAAGAAAGGAGATTAGACAAAGCACAAGGAGATAGTAAGGGGACTCAAAACAGAAAGATAAGAGAAATTATAAAAAGCTGGAAAAAGAATTCTAAAGAAATAAACATAAAAGTTATATAGTTCGCGATTATTTTGTTCTTTCTTGTATAAGGGTGTAAAAGGGAAATGCGTAGATGCTAGTTTGTACAAATGGTATTCCTCCGCCAAAAGAGTGGGTTATATTTAATAAAACAAACCTTTTTTTTAAAAGAAGAAGAAGAAGAAAAAAAAGAAGAAGAAGAATAAGAAGAAGAAGAAAAAGTAGTAGTAGAAGAAGAAGAAGAAGAAGAAGAAGAAGAAGAACAAGTACTATAGTTCTTTACTGTTTCTGTAGTGCTGTTGCCTTGGAGTCTGTAATGTTTTGCTGTCATAGAGTCTGTGTTATTAATGTTTCTGTAATGGTGTCTGATGTGTTAATAAGGTTGCTGTAGTTTTATTATTATGCCCTGGAAGTCTGTAATTTTTGGTCAGTTATGTCGTCGGTCGACTACACTCATGTAAAAGTTAAAGATGAATGAAGCAATCAAGACTCAACAGAAAAATAAAGATGAAAGTATGCTCTTTATCGAGACAGTTTCACATACAAAGATAGCATTGACCAGGGACTACATATTGTAAGGCTGGAATCAAGCATTATGAAGCCAGAACATGGGTCAAGCAAGGAGGAAGAAGAAAATTTATATTTTAATAGCTAATTTGAAATGCATACGGGTAATGAGGGAATTGGGTACTTTATTGATAAGGATATGATATACTTGATCCTATGCAGATTAGCCAAAAATAGGTTTGCAGCAGATCATATACGGATTTGTAAGAGATTGAAACAACAATTATAGCAAAACAAAGAAAGGAACAAAGAGAGTGAAAGATTTTCTTAAAGAAAGCTAGGGGAGGAACGTACAAGAATAATATATACTTCAAAGGCTTCAATGAGAAAGGGTGAGAGAGTCCTCAAATCATTAAAGAAAAATTCGAGAAGCTGAAATGATCAGATAAGTCATTATTGAACAACGAGGAATTAAAGCACAAATTGTATCAGAAATAAAACTAAGTTACATAGTTTTTCTTTTTTAGTAGTCGGAAATAGGTATAAGAGGGAAAAGGGTAGATATAGCTTGTAAAAATGGTATTCATCCGCCAAAAGAGAGGGTTATAATTAAAAGAAGAAGAAGAAGAATAAAGAAAAAAACATTTGCGGTTTTTTCAAAAAAAGCTCTCAATTTTTAGAGAGAGAAAATCTCAATTTTTGCTCAAATCAAGCTCTCTTCAAGCTCAAAATGGAGCAAAAGGATTTATTATTAAATAATAAATCCTTTGCCTCGATATTAAGAGGGACCGCCCGGCAAGCCCGGGCTTTCGGAACAAAAAACGGGAGTCCCGCAATTATCTTCTCCACCGAGCAAATGCATAGCTTCCTAGAACCTTTCGAATACACGCTCGTAGGAAAATTCTTCCATGGAAGACCGCGCGTTAATGAGTTATAGAAGTTTTTAACTACTTTAAAGCTCAAAGGAAGTGTGAAGTTCGCCGATTATGATGCTAAACGTAGTCGGATATCACGTGTTCGTATCCAACACATGATTCCAACATCAGGTACGTGTAATTCCAACGATGTTTCACATCAGATTGGAATTTCTTCTTCTTAAGATTCACAGACAAACAGAGATTACCAAACTCTTGTAGTCTGCGAGGAGTGCGAATATACTTGAGTGCATTGCGTATATTTTCCAACGCGGGGGAACACACCTTCATACCCGCTTGAACTATCAGGTTAATCACATGACACATGCATCTGACATGAAAGATCTCTCCTAAAGGTGCGTCTCTAATATTCCTAACAAACATATTGATCGCTACTCCATTATTCGCAGCATTATCGAAAGTGACACTAAAAATTTTATTTTGAATTTTATATTCCCTAAATATTTTCATCATACACTCAAAAATGGCCGGGCCATCATGAGGATGAAGAATCTCAGTGAATCCTAATATTTTTTTATTGATTGTCCAGTTAGAATCTACATAATGACTCGTGAGACATGCATAAGAAGAATCATCGTGACATGTCCATATATAGGACGTCACGGACACCACTCCACTAAATGCCAAAAATTCCTTAATTATTTTTTGTTTTTCTAACATATATATCTTTAGTATGTCACTCCTAGATGTGGACCTAGGAATCCTACGATAGGATGGCTGAAAATAAGTCTGCATGATGCGCACTACCCTTGGATCTTCCGAAAATCTGATCGGAAGACCCATCAATGTGATGAGCCTGGCCATGCCGTCCCTACCCAACTCGCTGGAGTATACGAAGGGAGTAAACTTTGAGACTAAACTCGATCCAGTCTCAAAAAATGTAGTGCCAAGTTGAGTTTGCCTAGGATCTAAGGGTCCATGTTTTTTGGAGCATATTTCAGCATGCCTCTTGAGGTGCCCAGTCCCACATGCACTCTTGCATGTTAAAAGTCTCATACAATATTTGCACTGTGCCATTTCAAGTTCCTCACCCCTAACATCTACTTGTGTTATGATTTTAAAATGTGTCCAAACTACAGAAGTCCTCCTAGTTTTTTGTTTTTTAGAACTTTGGGCTGAGACGACAGGAGAAACCAAAGTTTCAGGAGCCACAGACGTCTGTGTAACACTAACATTTTCATTTTCCAAATTTAAATACGTGTTAGGTTTATTTGTCATTTTTTATTTTTCGTAAGTTTTTCTAGAGAGAGAAACTTTAGAGAGAGAAAGTACAAAAAAACGTAAAATATATTACCTGGTAAAAGTAATGAGGTCAGTCACGTGCAAGGTGCACCGCAGGAAGCTCTGATGTTCAAAACTCAAGTTGAGTTTCATGAAAATCCAAGCCGAAATCAAAATCACGAGGCCCGAGTGAGATATGCACGGTTTATGTAAGAGAGAGAAAGTATTGAGAGGTTTTATGTTTTTGAAAAACATAAATGTTATAGGGAGGGGGGTAGAATTTATAGGCTAAAGAATATTTTTTTTAATAAAAAAACATAATTTTTTATTAATTTTTTGAATTTTTTTGCGAATTTTAAGGGGCAGAATCACGAGGACCGTTGGATTCTGCCCCCTAGCCGTTGGAGGTGAATCCAAGGGCTGAAAATCGCTCAAGTTTGAATTTTTTTTTTGCCGTTGGAAATGCTCGGATCGGGTCTATGGGCGTCGGGACTCGGGTTTCGGCAGAAAAGACCGTGGGTCGGGTCTGTTTGGACCCGACCAGTGGTCTTTTTACCGGGGGGGGGGGGGGGGGGGGGATGGGTCACAACTCACAAGGCGTGAGTGAGTCGTGAGTCGTGACTCACGACTCACGCCACGGCACGCGTGGCACGCCGCCAGTGCCACGCGTGCCTGCGTGAACCGGCACGGGATGGACCCGTGTCGGCGTGCCGTGCCAAGGCACGGCACGGCACGCGATTTTCTTAACCCGGGCACGGCACGGGCTCGGGCACGGTTTAAGAACGTGCCGGGCCGGCCCGGCCCGGCACGTTTGACACCTCTATCTGTAGCTATATTCAGGATTTTATTGCCAATGGAAATTCTATCTCAAAATCCATCGCTAAATTATAAATTTTATTAGCTAGGAAAAATCTGTCACAAAATCCGTCGTTAAATTATGGATTTTATTAAATAGAGAAAATCCGTCGCTAAATTCATCGCTAATTTCTAGATTTTATTATCTATGGAAATTTCGTCGCTAAATCCATAGCTAAATTCTCTGCTTTTCTTGAGCATAATTTACAAAAATTTTCCGTCACTAATCCGTCGCTAAATCCGTAGCTAAATTCTCCGCTTTTCTTTAATGGAATTTACAAAAATATTCTGTCACTAATCCGTTACTAAATTCCTCCGTTTTTCTTGAGCGTAATTTACAAAAATATTCCGTCGCTAATCCGTTGCTAAATTCCCCCGCTTTTCATGAGCGGAATTTACGAAAATGTTCCATTGCTAACCCATCGCTAATCTGTTGCTAATCTATTGCAAATTTTTATTTCAATGAAAAATATAAATCCATTGTTATTCCATAGTTAATCCCTCGCAATTTAGCTCGGGAATGATCCAGAGCTAAAATTCCCTAGCTAAATGAACATTTTCTTGTAGTGATAGATAGACAGATAGTCAAATAAACAGATAGATTGATTGATTGACAAATAGGTAAACTGATAGAGAGGCAGTTAAAATGATAGATAGATAGACAAATAGGCAGATAGATAGATAGATAGATAGATAGATAGGCAGATAGATATATAGATAGATAGGCAGATAGATATATAGATAGATAGATAGACAGACATATAGATAGACATATAAACAGATAGACAGATAGATAGACAAACAGGAAAACTGACAGAATGACAGTTAAAAAGATAGATAGCTAGATAGATAGACTAATAGACAAATCGACAGAAAGACAGATAATAGATCGACAGACAAATAGATAGATAGACAAATAGATAAATAGATAGATAGGTAGATATGTAGATAGATAGATCAATCGTTCAATCGATAGATAGAAACCCACACACCCACACACACACACACACACACACACACACACACACACACACAGAGTTAAGTAGAGAGGTAGATTGATCGATTGATCGATTGATAGATAGATAGATAAATCGATCGATTTATCAATATATAGCACTACTAAAAATAATGAGAATACTGACCAAATTGCCGACCTAAAAAATATATCGTTAATTACTGACCAAATCACGACCATTTATAGACAAAAAAATGGTTTTGAAAAAAAAATTCCAACCAAATTTCCTACCAAAGATTGACCATATTTACCAACCAAATATTTTTTTTCAGAAATTGGTCTGTAAATTAGGAGGAATTAGCGAATAAAAAATACCGACAAATTACCAACCATTTAACGACCAAAAATATATTACCATTAAAAATGGTCGGTAAAGTGGCTTTCTAAAATATGTATATTGTCGTAATTACCGACCATTTACCTACCAAAATTTTTGGTTGGTAATTCCTAGGTTAAATTTTTTGATTAAAAAAAAATTTTAAGTCATTAACACCTAGCAAAATTTCCATCTTTTATTTTTCGAAGCCAAGGCAAAATGCGACTTTAAGGGAGCTACCAAGGAATTCTATCTCTTATGTTACCAGATAATTTTTTCATTGTTCTTCTCCTTCACAATTTTATATACATAACTTCATCTCTCTGAATTTTATTAGCACTATCAGATTTTCATTTTTTCAGAATAATCGTGTATTAGCTTTTTTTAATTCTCCCCTAATTTTCATTTTTGTTGCTTCTATTTTCATTTCACCTATATGATTTTGACTCTACACCATTAAGAAACTATAAATTTTTAGTGTAATCTTTGTTCTTCTATTGTTTAAATTTTTATGGTTTTATTGTTTTCAAATACTAAATGTTTATATTTTGTTCTCTCCTTCTGTAGCTGAAGAAAATATATAATGCTTAATGTTTTCTGCTCCTGTAACTTAAGTAAAATTAAACTTAATGTTAATGGGTTATATTTTTGTTATTTCCGAATAAATTATAAACATGTAATAGTATATATAAAGTTTTATACATGTATATAATCGTATAACATTATATATAAATGTCTATACTTTAATTTATATAAATGTATTACATTATATATAAAAAATATTATGTTTATATTAATATATAATGTTATATATAAATATTTATACATATGTATCAATGTTTATAAATATCTATACAACATTTACATAAAACTATCCAAATATATAATTTTTTATATAACAATTATATAACATTAAATGTTTATACAATTTTGTAAACATTTATATTATTTATTAATTTTTATATAAATGTGATATATATACTATATATTATTTATAAAAGTGTTACATACATATAATTATATTTAAGTGACATTTATAAAAATATTATAATCACATATATTATATCTAAACACTTGTTTAATTATATAATCATATGCCATTATATATAAAAGTATTGATAACTTTATTTATAATTAAGTAAACTATTTTTATTACTATATTTATAACTATACATAACTAATTTTTAACTATATAATAATCTATAACTATATGTATATTTCTAAATAACTATATTTATAAAAAATTATATACTATATGTATAATAATATATAATAACTATATATAATTGTATATTACTAAATATATAAATATATTAAAGTTATATATAATTATATCTTTAACTACATACATATTTATAACTATAAGTGAATAACTATATATAAATATTTGTATAACTATGTAATACTCTTTATAATTAAATATAACTATATTTGTAACTATATATATACATATATGTATACATATATGTAAATCTATATATTTTTTTATAATGTTGTATACATTTATTTATAATTACTTATAATTACTCGTAAAATATATCTATATATAACTATATGTTTAACTATATATAATTATTTATAACTATATATAATATATGTATAATAACATATAACTATATATATATGTCACACTATAATGGGCAATTCCGGTACATCACGGACATTTTGACGCCTCTATGTTTGACATTACTCATAAATAATAGTTTAAGTGGTTGATGAATCACAAGAGTTGCTTTTACAAATTCTTTTACGTGCATGCTATTTATTAGTTTTTTGTATTATTTTCATCTTACTGACATTTTTCCTAAGTGTTTGGTGTAATGGGGTGTGGTTGATTCTGAAATCTCTTCCACCTTTTAATGATACCAACCCATACAATGTGTTAAGGCCTCGAGAGAAAGCCCAACGACTCCATACAAGACAGTTATGTGGCCGAGTAGTCTTTTATGATGCAATTAGAAGTTTTACAAACAAATTTCATAGTCTTATAAGCTGCTTCTCATTATGTGTAAGATACAATGGATGAGAAAATAATTTGTAATTGATTAAAAAACTTTGTTTGATATTAAGATTAGGCATAATGTGTTAAGATTAATAAGTTATAAAAGAAGATTTTATTTTTCTATTACAATTTGCATTTATTAGAAGAGAAAAAGGTCATATATGTATGTTTGTATCCATGTATGTTTATATGTATTGAACTTTCATCCTGTAAAATTTAGTTGCAAATTTCTCATGTCTTGTGTTTCCAAGTACAACGTAATTTTGAACAAATAAAGAAGATTTTTGCAGCCCTGGTTAATGTGTTTGATCACTTTTTTATGCTTATGATAGAATTTCTAGCTATTTTAAGTATGCTCAATTTTTAGGACCATTTTCGAATTTGTTCTAGATGATGGAGGACTTTCAGGACGCGATTCAAAATGTGATACAGTATTAGTTGGCCGATACTGAGTGACGCATGATCGACTATAAA
This sequence comes from Sapria himalayana, assembly GCA_029783825.1. Classification (NCBI taxonomy): domain Eukaryota; kingdom Viridiplantae; phylum Streptophyta; class Magnoliopsida; order Malpighiales; family Rafflesiaceae; genus Sapria; species Sapria himalayana. Next base: position 685,801 of record JAREIK010002829.1, read on the forward strand.
GATGATAGTGATGAGTTCTGTCTGTGTTATGACTGGCTTATAAAGAAGTTTCAGGAAGGAGGAATGCAGTTCAAACCTGATGATCTACCTCAGATTATTCATTTTAATGCTCCAGCTACAGCATCTACTCCATCACCTACCGCACCACCTACAGCGACCGCATCAGAACGAGCAATAGCAGATAGTTCTACCTAGTACCTGACATCTGACCATACGGACCAGATATGTCTCAGCATAATGATTATGAAACTAGGTCGGATGATTGAGTGTATTACACATATTTTTTTGATGTCTTAAACGTGGAATTCATGTTTTTATTTTCTCTTGACATATATATAACTATATATATGCAGTATATATATTAGTTTGCTTGTTTTAATTGTGTTTTTCTTTTGTTTCGTAATATATATATATATATATATATATATTAAAAGCAAGATATAAAACTCAAATCGGGAAAAAAATATTTAAAAACTAATTTATCGACCAAATTGAGACCAAAAACCAACCAAAATTCTTTAATATCAATGGTCAGTAAAATATCACCAAATAGTCAATAAATGGTCAGTAAATGGTCGGTAATTTACTGACCAACTTATTTTTTGTCGAAAAAATAATTATTGACGAGCAAAATTATGATTAAATAATTTGGCTGGTAAATGGCCAGTAATAGGTTTACCGACTAAAAAATGCAGAATTATCGACGAAAAAATTGCTCGGTAATTTGGCGTATTTTAATAGTGTAGATTGATCAATCATTTGATCAATAGATAGACATATAAATAGATCAATAATTAGGTTGGTAGATATATAGATAGATAGATTGTTTGTTTGTTTGATAGGCAGATAGACAAGTAGATAGATAGATAGATAGATAGATAAAAAGATGGTTGGATAGACAGACAGACACACAGATATGCAAATTGAGAGATAGAGAGGCTCATAGATAGATAAACAGACATACGCACACACATAGACATACATACAAACACATAAACATATAGATAGACAGACAGACAGACAAATAGATAGATAGGAAGAAAGAGGATAGATAGAGAGAGAGAGAGACAAATAAACAGATAGATAGAATGATAGATAGCCATATAGAAAAATAACAAATATATAGATAGACAGATTGATAGATAGATACATAGATAGATAGATAGACAGAAAGATAGTTATACAGAAAGGTAGATAAACAGATAGACAGACAAATAGATAGATAGATAGATATACAGATAGACATAGACAGATAGATCGATATATAGATCGATAGACAAATTGATTGATTGATTGATAAATAGACAAAATATAGATAGACAGATAGATTGATTGATAGATAAACATATAGTCAGATAGACAGTTAAAAAGATAGATAGATAGGAAAATAGAAAGATAAACAAATAGATATATAGATATATAGATAGATAGAAGACAGAATATAGACAGATAGTTAGATATACATATATACATATAGATAAATTTATAGATAGACAGAAAGATAAATAGATAAATAGATAGATAGATAGATAGATTGACAGATAGCCAGATAGGCAGATAGAGAGATAGATATATAGATACATAGGTAGACAGAAAGATAGATAGATATATAGATACATATGTAGATAAATAGATAGATTGATAGATAGATATATAGCTAGATAGATAGGTAATAGATAGACTGATTGAAAGATAGACAGACATTGAGACAATAAAATAAATATACAGATAGACAGATAGATATATATACAAATAGAGATAAAGACAGACACAAAGACACACAGACAGATAGAGAGATAGCTAGACAAATAGATAGATATGCAAATTGAGGATAGACATAGAAAGAGTCATTTAGGGAGATAGATATATAGGCAGATAGACACACCAATAGACAGACAGGCAAATAGATAGATATGCATATAGGAAAATATGTAGATAGGCGGATAGGTAAATAGGTAGAAAGAAAGATAGGTAGATATGGAGATAGTCAGATAAGTAGATAGTTAGATAGGTAGATAAATAGATAGACAAATAGAAAGATAGACAGATAAATAGGTAGACTTACAGACAAATATATAGAAATAAATAAAGATAGACCAATAGACAAATATATAGATAGATATATAGAAAGATAGATAGATAAATAAATAGACATACAGATGGACATATAAAAATAAAGATAGACAGATTAATAGATAGACAGATTAATAGATAGACAAAAAGATAGATACACATATAAACAGACTAATAAATAGATAGATAAACACATAGATAGAAAGACTTATAGATAGACTGATAGATAGACTGACAGATAGATAAACAGGTACAGAGACAAACACATAGGCATATAGACATATATTGAGATTGACAAACAGATAGATAGACAAATAGATAGATAGACATAGAGACATGTAGATAGATAGAAAGAGAGGCAGATAGATAGATGATATATATATAAACAAATTTCATATATTAAAAAAGGAGATATAGACATAAAGGCTGATAATCATGTAGGCAGATAGACAGATAGACAAATAGACATATAGATAGATATATAGATAGACTAATAGATAGTTAATCAGATACAAAGATATACACAAAGAAAGATATATAGAAGAAAGATAGACATATAGACAGATAAATAGATAGATAGATAGACAAAAAGAGAGAAGACAAATAAAGAGATAAACAGATAGTTAGATAAATTGATAGACACATAGACAAATAGATAATTATATAGATATATAGAAACACAGATAGACAGATAGATAAACAAAAAGACAAATAAACATTTATAAAGATAACCAAATACCTAGATAGGAAGATTGATAAATAGATAGGTAGGTATATAGGTTTATAATTAGGTAGGTAGATAGATTGTTAGATAGATAGTTAGATAGATCTATCGATTGATCAATCAATAGATAGATAAATAAATATCTAGATTGATAGGTAAATAGATAGATAAATAGATTAACATATAGATATATATTGATAGATTGATGGATATATAGATAGATAGATATATTGATAGTTAGACATAAGACAGATAGATAAATATATAGATAAATTGGTAGATAGATAGAGTGACAAATTGATAGATGGATAGATAGATAGATATACAAATAGATAGATATATAGATAGACGGATAGATAGGCAGACAAATAGATTTATATGTAGACAAATATATAGATAGAGAAATTGATAGATTTAAAGATAGACATATAGACACAGATAGATATAGATAGATAGATAGATAGATAGACAAATAGATAGATAATTAGATAGATAGATAGATAAATAGAAAGATATATATATGAATTGATAGACAAACATACATAAAGATATATAGATAGACAGATAAATAGATAAACATACAGACAGACAGATAAATATATAGATAGATTTATAAACAAACAGATAAAAATACATACAGACAGATAGAAAGAAAGTTAGATAGATAGACAGACAAATAGATAGACAAATAGATAAATAGACATATAAATAGTTAGAAAGATATACACTCAAAAAGACAAATAGACAAACAAGCAAAAAGATAGATATACCGATAGACAAATAGACAAATAGATAGATAGACAGACAGATAAAAAATATAGATAGATAGACAGATAGACAGTAAACAAATAGAAAGATATATAGATAGATAGACAGACAGATAGATAGATAAAAAGATTGATAACTTGATAGATAGACATAAACATATAGATAGATAGGCAAATAGCCAGATATAAAGATTGATAGATAGATATATAGATAGATAGACAGATCATAGAGAAATAGATAGATCAATAAATAGATAGACATTATATTCATAGATAGAAACAAAGATAAATAGATAGATATGTTTAAAGGTAGACAAATAGATAGATAAAGAGATAACAAATAGATAGATTGAATGAATGACAGATAGATGGATAGACAAATAGGTAGATAGATAGATAGACAAACATAGAAATAGATAGGTAGATAGATAGATAGACAGATAGCTAGAAAGATAGATAGATAAAAAGAAAACTAGTTAGATAGATAGATAGAGATAGATATGTAGATAGGCAGACAAATAGATAGATAAAACGATAGATAGTAAATAGATAGTTAGATAGATATAGAGATAGATAGATAGACAGAAAGATAGATAGATAGATAGATAGAATGATAGATTGAAAGATAGACATATAGACAGATTGATTGATTGATCGATAGAATGATAGTAGACAAATAGATATATAGACAAATGCCAAATAGAAAGATAGATAGATAGATAGATAGACAAATGCCAAATAGAAAGATAGATAGACAGATAGATAGAGAGATAGATAGGAAAATAGATAGATAGCACATTAATAGATCGATAGATA
>JAREIK010002829.1:693917-724465 GCA_029783825.1 Sapria himalayana
AGACAGAAGTCAAATAGATAGATATATCGACAGATAGATAGATAGACAGATAGAAAAATATATTGATAGGCCATGTAGATAGATAAACAGATGGATAGACAGATAGACATATAGATAAATAGATAGATTGATATATATATATATATATATATATAAAGATAGACTAATAGATAGATATGCAAATAGATAGATAAATATATAGAAAGAAAGAAAGATATATATACACAAAGAAAGACAGATAGAGAATTAGACAGATCATTAGATAGACTAATATATAGATAAATAGATATATAGATAAATAGATACCTAGATTGATAGATAAAGATATAGACAGATAGACATATATACATATAGACAGATAGACAAATTCACAGATAGACAGATTGACAAAATTTCATATAGACATATAGAATGATAGATAGATTGACAAATTGATAGATAGAAAGATATATAGATAGACTAATAAATAGATTGACATATGGACAGGTAGATAAAAAATATATAGATAGACAGATTAACAGATTGAAAGATAGATAGAAAGAAATAAAGATAGATAGATAGATAGACATATACACAAATAGTTAGATAGAAAGATTAATAAATAGATAGATAGACAGACAGATAGATAGATAAATAGATAGATAGATAAATAGATACACAAATAGATAGATAGACAGATAGACATATAGACAGATAGAAAAAAAGACAAATAGATAGATAAATTGACAAATATACAGATAGATAGATAAACAGATAGACAAATAGACATATAGACATATAGATAGATAGACAGATAGATAGATAGACAAATAGACATATAGATAGAATGACAGGTAGATAGACAAACAGACGGACAGATAAAGATAGATCGATATATAGATAAATATATATTTTGAAAGAAAGAACGAAAGAAACAAATATATATAGAAAGATAGACACAGAAAAATAGAGATATAGATAGACAGATAGAAAGTTAGATAGACAAATAGATAGATAGATAGACTAATAGACAGATAGACAAATAGACAAATAAATAAGTAGACCATTAGTTAGATAGATAGATAGATAGATAGACAGATAGATAGACAGATAGATAGACAGATTGATTGATTGACCAACTAGACAGATAGAAAGACAGACAGATAGACATATAGAAAAATAAATAGATAGAGAGATAGACAGATAGACAGACAGACAGATAGATAGACAAATCGAAATATTGATATATATATATGGACATAAAGTCAGATAGATAGATAGGCAGATAGACAGATAAATATATAGACAAATAAACATATAGATAGATAGACAGACAGATAGATAGACAGATACATATATAGAAAAATAAAAAGATAGATAGATAGATATATTCACATTTAGACAGATAGACATTTAGACAGAAAGACTTGTAGACATATATATATATAGACATAAAGACATATTGACATATAGAAAGATAGATAGACAAACTAATACACAAATTTACATATAGGTAGATATCAAGATACACAGATAGACATATGGAAAGATACACATATAGACAAATAGACAAATAAATATATTGATAATAGTCAGATAGACAGATAGATATATAGATAGATTGACAGATAGACAAATTGACATATAGACTGATAGACACATAGACAAATAGACAGATAGATTGATTGATATACAAAGAAACATATAGGTAGATAGCCAGATTGATAGATAGACAGATAGTCAAATATATAGATAGATAGATAGTCAAATAGATAGATAGACAAATAGATAGATAGATATATAGACATATACACATATAGAAAGATAAAAAAATAGATAGATAGATTGATTGATTGATTGATATACAGAAGAAATATAGACAAATATACAAATAGATAGATATACATATAGATAGAAATACAAAAGATGGATAAATAGATATACCATTAGACAGACAGATAGATAAATAGAGAGATAGATAGGTAGATAGATAAACAAATAGACTAATAAACTGATAGATAGATAGAAAGAGAGATAGATTGATATATAGCCATATAGAGAAAAAACAAATAGACAAATAGATAGATAGACACATTAATAGATAGATAGATAGACAGAAAGATAGATGGAATAAATAGACATATATAGAAATAGAAAGATATAAAGATTGATATATAGATATATATATAGATCGATAGATAGATAAATAGATAAAAAATAGATAGATAGAAAGATAGACAATTAGACAGAAAAATATGTAGACAGGTAGATAGACAGATAGATAAATAGATAGATAGATAAACATATAGACAAATAGACAAATAGATAAATAGATAGATAGACAGATACATAGATAGATATATTGACATATAGAGATTTATATAGATAGAAATATAGACAGATTGTCATATAGACATATAGATAGATATATAGATATATAGATAGAGAGATAGATAGAAAAATAGACAGATAGATAGATAGATACAGACAGATAGATAGATAGACACATAGACACATAGACACATATATAGATAGACACATAGATAGATATATAGACAGATATACATATAGACATATAGACAAATAGACAGATAGATAGAAGATAGATATATATACAGATAGAAAGATAGATAAATAGATGTATAGACACAAGATAGATAGACAAATAAACATATAACACAAGATAGATAGACAAAAATAAAGCGATACATAGATTGTCACAAAGATAGATAGACAGATAGACAAATACACTGATAGATAGATAGGTTGATATCTAGATAGACAAATAGTCAAAAGATAGATAGATAGTTAGACAAATAGATAGATAGACAAATAGACATATATAAAAATTGATAGATAGACATATAAGCAGATAGATAGAAAGACACAGGCAGATATATAGATATATAGATGGACATATAGATAGATAGACAATTAGACAAATAGATTGATTGACAAGTAGATAGATAAAGATAAAAACTGATAAATAGATATAAAAATAGAGAGATAGACAGATACAAAAAATAGATAGTTAGATAGATAAACATATATACACATAGACATATAGATATATAAATAGATAGATATATAGTAATATACAATGAAAGAATGATAGACTGATAGATAGATAGATAGATAATCAGATAGACAAATAGAAAAATAGATAGATAGATAAAAGATTTTCTGATAGATAGATAAGCAGATATAGAGATAGGGAAATAGTCATATAGACAAATGGACAAATAGATAGATAGATAGATATAATGTAGATAGACAAATAGCTAGATAGATAGACAAATAATATATAGACAAATAGATAGATAGATATATAAATAAAAGATAGATATATACATAAATATTTAGATAGATAGATAGATAAATATATAGATAGATATAATGATAAATAAATTAATAGATAGATAGACAAGTAGATAGATATACAAATAGAGAGATAAACATAGACACATGCATACAAAAGATAATTAAATAGACAGAAAGAAAGATAGGCATGAAGAAAAAAAGGCAAACAGATAGATAGAATGGTAGATTTACAAATAAATATACACACAGATTGAATGATAGATAGATATATATATACAGATAAATAGATAGAAATTTAGAGAGAGATAGATACACATATACACAAATAGACAGATAAAAAGATAGATAGAAATTTAGAGAGATAGACAAATAGACATATACACAAATAGATACATAGAGATATAGTCTGATTGATAGATAGATAAATAGAGAAGTATATAACATATAGATAAAAGATAAATTGATAAATAGATAGACAAATAGATAGATAGGAAGATAGACATATATAACATACAGACAGATATATAGATTGAGAGATAGATAGTTAGATAGATAAACAGATAGACATATAGATAAATAGAAAGATAGATAGACATATAGACATATTGATAGATAAAAAGATAGATAGATATATAGATTGACAAAATGATAGATAGATAGATGGATAAATAGACAGATATATAGAAAGATAGATAGATAAATAGAAAGAAAGATAGTTAGTTAGATTTATAGTCATATAGACATACATAGATAGATAGACATATAGACATATACACAAATAGAAAGATAGAAAGATAGTCACATTGTTAGATTGACAGATATACAAATAGATAGATAAAGAGATAAACTGATAAACAGATGGATAGATAGAAAGATATTCATATAAACCATTTTGATTGATAGACAGATAGCCAAATCGATAGATAGACAGATAGAGAAGTAGGAAAATAGATATATAGATAAATAGTCAGATAGACAAATTAACAGATATATAGATAGATAGATAGATAGATAGATACATAGACAGATAAACAGATAAACAAAAGATAGATAGACAAAAATAAGTAGAAAGATAGATTGTCAGATATACATATAGACAGACATATAGATAGATAGACAAATATACAGATAGACAGATAGACAGGAAGATTGATAGATACTTAAATAGATAGATAGTCAGATTGATAGATAGACAGATAGATAGATAGACAAATAGACAAATAGACAAATAAATACATAGATATATAGATAAAAGGTAAATTTTAAAGATAGACTGCAAGTCAGATAGATAGATAGATTAACAAATATATAAATAGATTTACATATAGACAGATAGGTAGATAGATACATAGACAGATAGATAGATATCTAAATAGCAATCTAGCCAAATAGGTAGATAGATAGATACATATATATATATATATATATATATATATATATATATATATATCAATAGATAGTTAGCCTTATAAACTAAGTAACAAATAGAAAGGTAGATAGATATGTAGATATATATAGAAAGTTCAATCGATAGATAGATAGATAAATAGAAAAATAGATAGATTGACAAAAAGGCAAACACTACAAGAAATTGTATATTTAGCTAGGAAAATTTAGCTAGTGATTAATCCCTAGCTAAATTATGAAGGATCAGCTAGGGAATAGCAATTGATTTATGATTTTTCATTAAAATAAGAATTTGCAATGGGTTAGCAACGGATTAGCGACATATTAGCGATGGATTAGCGATGAAAAATTTTTTATAAATTATGCTAAAAAAGCAGGGAATTTATCTACGTATTTAGCGATGTATTAATGATGAAAATTTCCGTAAATTCCACTCAAGAAAAGCTGGGAATTTAGCGATGGATTTAGCATCAGATTAGCGATGGAAAATTTGTGTACATTTAACTCAAGAAAAGTGGGGTATTTAGCGCCAGATTTAGCAATGGAATATCCCTAGCTAATAAAATTCTGAACTTAGTGATGAATTTAGCGACGGAACATCCTTAGCTAATAAAATAGGTAATTTAGCTACGGAATTAGCAACTAATTTTTCCTAGCTAATAAAATACGTAATTTACCTATGGAATTAGTGCAAATTTTTTCTAGCTAATAAAATCCATAATTTAGCTATTGATTTAGCGACGGATTTTCACTAGCTAATAAAATTTGTAATTTAGTGATTGATTTAGCGACTGAATTTTCCTAGCAAATTAAATCCATAATTTAGGGATGGATTTAGCTACGGAATTTATCTAGCTAATTTAATCTAGAATATAGTGGTGGATTTAGCGACGAGAATTTCCTAGCTAATATAATCATTAATTTAGCGATAGATTTAGCAACAGAATTTCTTTAGCTAATTAAATCAGTAATTTAGCTATGGGTTTAGTGATGGATTTTCTCTACCTAATAAAATCAATATTTTAGCGATAGATTTAGCGATGGATTTCCCTAGCAAATAAAATTTTGAAAATAGCTATGGATTTTGAGATGGAATTTCCAAATATAATAAAGTATGAAATTTAGCTACAGATTTAGTGATGAAATTTCCCTAGCTATTTACATCCAGAACATAGCGACAAATTTCAGTGATGGAATTCCCTAGCTAATTACATCCTGAACATAGCTACATATTTTAGCGACAGAATTTCCCTAGTTAATTATACTCCAAAATATTGTGATGGATTTAGTGATAGAATTTTTCTAGCTATTTACATAATGAAAATTGCTACCAATTATAGAAATAGAACTTTCCTAGGCAATTACTTCCTGAATATCGCGATGGATTTTTGTGACGGATCTTCCCTAGCTAATTAAATCCGAAATATATCGACGAATTTAGTGATAGAACTTCCCTAGTTAATTAAATCCAGAATATAGCGAGGGATTTAGTGACTCAACTTCTCTAGCTAATTAAATCTGGAACATATCGACATAATTTCTCTAGACAATATTTAATTATTTAATTTTTTAAAATTATTTATTAGTTTTAATATTTTATTAATTTTTTTATTAAATGTATGTTAATGGTCTATAGATGAGAAATCCTTGAAAGATACATTCTCCTCGTAAAATAATAAAAAATGATATTATAAATAAATAATTTAAAAAATAAAAAAATACAAAAAAAAATTTTATTAATAAGGACTAAAATAACTATTTTTATGTTGTATTAATTTTTTTTAAAATTATATAAAAAATTTTTCAAAATTTTTAATTAAGAAACTTAAAAATTTATATTAAAGTAACATTAAATAATAAATTCAATAAGTATAATATTTTTTTCGATATTTTAAAAATAAAATTAATATACATTAAAATTTCTACTAATTTAAATGTAAATTAATTCATTGTATGACAAAATAGAAAATATTTTCAAAAATATCTGAATTGATGCATAAACTAGTAAATATTAATATTATTATAAGTATTAAAAAAATTTTATGATTATAGAAAACTTTTAAAAAAATAAATAATACAAATTTTGAAAATCTTGAAATATAATAAAAATATAATTTTTTCAATAAAGTAAAAAAAATAAAATAATAATTATAAATAAATACATAGTTGTTTGCACCTACTAAAATTTATAAAAATTAAACAATTGAGTAATATTTTTACAATTAGCTTTTAACATTAATTTTTATTAAAATAATAAATATAACTTTATAAATAATCTTCTCACTATAAGTAATTTTTTAAATTTTATAAATTATTAATTAAATAAAATAATAAGAAATTGTATGCCTTTAAAAGAATTTCATATTATAATCTTAAAAATTAATATGAATTCTTAAAAATTTATAACCATAAAATATAAATTTTTATATATTTTTTAACATTAAGAGTATTTTATAACTCTTAGGCAAGTGGCTAGATTACAAATCATCTTTTCAATTATGTCTTATTATATGAAGTTTGTTAATTTTGTACCTAATTGATATATAATTTTTAAGGCTAAACATATATTTTTTTAATTATTTATATATTTATTATTTAATTTATATTATAAAAAAAACTATAAGGCATTTGTTTTTCATTTGTACCTTACTACATGCACATTAATTTTGTTGAAAAAATTTGAATGTAAATAAAATTATTGAGTATTTTTATATTTTATATACATATTGTTTAATTAATATTTTAATAATTAAAAATATAAATATTTTCCTAAAATATACATTCTGTCTCTCGACGCCGATGCATCTCTAACAAGTGAAACAAATTCCTCTGCTTTCCGCCATCTATCTCTCGATGCCAACACAACAATATTTAATTGAGGTTTAAATATTAATTTGTTATTTGATCTGTGGTACATTTTATACATTTATTCTTCATTTATTATCATGAATTGCTTAATCAAAGATTAAGCTTATACATATTGATTCTGTTATATATTGTTTCCGAAATTCTTCTCCTTTATTCACCGTGGTTTGCTTGGATTGTGTTTTTATACATATTCTTATACATACTTCATGTGTTTGTGATATAATGAGTTGTCATTGTGTGGATTTTGATGGTGCACATTAGGTTTTCCGAATTAATAACCACATCAATATACATAACTATATACAGTATATAAAAAAAATATACATAAATATAAGTATATTTTATATAAGTTTATTTAAACATAACTATATATATATAACTATAAAAATAGAATACATAAACTATTTAGACATAACTATATCTATATAATTCAAATTTCTTATATAAGTGTATTTTACTATATCTATATAACTATAAAAATAGTATACATAACAAAACTATATATAAATATAAAAATGTATATTTAATATATATATATATATATATATAACTATATATAAATGTATTCAACAATATGTATATAAACATATTATTATATATAAATGTGTTTATCAACATTAATGTACATAACTATATATAAATAATATACATAAACAATATAAGGTATGCCGATTTGATATTTACATCAATATACATTACTATATATAAACAAAATACATAAATAGTTAATAAACATAAGTAAATTTTATATAAGTGTATTTAAACATTTCAATACATCAATATGCATGTGTGATATAATTCTAATTTCTTATATAGATGTATTTTACTTTATCTATAATTATAAAAATAGTATACATATATATTATAATATATAAATATAACAACATATATTTAATATACATACATATATATATATATATATATATATATATAACTATATACAAATCTATTTAACAATATCTATATCAACATATTACTATATATAAATGTATTTATCTATATTAATATACATAACTATACATAAAAAGTATACATTACATAGTATACATAAACAGTAAAAGGTTTGCTGACTTGATATCTACATCAATATACATGATTATATATAAACAGTATACATAAACATAAGTGTATTTTATATAAGTGTAATTAAACATAACTATACAACAATATGCATGTGTGATATAATTCGAATTTCTTATATAAGTGTAGTTTACTATATATATAACTATAAAAAAAGTATACATGAACATAACTATAAATAAATATAAAAATGTTTATTCAATACACACACACACACACACACACACACACACACACACACACACACATATATATATATATATAACTATAAATAAATGTATTTAATAATATGTATATCAACATATTACTATATATAAATGTATCTATCTATATTAATATACATAACTATGTATAAACATATTACATAAATAGTGTAGATAAATAGTCTACATAAACAGTATAAGGTATGCAAACTTGATATCTACATCAATATACATAACTATATATAAACAGTATACATAAACATAAGTGTATTTCATATAAGTATATTTTAAACATAACTATACATCAATATGCATGTGTGATATAATTTGAATTTCTTATATAGGTGTATTTTACTATATCTATAACTATAAAAAAAGTATAAATAAACATTAATATATATAACTATAATAACATATATTACACACACACACACACACACACACACACACACATATATATATATATTTATGTATAAATGTATTTAACAATATGTATATCAACAATTTACTATATATAAATGAATTTATCAACATTAATATACATAACTATATATAAACAGTATACATAAACAATATACATAAATAGTATACATAAACAATATAAGGTATGCCGACTTGATATCAACATCAATATACATAACTATATATAAACAATATACAAAAATAGTATACAATAAACATAAGTATATTTTATATAAGTGTATTTAAACATAACTATATATCAATATGCATGTATGATATAATTCAAATTTCTTATATAAGTGTATTTTACTATATCTATATAACTATAAAAATAGCATACATAAACATTACTATATATAAATATAACAATGTATATTTTATACACACACACACACACACACACACACACACACACACACACACACACACAGATAGATATATAACAATATATAAATGTATTTGTCAATATATATATAAACATATTACTATATATACATGTATTTATTTATATTAATATACATAACTATATATAAATAGTATACATAAATAGTATAAGGCATGCCAACTTAATATCTACATCAATATACATAATTATATACATAACTATATACATAAATAGTATACATAAACATAAGTGTATTTTATATAAGTGTATCTAAACATAACTATACATCAATATGCATGTATGATATAATTCGAATTTCTTATATATGTGTATTTTACTATCACTATAACTATAAAAATAGTATACATAAACATAACTATATATAAATATAACAACATATATTTAATATACATACATACATACATATATATATAACTATATTTAAATATATTTAACAATATGTATATCAACAAATTACTATATATAAATGTATTTATCTACATCAATACCTATACATAGTGATATGTCTAAATATATATAATTACATGAAAAAAAATATATAATTACATCTACAACATGCATAACTACATGCTTTAGAAACTTAATATCCATTCATATCATTCATCTTATTCATACATGTTTTTTTGGATATTTTTTCAATCTTTATCATTTTCCTATATATTTTAGGAAATTAAATTTAATTCTTTCAATCTTAAATAGTTTTTTATTATATTTTTATATGTTTTATAAATCATTATGTTTTAATATGTTTAGTGTTTGTATTTTTGTTTCACTTACTATCATTTAACTAAAATTGATTTCTAATAAAATGTTCATTTGTTAAAATTCATTTTGTAATTTTCAAAACAAATAACAATATGTTTGTGTAATAAATATTATAAAAAAATTTTAAAATATATATGTGATGTAATCTCACATTAATTTTGGGAAGAAAAATATTTTAGCACATAAATATTAACATGTTCCACAAATTCATGATAGCATGAACAAAAATTGACATTATTACAAGATACAACTAATCTCCCATGTGTAACATTTTTCATAAAAATTTGATCAGAGTAATACTTGCAATGATAATGGTTCATATAATACTAAATACCATGTGGTTACATTTTCATTCAATACTTTAATTTGTTCAAATAAAAAAATTTATCTAATATCTTCTTCAACAACTCTTATATCTTCTTTTTCTAGTCTTGATAAGATATTTTCATTTTTGATTATATGTATATTTCTTATCTAATGTCTCTAATTTAAAATATTGTAATAGTTAAATCCTTCAAATCAATCTATGGCTGACATCTTACTTTTCTATTAGATATTTGATTATAGAATATTTAGTATATACTATGACTTTGGTCCCCACTAAAAATGATATTAATTTTCCAAAAAAAATATTATTGATATAAATTCTTTTTCTATAGTGGTGTAATTCAATTGGGCATTTTGAGTGTGTTGTTATCATAATATATTATAACTATTTATAAATATTTGTATATCTATATAAAACTTTTCATAATTATATTTAACTATATTTGTAACTATGTAAACTATTTTTTAACTATATTAATAACTATATATAACTATTTTTTAAACAATATAATATTTTCTAACTATATGAGTAATTCTATATAACTATATCTTTAACAAATTATATCACATGTATAATAATATATAACTATATATAATTGTATTTTACTCTACGTATAACTATAAAAATATTATATATAACTATATCTTTAACTACATACATATTTATAACTATATGTGTATAATTTTATATATATATATATATATATATATATATATATATATATTTGTATATCTATGTAATAATCTATATAATTAAATATAACTATATTTGTAACTATGTATACATATATGTATACCTATATGTAAATCTATACATTTATGTATATCTACTTATAACTACTTGTATGAATATATTTATATATAATTATTTGTTTAACTATATATAACTCAATTTTTAATTATATATACTATAGGTATAAAAACATATAGAGGTTGACCTCCCTCTGTGGTAACCATCTCTTGAGGTCTATTGATTCTTTTTTTTCTCTCATCAGATCTCTTTACTGTCATACGACAAAGGGATTGAGATTTAGAGGAAGAAATGGAATTTATGTTCACAAAGCTGTTCAACAGGCTGTTTGCCAACAAGGAGATGGAAATTTTGATTCTAGGTCTTGATGCTCACGAAAAGACAACCATTTTGTATAAGTTGAAGCTTGGTGAAATTTTCACTACAATTCCTACTACTGTCTTCAATGTAGAGGCTATTAAATACAAAAACATCAATTTCATTATGTGGGATGTTGGCAGTCAGGAGAAGATTTTCCCTTTCTGGAGGGTTTACTTCCAAAATACCCAAGGTCTTATTTTTGTGGTGGACAACAATGACAGAGATCGAGTAGTTGAAGCCAGAGATTAGTTGCATAGGATGTTAAATGAGGAAAAGCTTTGAGACGCAGTTTTGCTAGTGTTTGCCAATAAGCAAGATCTTCCCAATGTGATGAATTCATCTGAATTTACTGACAAGCTTGGACTTCACTCAATTTTCTAACACCATTGGCACATTCAGAGCACCTATGCTACCTCTCTCGAGGGCCTCTGCGAGGGTCATGATTGGCTTTCCAATTACATTGCCAGCAAATCATAAATAATTTTAGCAGGATTAGGCAAACTATGTTGACATATCTGGATGTGGATCTAATCTATGCCTATTTTGCTTGAGTTTTGTTCTATTATGTGGATGACATCATCTATTTCTAGGGGGATTCAAATTGTATTTATATTTATATATTGCACGCTTGAAATACAAGATCGCATTTACTTTGTCTTGATCTATTGTAAGCCGAACTTGTTTGTTTTCTATTTTATGACCTTTTGTCATTGGATCCCAAAGGTACAAGAACATATAACTATTAATAATAATCTTTGACTATATGTATAACTATAAAATATTATACATGACTATTTAAAAATCTAATTAACAACATATATTTAATAATTATTTTTATATATTAGGATATAAAAATGTGTTTTACCATATATATACTTATAGATAACTATAAGTATACATAAATAAAATTATATAAAAAATATATATACCAACATGTATAAATATAAGTATAACTATATGTGTAACTATATGTATAACCACATGTAACTATATTTATAATTACATGTATAATAACATAGAATATTATATTTAACTATATGTGTATAACTATGTATAAATATTTGTATAACTACATATAAATATTTGTATAACTATATAACACTTTACAACATTAAATATAACAATATTTATAACTATGTATACATATATGTAAATCTATATATTTATTTATACTTTATATATTTATGTATAACTATTTGTATGAATATATTTATATATAACTATATGTTTAAATATATAAAATTATTAATAACTATATATACTATATGTATAATAACATATAATTATAAATAATTGTATCTTTATATATATATAACTATAAAATCTTTATACATAACTATATTTAAATATATAATTTACATCTTATATTTAATATACATTTGAATATATTAGTATATAAAAATATATTTGACTATAACTATACCTATAAATATCTATATGTATAAATATATAAAATTATTTGAATAAATATATATACCAACATCTATAAATATAAGTATAACTATATGTGTAACTATATGTATGACTACATGTAACTATATTTATAATTACATGTATAAAAACATAAAACATTATGTTTAATTATATGTGTATAACTATATATAAATATTTGTAAAACTAAATAAAACATTATATAATTAAATATAACTATATTTTTAATTATTTGTACATATATGTATACATATATATAAATCTATATATTTGTTTATAACATTGTATATATTTATGTATAACTAAATATAACTACTCTTATGAATATATATATATATATATATATATAACTAAATGTTTAATGATATATAAATTTTTATAACTATATATATTATATGTATAATATCATATAACTATAAATAATTCTATCTTACTATATGTATAACTATAAAAACTTTATAGATAACTATATCTAAATGTATAATTAACAACATTTATTTAATATATATTTTTATATATTAGTATAAAAAATGTATTTTAGTATATCCATACTTATACATAACTATATGTAAAAATATATGAAATTAAATGAAAAAATATATATACATACATGTATAAATATAAGGTTAACTATACGTGTAACTATATGTATAACCACATGTAACTATATTTATAATTATATGTATAAAAACATACAACATAATGTTTAACTATATGTGTATAACTATATATAAATATTTGTATAACTATAAAAAACTCTATATAAATAAATATAACTTTATTTTTATTTATGTATACATATATGTAAATCTATATAATTGTTTATAACTTTTTATACATTTATTTATATTTACTTATAACTACTTGTATGCATATATCTATATATAATTATATGTTTAACTATATGTAACTAATTATAACTATATTTACTATATGTATCCTAACATATAATATATATGGAATAATTATAATTTTTTGCACTAACTTTGATTTAAATGTCTAAAGATATAATATCAACAATATGTAAGCACATAGCATGAGAGTGTCTGTTGATCAGGCTCATATATGGTATAACATAAATAAGGGTTGTACTCTTACCTAATCTCAGCCCTTGGGCCTTAGGCTCAAAATGAACTTATGTATAATAAAAGATTTAATATTTGATAGGTTTGTATAGAAGAAATTTTATTTTCTTTTATATAATTCTTCCTTCTAACACTGCACTCGCTATGTGTCTTTCTTTCCCTCTATAATTTTTTCTATCATTCTCTTTCTTTTTTTCATTATGTGTCACACTCTCTCTCTTATTATTTTATTTCTCGCTCTTCTTTCTTTCTTGTTCTCTCTCTCTCTCTCTCTCCACTCCTTTGTCTTTCTCTCACTCTCTCTCTCTCCCTCTCTCCCCCTCTCTCCCTTTCACCATTTCTCTCCCCCTCTCTCTCCCTCTTCTCTTTTAAACTTTAAATGTCATTCTTTTTTCCTTTCTTTTCTTGTGCATTATCATATTTTTCACCCTTTATCTCGTATTAATGTGATATACAATTAATCGTTATCATGCTAAAATTTGTTTTATCTATTCATGTAGATTTTGCAAACGCGTTGCCTCGATATTCATGATATTTAATTTTTAAATATTCAACTGTAAGTTACTTTATTTAATTATTTGTATAATTTGAAGTAATAGAATGTTTTATTCAAAATAATGATTGGGCATTATTTTTTGTAAATAAAACAGAGAAAAATGAGTTCAGATCATAAGTGGATGTACAGAAGGGTTATTAATGGACCTTTGAATAATTTTTTTTTGACTCGGCTTGAAACTTTCATCAATTATGCATGTAGTCAATGGGATTGATGGATGAAGAAAAGATCCAGTGTCCATGTAATAATCGCAAGTGTAAGAATATCCCTTTTCATGATGCAAACACTATAAGATATCATTTGGCTAAATATGGTTTTGTGCCAACTTATTTTGTTTGGATTTATCATGGGGAAAGTATAATGACTCTAAATATTGACCAAAATGAGGATACTGAATTGTTTACTTGTGGTGATGAATCTTCAAACACATACCATAGAATGATCACGGAAGCTACTGCTACTGACTTCAATATTGATTACATGGATGAACCACCTAATCCTGAAGCTCAGAAATTTTTTGAAATGCTTAAAGTTGCAGATAAAGAGTTGTGGCCTGGTTGTAAAACATATTCGCAATTGTCACTTGTGGCTCAACTAATGACATTAAGTCAGAAAATCATATGTATGAGAAATTATTTGATCAGGTGACAGACCAGATGAAAGAGATTGTTCCGAATAATAATTTGATCACTAACAACTTTTACAACATTAAGAAGTTACCACGAGGAATAGGTCTACCAGTGAAAAAAATTAATTATTGTTTAAATGGATGTATGTTATATTGGGGTGGTGATAGTGATTTAATTAGTTGTAAGTTTTGTGATCATCCTCGAATTAGGAAGGCACCTCATTTTGTAGATACACGAAAAAAATTGAAGGTTGTCTTTAAGAAGATGTATTATTTTTCATTAATTCCTCGATTATAGAGACTATATTCATCAAATGTAACAGCAAATGATATGAGGTGACATTTTGAACATGAGGTTGAAGAAGGGGTAATGCGTCATCCATCACATTCACTTACTTGGAAGCATTTTAATTATATACATCAAGATTTTGTAGTACAAAGTCGAAATGTGAGATTGAGTCTCTGCACTAATGGATTTTAGCTATTTGGTCAATCTAGACAACAATATTAAACATGGCTAGTGATACTGATGCCTTATAACTTGCCTCCATGGTTGTGTATGAAGGAGCAATATATGTTTTTGTCAATATTAGTTCCAGGGCCAAAAAATCCAAAAGACATGCTGGTTGTTTTCTTACAGCCTCTTATTGTAGAGTTAAATCATTTGTGGGATGTTGGCATGAATACATATGATATCTCAAAGAAGAAAATTTTCATTTTTTGGGCAGCCTTATGTGGACGGTAAGTGATTTTCCTACATATTCATTGTTGTCTGGCTGGAGTACTATAGGATGATTCGCATGCCCGTATTGCATGACAAATTCTGATGCATTTACCCTCAAATTATGTGGTAAATAGTCATTGTTTGATAACCATCGTAAGTTTCTACACATGATGCATCCATTTCAAAGAAATAGAACTGCATTTCAAAAAAATAAAACTATGATGATAGTTGTACTAGCAGTTCATTCAGGAGATGATATTATGACAGAGATTCAGAGTTTGGTTTTGAAGAAGGTAACTGAAAAGGATGCTACTGCAAGTAATGGACCAATAGGCAAAATATTTGGCTAGAGGAAACATAGTATATTTTGGGACTTGCCCTATTGGAAGTCCAATTTAATTCGTCATAACTTAGATGTAATGCATATTGAAAAAAATATGTTTGACAATGTTTTCAACACTGTCCTTAATATAGACAACCAGTAATTTCCATCAATTATGTCGATTATATGCTAAAAACTAAATTTGGGAATTGGTTAAAAAATTATGTGAGAATTTATAAGTTTTAAATTTTTGAATTATTTAATTTATTAGTATCTTTTATTTGATAATACCATTTTTTTAATTTATGTCGCATGCGATTGATCCTTCAAATGGAGATTCAAATATTTTCATTCAGAATCTAAGTAAAGGCCTGTTTAGATATGTGACCACCTATCTTGTGTATTTTGTTAATGGATATAAGTTTCACATAAACGGGCATGGTTCTTCTAAAACAATAATGAATAGTGGTGTATGCATTAAAGGCTTAGGTTATAATCCGATGAGATTGATTATTATGGTCAACTCAAAGAAGTTATTGAGTTGGAGTATCCTGGACTCAAAAATAATAGGTTTGTATTATTTAAGTGCGAGTGGTTTGATTCTATACGAAATGTTGGCACAAAGATTCATTCTGATTATAAGCTAGTGGATGTTAACCATAAAAGCAAATATAATCAATATGAGCCATTTATTATGGTAGTTCAAGCTGCTCAAGTATATTATAATACATATCTAAGTTTATCTCGTGATAAGAGAGATTGGTGGGAGATTTGCAAAATCAAATCTCGATCAAAATTTGAAGTACCAACATCGCAACAAAGAAGTGCAGACTTAGATATTGCACCGGTATTCCAGGAAGATGACATAAATAATATTGAGCCTGTGAATGTAGATGAAGATCCAGAAAATTTATGTGACTGAAATAGTGGCATAGTAGATGTTGAAGATGATTAATTTTTATTTGGGGATGAGTTCGAACTTCTATCGGAATCAGACGAAATATCAGAAGATCCATTGGAGGATGACAATTATGCCGATAATTAAATTTTTACAATTTTATTATAATTTTAAACTATCAAAGACTTTTTATATTTTGTTGAAATCTATCAGTGTGTTTTATTCGAAAATACATGCTTATTCATCATATCTCTATTATTTGTTCTATGTTTTATTTTGTATAGTAGATGACACCTTAAAGACGTGGTCGTTGTGGAGGTGGATATGTACACAGAAATGAACCAAATTCATCTAGTATGTTACATCATGTTGTAGAATCAGTACCATCTCTTAGCTACCATATCTAGACTTCAACATCATAATCAACATCTTCATTTCTATCACCATCATCATCATTGAGACCTCTACTATCACCTTTATCAGATTTAAGCCCACCACCCATTGTGCTTCCTTCACACACTTTGATCCATCTCTATCTTCTACACTATATTTTACACTGATAGGTTCCCCCATTTACATAACCAACAACATCATCAAATTCGGTGCCTTCCTCTACTCTCAGTCCAAAGTTAGAAATTGAGATTGTGGATGAGAGGTAAAAGAAATATGTAAAAATGACTTGAAAAAAAAATTTTGATGTTACTATCAGTTGTTTTTTTATATTGTTATGATTTGCTTATTTTCAATGTTATTTATTTATTTGTACAATATTATTCCATCTCACAAGTGTTCGACTATAATTATAAAGTCTTTCAAGAAATTGGCTGATTCTAAAGCATTATCCTAGAAGAAAGTTTCTGCATTAACAAAAGAGTCATATTTTAATGACTCAGGTAAAAATAACAAAATAGAAGCATTGAAAAATAATTATCTAATTACTTAACTATTATATTGGTCATTATTAAAGCAGTAAATAATTATGTTCTTGTTGTTAATATAAATTCTTATTTCATTTTTCTATATATAGAATCAGTGCTCATGGGCACCCAAATTTGATAGAAAGATAAAGTCATTATGGGAGATCAAAGCTGCTCAATGATATTCTGATTTTGTCCATAAATTGAAGAATATGAAAGAAAAGCCTGATTTTATATCCAAGGTTGACTGGCCCGAGTGGCTTAATTATTGGGAGGAGCCAGATGTGAAGAAAAAAGCAAATATTTATAACAAAAATCGATGAAGTGAGGTAGCTAGACTAATTATAGGAATCTATCGACACACAGGAGGGTCAAAGTCAAGCATTGAGCATGCTCGAGATTTGGTACAATTTTAAATTTCTAAACATTTATATATTTAGTGGTTGTCCTAATAATCCAATAAATAAAATCTCTGAATGGTTTTATTAATTTTATTAAATTTTTTGATCATTTTTTATGACTTAATAAAAACATATTCTATGTTGGAGAATTGGGTCGAGATCCAAATTTTTATGAGATTTTCAGGAAGATGCATGCGAAGAAAATGGACGGTCAGTATATTGACAACAGGTCTCAGATTATTACTGTAAGAATTTTTTATATTACTTAAATTTTATAAAACTACCGTAAATTATGAAAATTATTTGGAATGCAAAATATTTATTTTATTTTTTGTATATTTAGAATAGTTTTTTTTTTATTTTATCTCAGAACCTAATGGAGGAACGTGTGACAGCTGCTCATCAACAAGTTGAGGATTTTGTGGATCTTCAACCAATTGACTATGATCCTATTTATTTGCAGACAATAGAAGGTCGAAAGAAGCAGTGAGTGTACGAAATCGGTCTAAGGGAGTGGCATTTTGTTGTAGCAGTCGTACTTCTAATTCATCTGTCTCAGCAATGGTGGATGAGGGGTGGTAGAACAACAAACACTAGAAACAAATGAACGTATTGTAGTTATGGAGACTGAAATAAAAAAGAAGGATGAGTAGATGTATCATTCGAAGGAAGAAATATATGAAATTAAAGAATAGAAGGACGAACAGTATACTAATTTGATGGAAGAAATGCAAGAAATTAAAGAAATGAACCATTAGATGAAAGAAATTAAGAATGTAATGCAATAGCAGATGTCCTATATGGAGTCACAATTAGCAGCATTGGCAAAATAGATAACATTTCGAGATCCAGCTGCAAATCCTCATAGGAGAGGCTAACATTCCCTACAAATTATGAGGATGATTGAGTATTAGAATTATTTCTGAACTATTATTTATTTTTCTTTATGTGTAGCAAATAATTATGATATTTTTTTGCAGGTTTCATTTTTTTTTAATCTGGTTTTGTTCTTTGCTTTTCTGATTAACCTAATTATGAATCTTTGTAGGACACATTATATGAGACAAAAGAAATAATTTTGATTCAAAACATTCAGACATTACCAGGGTCATTCCAATGCGTGGGTCCCATTTTTAACAATTTCAGCTTTATCAAAAGGGGGGCTAGCTTATCTTATCTTTATTATTCTTAAAACATTTTATTTTTTTTCACTCTCTTTATCTCTAAACATTATTGTTAGGCATATTTTCGATTTTTGTTGAAGCTGTATGACAATCAACTTTAATTTGTGCTTGTTCATGTCTATAATAATAGTTTTTATATATCTATGAATATATTTTTGTGTCTCCAAATTTTTTGGGTAGAGTTTTAGACTATTATATGTATGTAAAAGCATATTTTCAACAGCGGCAGCAACAACATCGATGGCAGCAATGGTAGCGGTAGCAATGGTAGCGATGATAGTAGCAGGTGCAGTGGTAGCTCTGGCATAAGCGGCAGCACCGGCAATTGTTGTAGCTGTGGCAGTAGTGGCAGTGGCAACGGTAGCAATGGTAGCACTGATGGCCATGGTAGTGGTAGTGGCCGTAGTGGCAGTGGCGGCGGCGGTGGCAGCAGCAAAAGCATGAGCGATAGTGGTAGCGGGAGCAGCAGTAATGACAAAAATGAGGTATATACGTACGTATATAGTCAAAATATACGTACATATAATACTACAGTATTTTATGTACGTATATATTGAGTATATATATGTATTCAGTTTATATGTATGCATAATACTACAGTTTATATTTACATATACTACAGTAATATATGTACGAGTGAAATACTAGTATATATGTACATATTTATTGCAACAATATATATTTATCAAAATATAGTTTTTTTATTTATTTTGATTTGATTGGGTTGTTTAAATTTCTTACAGATATCATACCGCATTGTTTCCCATACGAAGCTTGTATAAGTGAAGAGGAAGAGATTTTTCAATAAACATGATGCACCGTGACTCGGATAGCTTTTTCGCATTAGAAAGCTGGTGATCGGATGAACAGAGGGAGATACATCAACGTCAATACATGGATAGATTATACTTTATGCAGTGTGTCATTAGATACATTGATTAATAAGATGTAATATAACTTTGTTTTTTTTATTTTAGTTATTTAAAATATTGTATTAGAATAAGTTATTAAATGAAATTTTTTTGTTTAATTTAAAATTTTCTTTTATAGTTTCTGTTTTTATTCAATTTAATTTCAAAATATTATATTATTTAATTAATTTTTTTTGAAACTGTTTGACAATCAACTTTAATTTTTGTTTATTCATGTCTATATTAACTGTTTGTATAAATCTGTGAATATGTTTGTATGTCTCCAATTTTTTTGGGTAGAGTTTTAGCCTATTATAGATATGTAAAAGCTTATTATCAGTAGCGGTAGCAATGACAGCGGCAGTAGTATAGATAGTGACGGTAGTGGGGGTAGTGGCAGTAGAAGCGATAGTGATGGTAGTAGTAATGGTAGCGGCAGCAGCAACGGTGGTAGCGGTAGCAGCGGCACCAGCAGAAGTGGTGGTAGCGGCAGTGGCGATAGTGGAGGTAGTAGCAGCATCAGTGGCAGCGGTGGCAGTGGCGGCAGCGACAATGGGAGCAATAGCAATAGCAACAAATGTGGTATATACGTACATATATAGTCAGTATATACGTACATACAATTTTATAGTGTTTTATGTACATATATACTGAGTATATATGTACGCATAATATTGTAGTTTATATGTACATATACTGTAATAATATATGTACAAGTGAAATGCTAGTATATATGTATATTTTTATTATAGTAATATATATTTATCAAAACTTAGTTTTTTTTAATTTATTTTGATTTGATTGAGTGGTTTAAATTTCTTACAGTTGTGGTACCACATTATTTTCTCATACGAAGCTTATATAAGTGAAAGGATTTTTCAATAGACATAAAACACCTAACTCAGATAGCTTTTTAGTAGCAGAAAGTTGGTGATCGAAGGAGCAGAGGGAGAGAAAGCAATGTCGATGCATGGATATATTATATTTTCTGTACAGTTAGTAGATACATTGACTAATAAGATGTAATATACTTTTATTATTTATTTGTTTTAGTTATTTACAATATTGTATTAGAATAAGTTATTAAATGAATTTTTTTTAATTTAAAATTTTCATTTATAGTTTCTATTTTTTAAAAATTTAATATAAAAATATTAAATAATTTAATTAAATTTTAGTTTAAGCTGAATGACAATCAACTTTAATTTGTGTCCGTTCATGTCTATAATAACTATTCTATATATTTGTGAATATGTTTGTGTATCTCCGAATTTTTTGGGTAGAGTTTTAGCCTATTATAGGTATGTAAAAGTCTATTATCAGTAGCAGTGGTAGTGGTGACAGTAGAGGTAGTGATGGCTGTGGTAGTAGCGGCAGCAGCAGAAGTGGCAGCGGTGGTAGTGGCGGCATCACTGGGGTGGCAGTGGCAGAGACAGTAGCTGTAGCGGTGACATCGATGGTACCGGCATTGACGGGAGTGGCAGCAGCGGAGGCAACAGCAGTGGCAGCTTCAGAGGCAGCGGCAGTGGTAGTAGGAATGGCTGCACCAGAAGCAGCGGTGGCATCGGCGATAGCAGCAGCTGCACCGGAAGCAGCGGCTGCACCGGAAGTAGCGGCAGCACTGGAAGCAGCGGCAGCACCGGAAGTAGCGGCAGCACCGGAAGCAATGGCAACAGTGGTAGAGGCGGCAGCGGTAGTAGTGGCGGTAGCGGTGGCAGTAGCAACTATGGCAGCTGCAACATGAAGCGGCATCACAGGTAATAGGGGTAGTAGCAGCAATCGTTGTAGCTGCCAGTAGCGACGGTAGTGGCGCAGCGGCGGTGCAGCGATGGTGGCGGCGGCAGCATCGGTGGTAGCGGCAGCAGCATAGGCAGCGACGACAATAGGAGTGGTATTGGCAGCAGTAGTGGCTGCGGCAACAATGGTAGGAGTGGCAGTGGCAGCGGAAGCAACAACAATAGTAACAAATGTGGTATATACGTACGAATAAATTAGTATATACGTACATATAATACTGCAGTAATTTATGTAACTATATACTGAGTATATTTGTACTCAGTTTATATGTACGCATATTACTATAGTTTTTATGTACATATACTTCAGTAATATATGTACGAGTGAAATGGTAGTATAAATTTACATATATACTACAAAATTATATATTTATCAAAATATAACTTTTTTTTCTTTTAATTTGACTGATTGGTTTAAATATCTTACAGATATAATACCAAATTGTTACTCATACAAAGCGTGTATAAGTGATGAGATTTTTTACTAGACATTACGTGTAGTTACTCGGACAACTTTGTCGCAGTAAAAAAAATGGTGATCGGAGGAGTTGAAGTAGAGAAAGTAATGTCAATGAATGGATATATTATACTTTATGCACTGTCTGTAGATATATTGATGAATAAGATTAAATAAAATTTTATTATTTTTTTGTTTCAATTATGTAAAATATTGAATTAAAATATGTTATTAAATGATTTTATTTTTTGTTTATTATTAATTATTTATAGTTTCATTTTTTATTCATTTTGATATAAAAATATTAAATTATTTAATTAAAAAATTTTAAAATAAATTAAATTCTGAAAATAGTTTTGAAATTAAAATAGCTAGGGAAAATCTCTTGCTAAATTAGCAAGGGAAAAATCCCTTGCTAATTTAGCTAAAAAAATTTCTCTAGCTAATTTAGCTAGGGAAATCTTTATTTTAGCAACGAGTTTTTCCATCTCTAAATTTATTTAGCTAGGTACAATTTCCGTCACTAAAATTTAGTGACTAACACTAGCTTGGAAATCTTCCGGCGTTATTTTCGTTTAGCGACAAAAAATCTCATTTAGCTTACTAATTTAGCTAGGAAATTTGTCTTTTTTAGCAAAGGATTATTTTCGTCACTAAATTTTTAGCTAGGGACACTTTGCCTCACTAAATTTTAGCAAGGAGCACTTTAGATTGAGAACTGATCCATCGGTAATCCGTCGCTATATCCTGTTTAGCGATGGAAATTTTTCATTTAGGTAGAGAATTATCCCTAGCTATATGTGATTTTTATTGTAGTTAAAAATATAGATAGATAGATAGATACACATAGACAAATAGACAGACAGACACTTAGACAAACAGACACACACTCACATAGTCATATAGATAGACAGATTAACACACAGACACATAGAAAGAAATATAGATAGATAGATAGATAGATAGATAGACAAACAGACAGATTGATTGATATATAGATAGAAAGATAATGGATAGATGACGCCAAGAGATAGACATTTAAAAAAATAAATAGATAGACAGATAGACAAATAGAAAGATAGATAGATATTAGATAGATAGATAGATAGAGTAATAGATATGGAAGTAGTTAGATAAAGAGATATACTAATTAACAGATAGAAAGATAGATAGAAAGAGCATATTGATAAATATAGATATAGACAAATAGAAAAAAATAGATAAACAAATAGATAGATAGATACATAGACAGATATACATATAGATAAGTAAATAGACAGACAGATAGACAAAAGATAGATGGATAGAGAGATAGAGAGACAGATATACAAATAGACAGATAGAGAGATTAACGGATAGACAGATAGATAGATAAACAAAAGATATATGGATATACAGATAGATAGACAGATACACAGAAAGACAAACAGAGAGATTGATAGATAGACAGATAGACAAATAGACAAATAGTTAGTTAGTTAGATAGACAAAAAGATAGATAGACAAATAGAGTTAGAGACAAACACATACAAATAGAAAATAGATAGACAATCAGACAGAAAGATTGATGTGCAAATAGATAATAAGATAAACATATAGATTTACATATATACAGACAGACAACTAAATAGATAAAGAGATAAACCAATAAATAAATAGATATATATATATGTATATATAAACCATATAGATAGATAAATAGATCGAGATATAGACAAATAGATAAAGAGATAGAGATATAGACAGATAGATAGATCGATAAATACACAGATATATAGATAGATAGACAAATAGATAGATAGACAGATAGACCGATAGATATATAGACATATACACAAATATAAAGATACTCACATTGAAAGATGAACAGATAGACAAGTAGATAGATAAAAAAATAAATCGATAAACAAATAGATAGATTGAGATATAAATAGATAGACAATATAGATAGATTCTCAGATAGACTTATAGATAGATAGATAAATAGATTGATAGAAAGATAGATGTATAGATATAGATAGACAGATAGATTGATAGAAAGATAGAAAGATAGACACATAGACAGATAGATAGATAGACAATTATAAAGATAGATACATAAATAGAAAGAAAAATAGACAAATAGACATATTGACAAATAGATAGATAGATATATAGACAGATAGATTAATAGAGAGATAGATAGATCAATAGATATAAAAACAAAAAGACAGATGCAAAGATAGTTAAATAATTAGATATAAAGATAGACAAGTAGATAGATAAAAAATAAATTGCAAAAAAGATAGACAAATAGATAGATAGACAAAGAGACCATATAGATAGATAGATTGAAATATAGAGAAATTGATAGATAGACAGGTAGACAGATGGATATATAGATAGATAAAGATATAGACAAATAGACAGAAAAATAGATATAAAGATAGATAGATAGATAGACAAATTGATAGATAAACAGATAGACAAATAAAAAGATGGATAGATAGATAGATAATCAGATATACATATAGAGAGAAGATAGATAGACAAAAATATAAAATAGATAGATTGTCAGATAGACAGATAGATAGAAGACAGATTGATATATATATATATATATATATATATAGTGAGATAGATAATGAAATAAATAGATAAATAGATAGATAGACAAATAAATTGATACATAGATATATAGATAAAAAAATAGACAGATAAACAAATGAATAGATACACAGATAGACAGATTGATAGATAGACAGTTAGATAGATATATAGATAGACTGATTGATAGACTAATAGACAAATAGATAGTTAGACAGACTCATAAACAAATGATAGATAGACAAATAGACAGACAGACAGATAGAAAGTTTATTGACATATACACAAATAGATAGATAGATATATAGATAGAGAGACAGATATATACATAGACAGTTAGATAGAGAGACACATAGGCAAATAGACATATTAACAGATAGACTAATTGTCAGATAGACATATAGACAAATTGACAGAAAGACATAGAGATAGACAGATAAACATATAGACAAATAGATATATAGATAGATATACATATAAATAGATAGATAGATAAAAAGATAGACAAACAGATAGATAGATAGACAGACAATTAATAGATAGACAGATAGCAAGATAGACATATACATAGATTGACAGATAGATAGATAGATAGTTAGTTATATATATAGACATATAGACATATACACAAATAGATAGATAGATAGACATAAAGATAGATTTATAGATAGATAGATATATATATATATATATATATATATATATATATATATATATATATATATATATATATATATATATATATATATATATATATATATATATAAAGATATATAAACAAACACATAGACCAATAAACAGATAGTCTGATAGACAAATATACAAATATATAGATGGATTGATTGACAGATAAACAAATAGACAAATAGATTGATAGACAAATAGATAAAAAGATTGATAGACAAATAGACAGACAGATAAATAGACTCATGGATAGATAGATAGATAAATAGATAGACAGATAGATAAATAGACATATAGATAGATATACAGACAGACAGATAGATAGATATATAGATAGAATGATTGATTGATAGACGAATAGATATATAGACAGTTAGACAGACAGATAGATAGGTAGGTAGATAGACACATAAATAAATAGACAGATAGACGGCTAGATAGAGAGATAGACAGATAGACACATAGACAAATAGATAGATAGACAGATAGACAAATAAATAGATAAATAGATTGATAGATTGACACATAGATAGATAGACAGATAGACAATTAGATAGATAGATAGACAGACAATTTGATAGATAGATAGAAAGATAGATAAATAGATCGACAAATAGTCAGATAGACAAATATACAGATAAACAGATATACACATAGACAGATAGATAAATAGATAAATAGATTCACATAAAAATAAATATATAGATTGTCTGATTGTCAAAAGCCATTTGGACATATACACATATAGAAATATAGACATATACACATATATACATATAGGCTGATAGGCAAATAAATAGAAAAATAGATAGACAGATAGACATATAAATAGATTGACAAATAGACAGATAGAGAAGTAGACAGATAGAAAGATAGATTAATAGATAGAAGATAAATAGATAGATATAGAAGTAGAAAAATTGATAGATAGACAAATCGATAGATATACATTTTTACAGAAATGCACAAACAAATAGATAGATAGCCAAATAGCCAGATATCCATATAGATATATAAACATATATATAGATAAACATTTAGACTTATAGACATCGATAAATATGTAGATATATAGATAGATAGATAGATAAATAAAAATATAGATAGATAACTAAATAGATATACAGATAATAGATAGACAAACAGACATAGAGATAGATAGATATATAGATAGATATACAAATTGACTGATAGACAGATATACAGATTGATAGATATATAAATAGTTAGATACTTATTTAGAAAGAAAGAAAGATGGATAGATAGACAAATATACATTTAGGCAAATAGATAGATAGATAGAAAAAAAATATATATAAATAAATAGATAGCCTGACAATAATATTGCAATATGGATAGTGACACAGATATACATATAGACTTTTATATTGATAGGCAGATAGGCAGATAGACAGATACATATATAGACAGGTATATAGATATATAGATAGAGAGATAAATAGATAGATAGATATATAGATAGATAGATTGAGAGATTTTCAGATTGATAGATATACAGATAGATAGATATAGAGATAAATAGATAGATAGACAAACTGATAGATGGATAGATACAAAGATAGATAAATAGACAGATAGATAGATTGTCATTTAGATTGATAGATAGATAGACTGATTAAAAGATAGACAGTTTGATAGAGTGATAGGAAAATAGATAGATATACAGATAGATAGATAGATAGATCAATAGATAGATTGACATATGCACAGATAGATAGATAGATAGATAGATTGGTAGATAAATAATTAGATATATAGTCAGATAGACATATATACAGATACACAGAGATACACATAGAGACATAGACAGATAGATAGATAGACAGATTGACAGATAGACAAATAGTCAGATAGGCATATAGACAGATAGATAGAAACTTATATAGATTAAAGATAAATAGACTGTAGACAGATAGATAGATAGATAGATATATAGTTAGATAGATAGATAGATAGTTAGTTAAACATAAAAAAGATAGACAAATAAATAAATATTAATACACACACACACACACACACACACACACACACACAGATAGATAGATAGATAGATATATAGTCAATTGATAGATATACAAATAGTCAAACATACATATATATAGTTAGACACATAGACAAATAGATAGTTATACATATAGACATATAGACATTTACATTGATAGATAGATAGACATATAGATAGATTTATTGGTAGTCAGACAGATTGATAGACACATAGATATATATATATATATATATATAGATAAATAGAAACATAGAAAGATTGAAAGATTGACATATAGACAGATAAACATATAGTCAAATAGACAGAAAGATATATATACAGATTTACAGATAAACAAATAGACAAATAGACAATTAGATTGATAGACAAATAAATGGATAAACAAATAGACTCATAGATAGATAGGCTGATAGACAGATAGACAGATTGATTGATAGATAGACATATAGATATATAGACAGTTTGACAGTTAGATAGATAGACAAATAGATGGATAGTTAGATAGACAGCTAGACAGATAGTCAGATATACAGATAGATAGATAGTAGATTGTTAGGCAGATAGATAGGTAGACAGATAGAAAGAGAGACAGATAAATAGATAGTCAGATAGACATATAGACAAATAGACATATAAACATATATACAAAAAGATAGACTTATAGATAGATAGATAGATACATAGACAGATAGACAAATAGTCAGATAGATATATAGACAGATAAAAAGATATACAGATAGACAAATAGACAGATAGATAGAAAGACAAATAGATAGACAAATAGAATGATAAATAATTTGACAGATAGATAGATAGTCAGATAGACATATAGACAGATAGACAGATAGACATATAGATTGACAGATATATTGACAATTAATAGATAGACAGATAAATAGGCTGATAGACAAATCAATAGATAAAAAGAAATATAGATAGATAGAATGATTGATTGAGATATACACAGATAGATAGATAGGTAGATAGACAGATAGATCGTTAGATATACACAGAAAGACAAATATATACATAGACAGACAGACATATAGATAGATAGACAAAAAGGCATAAAGATTTGTAGAAAGATAGACTGATAGACAGAAAGACAGATAGATATATAGATATATCGATATATAGATAGTTAGACATATAAAAAGATAGACAAATAAACAGATGTACACACACACACACACACAGATAGATAGATAGATAGATAGATAGAAATATAAACAATTGATAGATAGACAAATAATCAAATATAAATATACATAGATAGACAGATAGACAGATAGATAGATAATTTGATAGTTATACATATAGACATATAGACAATTACATAGATAGATAGATAGACATATAGATAGATTTATAGATAGACATCTAGACAGATAGACAGATAGAAAGATATATACATATATAGAAAGATAGACAGATAAACATATAGACAGATAAATGGATATTCAGATAGACAGAAAGATAGATATATAGATAGTCAGATTGACATATAGACAAATAGACAAATCAACAAATAGATTGATAAACAAATAGAGAAATAGATTGATAAAAAAATAGACTCATAGATAGATAGATAGACATATTGGCATATAAATAGATAAAGAGATAGACATATTAACAAATAGATTGATAGATAGACAAATAGATAAATAGATAGTTAGATAATAGATAGATAGATAGTTAGTTAGTTATACATATAGACATATAGACATTTACATAGATAGATAGATAGATAGACATATAGATAGATTTATAGATAGATAGAAAGATATATATATATAGATAGATAGAAAGATAGACAAATAGACATATAGACAGATAGATAAATAGTTAGATAGACAGAAAGATAGATTGACACATAGACAAATAGACAAATAGAAAAATAGATTGATAGACAAATAGACAAATAGATTTATAGACAAATAGACTCCTAGATAGATTTTCTGATAGACATATAGAAATATTTGTAGATAAATAGATAAAGAGATAGACAGTTAG
>JAREIK010002829.1:727806-756877 GCA_029783825.1 Sapria himalayana
AGATAGATAGATAGATAGACAAATATACATACAGATAGATAAATAGATAGATAGACCGATAGATAAATAGACAGATAGATATATAGACAAATAGATAGATAGACAAATAGACAGACATATAGACAAACAGATAGTTAGAAAGATTGACATACATAAAGATAGATAGAAAGGCTTACTGTGATAGATAGATATATAGACAGATATATAGAAAAATTGATAGGTAGACAGACATACAAAAAGATAGACAAATAGACAGACAAATAGATAGAAAAATAGTTAGTCAAAGATAGATAGAGAGTCAAAGAGATAGACAGATAGATAGAAAGATAATAGGCAGCCAGATAGACATGCAAATAGACAGATATATAGTTAGACAGACATGCATATTCAAAGATAGATAGAAAGATAGAAAGATAGATATATAGAAAGACATCCAAATATATAGACAGATAGAATGACATACAGATATATAGACAGATAGACAGACAAATAGTTAGATATATATATATATACAGATAAATAGATAGATTTATAGATAGACAGATAGATAGAAAGAAAGATAGATAGGGAGACACACCAATAGATAGATAGATAGATTCACAAATTGATAGACAAATAGATAGATAGAAAGATATATAGACAAATAAATAGATAGATAGATAGATAGACAAATAGACAGATAGATAGACAGACAGTTAGATAAAAAGATAGATAGATACATAGATAGATAGATAGATAGATAGACAGCTATATATATAAAGAATGATAGATAGATATGTGAGACAAATAGATAAACAGATAGACAGATAGATAGACTGATAAATAGATAGATAGACATATAGGTAGATAGACAGATAGACAAACTGATAGATAGAAAGATATATAGATAATTAGAAAGATAAATCAACAAACATATAGATAGATCGATAGTCAAATAGATAGATAAATATAGAAGATAGATAGACAGACAGATAGACAGACAGATAAATAATTATATAGAAAAATAAACAGATAGAAAGATAGATAGACATACAGATAAATAGATACCTAGATAGACATATAGGCAAACAGATAGATAGACAGATAGATGCA
This sequence comes from Sapria himalayana, assembly GCA_029783825.1. Lineage (NCBI taxonomy): Eukaryota > Viridiplantae > Streptophyta > Magnoliopsida > Malpighiales > Rafflesiaceae > Sapria > Sapria himalayana. Next base: position 728,899 of record JAREIK010002829.1, read on the forward strand.
TAGATACATATATAGACATATAGATAGGTAGATATTTAGAAAGTCATATAGAAGGACAAATAGATAGATAAATAGAAAGAGAGATAGACAGATAGACAGACAGATAGATAGAAAGCTAGATAGACAAATAGACAGATAGAAAGATATATAGATAGATAGACAGATTGATAGGCAGATTGATAGATAGATAGATAGAGAAATAGACAGAGTGATAGATTAACAAATAATAGATAAATAGATAGAAATATAGACACAAAGATAAATAGATTGATATAAAGACTAAAAGACAATCATATAGATAGAAAGATAAATATATAGATAGTCAGACAGATAGAAAGATCTTTAAAAAGATAGAAAGACAGATAAAAATACAAATACTAAAATAGAAAGAAAGATAGATAGATAGATAGATAGATAGATAGACAGACAGACAAACACATACATACATAGATTAACAAATAAATAGATATATAGATAACTAGATAAAAAGAAAGATAAATGACAGATGGACAGACAGATGAACAGGCATATCGAAAAAAAGATAGATAGGTAGATTAATAGATAGATTGATAGAGAGATAGAAAGACAAAAAGATAGATAGATAGATAAAAAATAGACATATATACTGACAAATAGATAGATAGATATACAGATATTAGAGACATAAAAATATTGATAGCTAACACATAGACAGATAGATAGAAAGACTAATAGATAGAATGAAAGGTAGAAAAAGAGAAAGACTTATAGATAGATACATAGATAGATAGACAGACATATATATATATATATATAGATAGATAGATAGTCAAATAGGTAGTCAGATAGATAGACTGATAAATTGAAAGATATACTAACATTGAAATATAGATAGACAAACATATATATATATAGATAGATAGATAGATAGATAAATACACATATAGACACATAGATAGACAAACAGATACATTGATAAATATATAGATAGATAGACATGTAGAGAGATATATTGACAGATAGAAATATAGATATATAAACTGATAGACAGATAGATAGATAGATAGGCAGTTAGATAGTAATATAAACATACATATAGACAAACATATAGACTGATAGATATTCATACATATAGACAGATAGATAAATAGAGAGATAGACACATAGATAGATAAATTAATACACAGACATATAAATAGATAGATAGACAGACAAATAGATAGACAAATAGATAGATAGATAGATAGATAGACATATAGACAAACCGATAGATTTATATATTGATAGATAAATAGATAAACATATAGATCGACAGATAGATATACAGATAGAAATAGAGATAGAATGATAGATAGATACATTGATAGATATATATAAAGAAGTTGGAAATATAGATAGATAGATTGATTGATTGACGGATAGACAGACATATAGATAGACAGATAGACATACAGATAGGCACAAAGACACCTAGATAAATTGATAGATAGATAGATAGACTTATTGACAGATAGATAGATAGACAAATAGATAGATTGACAAACAGATAGATAGACAAATAGATAGATAGACACACAGATAGATAGACAAATAAGAAAGCTATTGGACAATTGTTTTTCCATGATTATGATTTAGAAAAAGAGATCAATAGAGAAACAACAACAAATGATATATATATATACAATCCACAACCACAATCCAACCATGGCAGAATCAAAAAATGAAACAGAAACACAAGAATAATGTGTTTCACTAGTCATTCAACATTACTAGCTAAATTCACTAGAAAAATACTTATGCATTTACAAATTAAACCAAAAATGTCCAGAATTCTTACAATTTATGTATTAGAAATAGTCACGATAAAATTGCATAGAAGAAGATAAAGAGATGAATAGTTCCACCCCCCAAAAAATAGTCAAACCTACGTTATTGTGCTATTGTTACATTTCCAGCCTGTTAATATTTTATTTCCTAGACTTACATAAAAATATCAAAATAGAAATGATTTAGTTATACAAAATAGATAATCAAAACAAATTATATACAACAAAATCATTTCAATAGATAGAGAGATAGATAGATAGATATTTAGATGATAGACAAATAGAAATAAAGACTGATAGACAAACTAATATGCAGATTGATCGACAGATAGATAGACAGATAGATATGCACAAAGATCGATAGACAGATACGCACAAAGATAGACAGACAGATTAATAGATAGATAGATAGACAAATAGATAGACAAATAAATAGACAAATAGATAGACAGAGTTGTAGATTGACAGATACATAGAAAGATATGCTGTTATATACAGATAGATAGATAGATAGATAGATAGATTTATTAATTAATTGATTGATAGATAGAAAGATAGATAGACAGATACATAGACAAATAGATGGATAGACATATAGATATATAGACAAATAGGTAAATAGACAGATTGACAATTAAATAGATAGACAGATAGAAAATAGATAGATAAATATATAGACAAATAGCTAGATAGACAGAGAAACAAATAGACAGACAGATAGACAGATAAGCAGATACTTAGATAGACAGATAGATAGATAGATAGAATAATCAATAGATAAACAGATAGATAGAAAAATAGATAAATAAACAAATACACATATAGATAGTTAGATAGATAGATATATAGACAGATTGATTGATTGATTGACATACGTACAGATAGATAGATAAATATTTAGTTAGTTAGATATATAGATAGATAGATATAGTCATATATGAAAAGATTGACTGATAGATAGAAAGACAGATAGATAGACAAATAGACAGATAAATCAATATATTGACACATAGACATATAGATAGATAGATAGATAGATAGTTAAATAGACAGATAAATAGATAGATACATAGACAAACAGATATATATATATATATATATATATATATATATATATAGACAAATAGATAGAAAGACATATATATAGACAGATAGAGAGACTGATATATAGACATAAAGATGGTTAGATAGAGAAATATATAGACATACATATAGACATACAGATAGACAAACAAATATATATATATATACAAATAGACTGACAAATAGACAAATAGACATATAGAAAAATAGATAGATAGATAGACAAATAGATATACAGACAGATAGATAACTAATAAATATACAGATTAACAGATAGATAGATAGATAGATAAATAGACAAATAGTGCTATATATATAACTTGTTTTGATAATCTATTTATATAACCAAATGTTTCTATTTTAATATTTTCATGTAAGTGCAGGAAAAAAAATATTAAGAGGTTGGGGATGCAGCAGTAGCACAATAACGGAGGTCTCACTAACCGATGAGTAGTCCGAAATTTTTGGAGTAGAGCCTGACCCGTCTGATGATCAGATCCACTCCTGTTAATTGAACCGAGAGTATTTATTATAAATGTTTTGTATTTTTTTATTTTCGGGTTGCTATTTTTTGGATCCATAATTGTTCATCATCTTCTCTCTCTCTCTCTACGTGATTTATCATGACTATCTCTGTGCTGCACATACTTTAAGACATTTTTTTGGTTTAATCTATAATGCATAAGCATTTTCTGGTGGATGTAGCTAGTCGTACTAAGCGACTAGTGAACCACATTATTTTTACATCCTGTTACTTGTTTTTTTGTATTCTGTCATGGTTGGATTGTAGATTAGTTATATATTATTTATTGTTTTGTTATTTTTGTTGTCTTCTGTATCTTAAAATCACCACTATGGAAGTGCAATTGCCCAACATATGTATAGAGGGACAAATAGATAGACACATAGATAGGCAGATTGACATATTGATAGATAGATAGATAGACAAACAGATAGATAGATAGATAGTAGATAGTAGATAGATAGAAAAATAGATAAATAGATAGAAAGACAGACAAAGAGTTAAATAGATATACAGATAGAAAGAAAGACATTTAGACAAATAGATAGAAAAATAGATAGACAGACAAATAGTGGATTCAATTAGATAGACATATAGACAGACATATAGTTATATAGATAGACAAATAGTTATATAGACAGATAGATTGATTGATAGATAGACTAGAGGTGTTTAACAGGCTAGGCCAGGCCTCTTGGAATGAGGCACTACTTGATTTGGCCATGCCAGGCATGAGCCACGTTGTGTCGTGCCGAGGCCAACTTGGCCTCTTTCGAGCCAGGCACAGCCTGATACAGAGGCCCATGGGGGCAGTTTTTTGGTATGAGTCATTAAATCGCCCGTAGCCTCGATGGATCCAAAAAATTTATCTAGGCTATGGGCCCCATTCCGGACCCATGATTTTTTCGACCCCGATCCGAGTCCACCCCCATACCCAATGGTAAAAACTTAAAAAAAATACAAAATATGAATTTAAGCCTTTGGATTTCATCTCCAATGGCTATGGGGCAGATTCCGATGGCCCGCATGATTTTGTCAGAAAAAAAATCATTAAAAAATTAAAAAATCAAAAAATATAACTTTTTTTAATAAAAAAATTTATATTATTATACTATTAACCCCCCCCCCCCTAATATTTATGTTTTTCAAAAACATAAAATTTCATTTTCTCTCTCAAATCTCTGTCCTAAATTTCTCTCTCTCGGGATTTTGGCTCGATTTTTAAGGACTCGCAACTCATGTTCAATTTGGTTGGTATTTAGATTGAACTTTGGATTTGTGGTGTATTTGCTTTACACTTCTTTGCGGGTATTTCTATTTTTTTTATAAGTTAACTTTTAAGTCCATATTTTAATTTTAAAAAATTTTTGTATTTCACTCACTCACTCTCTAATCTATAGTCTACACTCTTACCTAACAAAATCAAAAAAAAATGACAAATACTAATGAAATTAATTTAAATTTAGAAAATAAAAATCCTACCCAAAGGTCCGAGACTGCTAAAACTTTGATTTTTCCGGTTGCCTCAACCCAAACATCTAAAACACAAAAAACTAGAAGGACTTCTGTAGTTTGGACTCACTTTAATATAATAAAAGAAAAAATATCTGGGGGGTAGAAAAAGAATTGGAACATGAAAATATTGTAAAAAAAATTTAACTTTAGGAGTGTGTTTGGGACTAGGGACCTTAAGAGGCGTGCTGAAATATGCACCAAACAACATGGTGCATTAGATCCTAGGCAAACCCTACTCAGCGGTGGGTTTTTTGAGGCTGGGTCTAGTTCTTTCTTAAAGTTCACCCCCTTCATATACCACAATGAGTTGAGTAGAGAAGGCATGACCAAACTTATCATCACAATGAGTCTTCTGATCATATTTTTGTAAGATCCAATGGCTGTGAGCATCATGAAGACATATTTTCAACTTGCTTATCATAGGATTCCAAGGTCCACATCTAAGAATGACATGCTAAAATATAATAATTTAGAAAAATAAATAATAATTAATGAATTTAGGGCATTTAGTGTAGTGTTGTCTGTGACGTCCAATATTTGGACAAGTCACGATGATGCATCTTATGCATATCTCACTACCCACTATGTAGATTAAAATTGGACTCTAAATAAAAAATTTTAGGATTCTCTAAGATTATTTATCCTCATGATAACCCGGTCATTTTTGAGTGCATGATGAAGAACTTTAAAGAATATAAAATTCAAAATAAAATTTTTAGTATCACATTCGATAACACAGCTAATAATAGAGTAGCAATTAACATATTTGTTAGAAATATTAGAGATAAACCATTAGGAGAGATTTTTTATGTCGCGTGTATGTGTCACGTGATTAACTAGATTGTACAAGCAGGGATAAAGATGTATTTTCCTGCATTGAAAAATATATCTAACTCACTAAAATATATTCGGACGCCTCACAGACAATAGGAGTTCAGTAGTCTCTATTTGTTTATAAATCTTAAGAAGAAGAAATTTTAATCAAATGTAAGACAGTATTAGAATTACTTGTATCTATTATTGGAGTCATGTGTTAAATATGAATACTTAATATTCGACTACATCAATAATAAGAGTGACGAACTTATTATTGATGACACTGATTGGGCTACAGAAATATCATTTATGAAATTGCTAAAGATTTTTTATGACATGACGAACATGTATCCGTCGATTTATAAAATTTCATTTATTATGCAAGTATGTAACATTAGTAGAATGTTTAGGAAGTATCGAGATGACCCGATACTTAGTCAAATGGTTGTAGAGATGGACAATTTCATACAAACCTATCAAATATTACAACTTTAATCATACATAAGTTTATATATGAGCCTGAGGCCCAAGGGTTGGGATTAGGTAAGAATACGACCCTTATTTGTTTTATGCCAAATATGGGCTTGACAATGGACACTCTCATGCTATGTACTTATATATTGTTGATATTATATCTTTTGTCATTTAATATCAAGTTAGTAGTATCTCATATATAATTATATGTTAGGATACATATAGTAAATGTAGTTATAAATAGTTACCTATAGTAATACTTAATAGTTATATATAGATATAAGCATACAAATTATAAGTAGATATACATAAATGTATACAGAGTTATAAACAATTATATAGATTTACATATATGTATACATATATGTATACATAGATAAAAATAAAGTTATATTTATTTATATAAAGTTTTTTATAGTTATACAAATATTTATATATAGTTATACACAAATAGTTAAACATTATGTTGTATGTTTTTATACATATAATTATAAATATAGATACATGTGGTTATACATATAGTTACATGTATAGTTAAAATTATATTTATACATGTATGTATATATATTTTTTCATATAATTTCATATATTTATACATATAGTTATGTATAGGTATGGATATACTAAAATACATTTGTTATACAAATATATAAAAATGTATATTAAATATATGTTGTAAATTATATATTTAAATATAGTAATGTATAAAGTTTTTAACGTTATACATATATTAAAATAGAATTATTTATAGTTATATGTTATAATACATATAATATATAAAGTTATAAAAGATTATATATCATTAAACATTTAGTTATATATATATATATTCATAAGAGTAATTATATTTAGTTATACATAAGTATATACAATGTTATAAACAATTATATAGATTTACATATATGTATGCATATATGTATAAATAGTTAAAAATATAGTTATATTTAATTATATTAAGTTTTATTTAGTTTTACAAATATTTATATATAGTTATACACATATAATTAAAGATAATTTTGTATGTTGTTATACATGTAATTATAAATAAATTTACATGTGGTTATAGATATAGTAACACATATAGTTATACTTATATTTATACATGTGGGTACATATATTTATTCATATAATTTTATATATTTATATATATAGTTATGTATAGGTATAGATAAAGTAAAATACATTTTTATATACTAATATATACAAATGTATATTAAATATAAGTTGTAAATTATATTTTTAAATATAGTTATTTATAAAACTTTTATAGTTATACATATAATAAGATATAATTATTTATAGTTATATGTTAGTATACATATAGTATATATAGAAATTAGTATTTTTATATAGTTAAACATATAATTATATATAAATATATTCATACAAATAGTTATACCTAAATATATAAAGTTATAAATAAATATATAGATTTACATATATGTATACATAGTTACAAATATAGTTATATTTAATTATATAGAGTGTTATATAGTTATAAAAATATTTATATATAGTTATACAAATATTGATATATAGTTATACACATATAGTTAAACATAATGTTGTATGTTATTATACTTTTAATTATAAATATAGTTACATGTGGTTATACATAGAGGTACACATATAACTAAGCTTATATTTATACATGTAGGTATATAAATTTTTTTTATATAATTTTATATATGTATACGTATAGTTATCTATAGGTATAAATATGGTAAAAAACATTTTGATATACTAATATATAAAAATGTATATTAAATATATGTTGTTAATTAAATTTTTAAATATAGTTATGTATAATATTTTATAGGTATTCATATGGTCAAAGATAATTATTTATAGTTATGTATATAAAAAGACACAAAATAGAAAACAAACAAGTTTGGCTTACAACATATCAGAATAAAGTAAATGCGGTCTTGTATTTCAAGTGTGCAATATATAAATATAAATACAATTTGAATCCCCCCTAGAAACAGATGATGTCATCCACATAACAGAACAAAACTCAAGCAAAAAAGACAAAGATTAGATCCACATCCAGATGTGTCAACAAAGTTTACATCATCATGCTAAATTTGTTTTTGACTTGCTGGCAATGTAATTAGAAAGCCAATCAAGAATCTCATAGAGGCCCTCGCCAAAGGTAGCACAGGTGCTCTGAATGGGCCAATTGCGTTGGAGAAGAAAGTGAAGTCCTAGCTTGTTAAAAATTTTAGCTGCATTCATCGCATTGGAAAGTTCTTGCTTATTGGAAAACACCAGTAAAACTACATCTCGAAGCATTTCCTTATTTAGCATCCTATGCAACTCATCTCTGGCTTCAACAACTCGATCTTTGTCATTGCTGTCCACTACAAATATGAGACCTTGGGTATTTTGGATGTAATCCCTCCAGAAAGGGCGAATCTTGTCTTGACCCCCAACATCTCACACAGTGAATTTGATGTTTTTGTATTCAATAGTCTCAACATTCAAGACAATAGTAGGAATTGTGGTGACAATTTCATCAAGATTCAACTTATACAGAATGTTTGTCTTACCGACAGCACTAGAGACAAGCATCAAAATCCTCATCTCTTTGTTGGCAAACAGCCTGTTGAACAGATTTGTGAACGTAAACCTCATTTCTTCCAATAAATCTCAACCCCTTTTTTGTATGGTAGTAAAGAGATCTAATGAGAGAAAGAAATAGAATCAAGAAATAGAATCAATAGACCTCAAGAGATGGTCACCAGAGAGGGAGGTCAACCTCTATATGTTCTTATACCTAGAGTATATATAATTAAAAATAGAGTTATATATAGTTAAACATATAATTATAGATAGATATATTCATACAAGTAGTTATAAGTTGTTATACATAAATATATACAAAGTTATAAATAAATATATAGATTTAATTATATGAAAACATATATGTATACATAGATACAAATATAGTTATATTTAATTATATATAGTATTACATATTTATACAAATATTTATATAGTTATACACATATAGTTATAAATATGCATGTAGTTAAAGATATAGTTATATATAACATTTTTATAGTTATACATATAGTAAAATACAATTACATATAGTTATATATTATTATACATTTGTAGTTATATAGAATTATTCATATAGTTATAAAATATTATATACTTAAAAAATAGTTATTATATAGTTATTATTATAGTTATAAAAATAGTTTACATAGTTAAAAATATAAATTAAATATATTTATGAAGAGTTTTATATAGTTATACAAATATTTATAAATAGTTATCATATACTATGATAACAACAAACTCTAAAATGCCAAGTTGAATTATACCACTTTAGAGAAAGAACTTGTATCAATAATCTTTTCATTTGGCAAATTAATATCATATTTAGTGGGAACCAAAGTCATAGTATATACTAAATAATCTTTAATCAAGTATCTCATATAAAAGAAAGATGTTAGGACTAGATTGATTTGATGGATTTTACTGTTATAATAGTTTGGACTATAGATATTAGATAAGAAATGTACATATAATCAAAATTAAAAATAGCTTATCAAGACTAGCAAAAAAATGATAGAAGAGTTATTGAAGAAGATATTAGATAGAATTTTTTATTTGAACAAATTATTGTATTGAATGAAAATGTAACTCCATGGTATATAGTATTGAATGAACCATATCATTGCAAGTAGTACTCTAATCAAATTTTGAGGCAAAGTGTTATAGATGGGAGATTAATAGTATCTTTCAATAATGTAACTTTTTGCTCCTGCTCTCACGAATTTGTGCAACATGTTAATATTTATGTGCTAAAGTATTTTCTTCTCGAAATTAATGTAGATATTTACATATATATGCATAAATATATATGTGCATATACACTGCCCTACACACAAACACATTTATACATCCATATACATTACTATACATTATATATCAGCATACACATTTTTGTACTTTTGTATATATTCACACATGTATCTATATTATTAAAGTAGTTTGTATATACTTGTATGCATGCATATACTAATGTACACCCACACAAACACACACACATACCTATATACGTAATGTATTTTTAAAGTTACACATAAAACTATTATATAATATATATATATATATATATATATATATATATATAAGTGTGTGTGTGTGTGTGTGTGTAAATGTAATTAAAATTTTCTGATTTTGAAAATTTAATTAAAATAAAATATTATATATTATACATAATTTATAAAATATTGTATATTCTTTATATTTAAAACATATATTTGTATGGGTGTGTGTGTGTGTGTGTGTGTGAAGCATATTAATGAATAAAATGAAATTATAAATTAAATATATGAGATTCTATTTTATTTACATAGTTATTTTTTTAATATTTATATTAAAATAACTATCATTATACTTATATAAATAAATGAAGTTGGCATATTTCTAATTATTTTGGTTTTATAATTAAGTTAAAAATGAAAATATAGTTCATAAATAGAAAATATTGTTTTTGTTTTTCTATATAATTTTTTTATTAAAATATTAAAGTCTATGATAAATTCTACATATTATTTATTATTATTGATACATTTTTAGAAACTTTAAATTCAAACAAATATAATGTAGTGCATATAAATACATGCCTTTAATGTTTTGTAAAAAATCAAAAATTTATTTAATTATGTACAAAGAAAACAAATTACCAAATAAATACAAGAGTAAATTTTTCTACAAGTTATATTTTTTTTATTTTATTCAAAATATATAAATGATCATATAATTATATGAATTTGTTTTTTTAAATAATTATTTTTAAATTTTTTTTTTCAAATTTAATACAGTATAATGTTGTTTTTGTAATTAATAGATAAATTTCAAATAATATTTATTTATAATAAATATAACATATTGAATATTATGAGGTGCAAATTTTATTTTGTAAAAAAAAATTTCTTTTTAAAGTTTTTTTTTTTGTAAATTGAAACTACATCACATATATATTTTAGAAATTTTTTATAATATTTATTACACAAACATATTATTATTTGTTTTGAAAATTACAAATTGAATTTTAACAAATGAACATTTTATTAGAAATCAATTTTAGTTAATTGATATTAAGTGAAACAAAAATACAAACTCTAAACATTTTAAATCAGAATGATTTATACAAACATATAAAAATACAATAAAAAAACATTTAAGATTGAAAAAAATAAATTTAAGTTCTTAAAATATATGGAAAAATGATAAAGATTTATACAGAATCCAAAAAAAACATATATGAATGAGATGGATAATATGAATGGATATTAAGTTTTTGAAGCATGTAGTTATACATGTTGTAGATGTAGTTATATATAGTTTTTCATGTAATTATATATATTTAGACATATCACTATGTATAGGTATTGATGTAGATAAATACATTTATACATAGTAATATGTTAATATACATATTGTTAAATACATTTATATATAGTTATATATATATATATATATATATATATATATATATATATGTATATTAAATATATGTTATTATATTTATTATAGTTATGTTTATGTATACTATTTTTATAGTTATAGATATAGTAAAATACACTAATATAAGAAATTCGAATTATATCACACATGCATATTAATGTATAGTTATGTTTAAATACACTTATATAAAATACACTTATGTTTATTAATATTGTTTATATATAGTTATGTATGTTGATGTAGATATCGAGTCGGCATACCTTATACTCTTTATGTATACTATTTATGTATATTGTTTATATATAGTTATGTATATTTATGTAGATAAATACATTTATATATAGTAATATGTTGATATACATATTGTTAAATACATTTATATATAGTTATATATATATATATATATATATATATATGTATGTATGTATATGTATATTAAATATACATTATTATATTTATATATAGTTATGTTTATGTATACTATTTTTTTAGTTATAGATATAGTAAAATACACTTATATAAAAAATTCGAATTATACCACACATGCATATTGATGTATAGTTATATTTAAATACACTTCTATAAAATACACTTATATTTATGTAGCTGTTTATGTATACTGTTTATATATAGTTATGTATAATGATGTAGATATCAAGTCGGCATACCTTATACTATTTATGTATACTTTTTATGTATACTATTTATATATAGCTATGTAAATTAATGTAGATAAATACATTTAAATATAGTAATATGTTGATATACATATTGTTAAAAACATTTATATATAGTTATATATATATATATATATATATATATATATATATATATATATATATATATATATATATATATATATATATATGTATGTATATATGTATGTATATTAAATATTCGTTGTTATATTTATATATAGTTATGTTTATGTATACTTTTTTTATAGTTATAAATATAGTAAAATACACTTATATAAGAATTTGAATTATATCATACATGCATATTGATGTATATTTATGTTTAAATACACTTATATAAAATACACTTATGTCTTTGTATACTGTTTATGTATATTGGTTATATATATTGGTTATATATAGTTATGTATATTGATGTAGATATCAAGTCAGCATACCTTTTACTATTTATGTATACTATTTATATATAGTTTTCTATATTAATGTAGATATATACATTTATATATAGTTATTTGTTGATACACATATTGTTAAATACAGTTATATATAGTTATATATATATATATGTATGTATGTATGTATATTAAATATACGTTGTTATATTTATATATAGTTATGTTTATGTATACTATTTTTATAGTTATAGATATAGTAAAATATGCTTATATAAGAAATTTGAATTATAACACACATGCATATTGACGTATAGTTATTTTTAAATACACTTATATAAAATACACTTATGTTTATGTATACTATTTATGTAGACTATTTATGTATACTAATTATATATAGTTTTGTATATTAATGTCGATATCAAGTCGGCATACCTACTGTGCACCATTAACATCCACAGAATCAGAATGCATTATATAACAAATAAACGAAGTATGTTTACGAATAAGTTTATATAAGCAATTCAAGCATACAATGGTGATTAAAGATGAAGAATTTTGTAAAAAAAAATTAACAGAATCAATACGAAAACTCTTGCATTAAAATAATCGATGAAGAAATAGGGTAGAAAACAACCCTTAAATCAATAACAAATTATCACTTAATCTTCGAATAAGTTTTGATGCGTCTGGTGATGAAAGATAGATGGCGGACTGAGGAGGACTTGTGCTTTACTTGTTATAGTTGTCTCTGGAGTCTCGACAAGTGATTATATATATTACCAAAATATTTATATTTTTAATTATAAAAACATTAAAAAAACAATATATATATATATATATATATAATACAAAAATACTCATTTATTTTATTTACTATCAAAATTTTTTTAAAAAAATTATTGTGCGTGTAGCAAGGTACACATGAAAAACAAACACCTTACAATTTTTTATTATAATATTAATTAAACAATAAATATATAAACAATTTTAAAAAATATTTGTTTAGCCATATAAAAAAATATCAAATAGCTACAAAATTAACAAACTTTATATAATAAGATATACATGAAAAGGTGATATGTCTTCTAGCCACTCTCCTAATAGTTATAAAATACTCATATTTTAAAAAAATATATATATATTTATATTTTATGGTTACAAATTTTTAAGAATTCATATTACTTTTTATGAAGATAATATGAAATAATTAAAGGCATAAAATTTCATTTTATTTGATATTATTAATAATTTTTATTATTCAAAAAATTACTTAAAGTGAAAAGATAATTAAAAAAAGTTATATTTATTATTTTAATAAAGACTTAATGTTAAAAGCTAATAGTAAAAATATTACTCAATTATTTAATTCTTATAAATTTTAGTAGGAACAAACATCTATGTATTTATTTTTAAATATTAATTTATTTTCTTTTAACTTTATTGAAAAATTTTATATTTTTATTATATTTCAAGATTTTCAAATTTTGTATTAATTATTTTTTAAAAGTTTCCTATAATCATACATTTTTTATACTTATAATGATATTAATATTTATAGTTTATTCGTTAATTCTAATATTTTTAAAAATATTTTCTATTTTATCATACAATGAATTATTTTACATTTATATTAGTAGAAATTTTAATGTATGTTAATTTAATTTTTAAAAATATAAAAAAATTATTATACTTATTTAATTAATTATTGAATGTTATTTTAATATAAAATTTTAAGTTTCTTAATTAAAATTTTTAGTATAATTTTTTGTATAATTTTTTGTATAATTTTTTGTATAATTTTTTGTATAATTTTTTGTATAATTTTTTGTATAATTTTTTGTATAATTTTTTGTATAATTTTTTGTATAATTTTTTTAAAAATTAATACATCATAAAAATAATTATTTTAGTTCTTATTAATATAATTTTTTTATACTTTTATATTTTTATATTATTTATTTATGTTATTCTTTTTTTATAATTTTATGAGGAGAGTGTATCCCTCAAGGATTGCTCATCTATAGACCATTAACATACATTTAATAAACAAAATTAAATAAAATATTAAAACTAATAATAAATTGAAAAAAATTAAATACTTATATAATTAACTATTGGCTAAGGAAATTCTATCGGTAAATCCGTCCCTATGTTCAGGATTTAATTAGCTAGAGAAGTTCTGTCACTAAATCCGTCGCTATATTCCGGATTTAATTAGCTAGGGAAGTTCCATCACTAAATCCGTCAATATATTCTAGATTTAATTAGCTAAGAAGTTTCATCGCTAAAATCTGTCGCTATATTCAGGATGTAATTGGCTAGGGAAGTTCTATCTCTAAAATCTGTCGTTATATTCAATATGTAATTAGCTAGAGAAATTCTATTGGTAAATCCGTCGCTATATTTCGGAATGTAATTAGCTATGGAAATTACGTCGCTAAAATCCATCACTATGTTCCAGATGCAATTTGCTAGGGAATTCCATCACTAAAATCGGTAGCTATGTTCTGGATATAATTAGCTAGAGAAATTATTTCACTAAATGTGTCGCTAAATTCCAAATTTTATTATCTAGTGAAATTTCATTGCTAAATTCGCCGCTATATTCAAGATTTTATTAGCTAGAAAAATTCCGTCACTAAATACGTTGCTAGATTCCCCACTTTTCTTAAGTGGAATTTACGAAAATATTTCATCACTAATCCGTCCCTAATCTGTCGCTAATCCGTTGCTAAATTCTCTACTTTTCTTGAGTAAAATGTACGAAAATATTCCATCGTTAATCCATCGCAAAATTCCCGGCTTTTCTTTAGTAGAATTTACGAAAATATTTTGTCATTAATCCGTTGCTAAATTTCATGCTTTCCTTGAGCAGAATTTACGAAAATATTTTATCACTAATTCGTTGCAAATTTTTATTTTAATGGGGGGTCATAAATCCTTTGTTATTCCCTAGCTAATCCCTTGCAATTTAGCTAGGGATTAATCCCTAGCTAAAATTTCCTAGCTAAATGTATATTTTCTTATAGTGTTCATAAAAATTAATATGAATTCTTAAAAATTTATCATCATAAAATGTATATATTTATAAATTTTTTAACATAAAGAGTATTTATAACTCTTAGGAGAGTGGCTTGAAAAATAATCATATTTTCATTTTTGCCTTACTATATGAAATTTTCAAATTTTGTAGCTATTTGATTTTTTTTTATCTAGTTGGAAGTCCAAACATCAAATTTTTTAAGTTATTTATATATTTATTATTTAATTAATTTGATAATTAAAAATTGTATGGTGTTTATTTTTCATGTGTGACTTGCTACGCGCATATGAACTTGTTTAAAATAATTTGATAACAAAAAAAAATACTAGTCTTTATGTTTTTTATATATTTATTATTTATTTAATATTTTGATAATAAAAAAGAAAGACATTTTCAAAATTTTAATAACTACTAAAACACTTTCTTGTTGTCTAAGAGACACTAATACAGGAAAAAATAATAGTAGAGTAATTGATAATTCCTTCAAGCCATGAGTTTCTTATTTATTTGAGGTACGTTTTCTACCCTAACTCTTCATCGATTATCTTAATGCAGAAGTGTGTGTTTGGATTCTACTATTTTTTTTTTCGAATTTGTTCTTCCCTCACTGTTACCATAACTTATACACCATTCTTCATTAATCACCATGGTATGCTTGGATTACTTATACAAACTGATTCATATACATACTTAATGCATGTGTGATATAATGCATTATCATTGTGTGGATGCTGATGTTGCATAGTAGGTATGCTAAGCATGCTTGATATCCATGTTTTTTGCCACTCAGATAGGCTTGTGGTTTTGGATTTTAATCATAAAATGGGTATTGGTGTTTCGGGTGAGCAGTGTGTATAAAACAACATATTTAATATTTGCATAAGAAATTATGTAAATATGATGATCCTAAGATTAATACGACATTAATATATATATGTGTATTTTACTAATGTATAATTATAAAAATAGTATACATAACAATATATACATATAACAACATATATTTAATATATATATCTATATATAGATGTATTTAACAATTTGTATTCAACATATAACTAGATATAAATGTATTTATCTGCATCACTACCTATACATAACTATATGTCTAAATATATATAATTACATGAAAAACTATATATAACTACATATATGTAACTATATGTTTAACTATATATTTATAACTATTTATAAATATTTGTATAACTATATAAAACTAATCATAACTATATTTAACTATATATGTAACTATGTAAACTATTTTTATAATTATATTAATAACTTTATATAACTATTTTTTTAATTATATAATATTTTATGACTATATGTGTAATTCTATATAACTATTTTTTTAACAAAATATACCATAAGTATAATAATATATAACTATATATAACTGTATTTTGATATATGTATAACTATAAAAATGTTATATATAACTATATCTTTAACTACATCCATATTTATAACTATATGTATAATTAAATATGATTATAAATAAATCTATTTATAACTAAATATACAATAAGTATACGAACATATAACTATAAATAATTGTCTTTTACTATATGTATTATTATAAAAACATTATATATAACTATAATAATTTTTATTATTTTCAATACTCAGCAATAGTACCAAAAACATATTTATTATTTCAATAGTTATGTAAAATTTAAAAATATCACACGAGTATACATGGTCAATACATAATGTAAAAAAAAACTAACATCGGCAAAGTAAATAAAAATGTTAAATGTAAGAAGTAAAAATGAAGTTATGAATAACAAAAAAATTCTAGGATATAACAAAAGTAACAAATAAGGTAATAAAGAAATAACATTTTTATAATGTACTACGCTATAATTGATGATTTTTTTAAGTTGTTTTTTCAATTATATTAGTAAAAATTCCCAATAAACCAGATTTCAAATTTCACATGCATTTTTTTTTCAAGTCTAACATGCTTCTTAAATTTTATATTTGAATTAAATAGATTAGTTTGTGAATATAGTAAAAATACCATGATCAGATATATGATTTTTAGGATTTGCAAAAAATAATATTATATTCTTATATTACTTATAAATCAATAATCTTAACTTTAGAATTAAAATTTTTAAATAAGTATCAACCAACATTGGTCTACAAATATAACCTTTCAAGAATTATATTAGTATTATATTGTATTAATATAGGCCAAATAAAAGCAAAAAATAAATAATAAAAATAATTCAATGAATGAAATTTTTTTTTCTAAATGTTAATTTTGAAAATGCACATCTTAAAATTTACATTAACCATAGCATAAATGAATTTAGCCTATTTTTAGATCCATGTTGATGTAAGTTTTTGTCTGATTCATTGTTTAACAAAAATAATTAAATTAGAACAATATTACAAAGAATTCTAATTAATAACAAGAAAAGAAATAAATATAGAAAACTCCAATATGCATGAGTTAGTTTGTGAGCTACATCTTTTTCCTCACAACTCATCTTTGTAACCTCTTTTGTATCTTTTTATCTATGTCGTCTTACTTTCTTTCTTTTCATACAATGTTTTGTATCTTCTCCAACTTATCATTTTAAAAACTACAATAAGTTTTTGAAAACTCTTCTGTGTGTTTTCCTCTTATAAAACTTCAGTAGTTAAGAATTTTTATGTTTTTTCAAAAAGTAGTTTCTGAAAATTCTCTTTTTTCCCATGGTTCTTGCAAACAAAACTCTCCCATAAGGCTGAACTTCCTTTGAACGTTTCTTGGTTGTGTATACTATATCAAAACATAGATGTGAAATGGGGATCTCTATTAGATATTAAAAAAAAAAATACTCTATACATTCTCATAATCTCTTTAATATATATATAAGACAATTGATTTATGGAAAATATTACTTTGGTAAGTATAAAATGAGCTAATTTGGTCAATCAATCAATAATCACCCAACAAATATTATTACCTTTTAAGGTTCTTGATAATCTCATCACAAAGTCAATGATAATATGCTGTAAATTTTTATCTATTAGGAATTGTTATTATCACATATTGAGTTTTCTTATAATCATTCTATAACTTAAAACTATTAGTAATATCTTATTTAAAATTGCATATAGAATGAATCATTCAATATCTTCAATTATGATTCCATTTCTATTAATATAAATTTTTTTTGTGATAACAAGTTAACAATAGGTATAAGAAGAATGGTTTTTCATCCATTATCAATAGTTTTGTGATAACTAATTAACAAATATGTATAAAAAGTTAATAAATTTTTTTAGTGATAGCAAGTTAACAAATAGATATAAGAACAATGGTTAAAATTTTTCAAACATAAACCTAAAAATGATAAATTATCAATGGTTTTGCATCAATTTGGTGAGTATGCTATCTAGATTAATCTGCTAGGATATGAAGACAATTCAACCACTTTCATTGTAGTGTGTTTGTGTCCATATTTGGAAGAAAACAAACAACTTCATATTGAATTTCAAAACAACCAACAGAAAATAATAGAGATCAAGGCTCAGATAGTGCGTTAGGAATAACATTCATTCAAGAATCATTTCCAAGCCACATAAAACCCATACATGATGCACCCCCCCCCCCCCCCCCCCCCCCCCCCCCCCCCCCCCCGAAAGCCCCCAATTTCAAGATGAACAACTGTTCTAAAAAGTTTTAATCATTTGATTCTCTTGACATTTAATTGAGTGTTAATACTTAATATTCATTTGGTGAATGATTTTGTATCATAATAGTTATTTTTGAGAGTTAAAAGATAATTTATTAGTTTGTTTAAAGAAAGCATAAAGTGAAGAATCAAAGAGTTATATGTAATATGAAGTTTTATTTGCAGAATTTATTGGAATGGGATTCTAGGAACTATATATAAATATTTGTATAACTATATAAAACTCTATATAATTAAATATAACTATATTTGTAACTATGTATCCATATATGCATACATTTATGTAAATCTATATATTTGTTTATAACTTTGTATATATTTATGTACAACTACTTATAACTACTTGTATGAATATATCTATATATAACTATATGTTTAACTATATATAACTATTTATAACTATATATACTATATATATAATAACATATAACTATAAATAATTTTATCTTACTATATGTATAACTATAAAAACATTATACATACCTATATTTAAATTTATAATTTACCACATATATTTAATATACATTTTTATATATAAATATATAAAAAATGTATTTAACTATATCTATACCTATACATAACCTATATGTATAAATATATAAAATTATATGAAAAAATATTTATACATACATGTATAAATATAAGTTTAACTATGTGTGTACCTATATGTATAACCACATGTAACTATATTTATAATTACATGTATAACAACATACAACATTATGTTTAACCATATGTATATATATATATATATATATATTTGTATAACTATATAAAAACTCTATATAATTAAATATAACTATATTTGTAACTATGTATACAATATGTATACATATATGTAAATCTATATATTTGTATATAACATTGTATACATTTATGTATAACTACATATACCTACTTGTTTGAATATATATATATATATATATAACTATATGTTTAACTATATATGACTATTTATAACTACATATACTATTTGTTTTCATATACTAATTATAAATAATTCATAAAAAACACAAATTCTCATATTTTTGAAAATTAAAATTTGGTATGAAAATTATCGCTCTTATATTTTTCTGTCTATAAACAAAATTAAAAATTCAAGTTCATGATAGTTTGCATAGGAAATATATTTTTTACTTTAGTACATATAGTCAAAAAAACACAAATGGTGTTAATGTATATAAAAACCACTATGGTTTTGAAGATACTTTGTGTGTGTGTGTGTGTGTGTGTTTCAAGTTGAAAACTATAATATTTTTGAAAAATATTCTAACATTTGCACACACACACTCACACACACACACACACACACATATATATATACATACATATATATACATACATACATAAATATACTTACATACATATATATACATACATACATACATATATATACATACATATATATATATATATATACATACACGCATACATATATGTACATACGTACATATATGCTATATACATACATACATATATATATATACACACACATACATACATATATGCTATATAGATACATATATGCTATAGATATAAATTTATACTTAATATGTGTATAGTGACGATAAATCTAAGGAATATTTATAGTATACAAAAATAAAATTATTTTATTTATAAACATTGTTTACTAAACATGAAAATGAGTTATTCTTTTGTAAATATGTTTTAATTAATATACCAATGCATATATGATGGGGAATATAATGGCCCAAAATGAAATATTTTATGAGCCAATAACATTTGTGATTGCTACAATACATGATATTAATAACATTAAAATAAGTTGTCATTTTGATTTAAAATGAGAAAAAATATTATAAAATATCTTGATATGAATTTATATTTGTGTAATGAATATTTCTAGCTTGTTGCTCACACCTTATCACATGATAATAAGTGCACCATCTATGCTGCATATTACATACAATATAGGATTGCGTAGATGTTTCACTCAAACCACATATACGTTTACAAAAGGAACAAAGGAATAATAACACATTTTTAGCATCAAACTTGCAATTTCCACCATTGAACCTCTACTACTTGTCTAAATTCATAAAAACATCTTAACTCCCACAATAGGCTAACATATATACAAATCTAGAACATATCCACACACACACACACACACACACACAAAACAGAGGAAGAGGAATTGTACAAATCAAACATATGAACATGAGAAGCTAATGTTGGTAATGTATAGTAGATTACTACTTTGCCTTGAATAATTTTACTGTAGCTTTACCATATCTATGCTTCCACAAGCACTGTGTTTCATAGGATTAGAGAATCAATATCTTAGATTAAGAAATACATATAGTTACTTGAGTAGTTAATGATATACTTGTAAAATATATATCTTTCTTGAATAATGCATGGCAGACTAAGAATACCTTGGGGAGACTTACAAGTGGTTCATCATTGGAGGTATTAGTTATCTTTATTCTGGTTTTGTTCTTTGCTTTGTCGATTAACCTAATAATGAATCTTTGTAGGACATCTGATGTAAGACACATGAAAAAATTTTGATTCAAAGTCTTCAAACACTACCACAGTCCTTCCTATGCATGGATCCCATCTATACTGATTTTAGCTGGATCAAAAGGAGGCCAAGTTCTATTATCTTCATTATTCCTGAAACATTTTATTTGCACTCTCTTTCTCTTTAAACATCATTGTTGGACATCTTTTAGATATTTGTTGAATTTGTATGACTATCAACTCAGATTTGTGGTTGTTCATGTCTATAATTACTATTTATATATATATGTGAATAAGTCTATGCACCAAAATATTTTGGGTAGAGTTTTAGCCATTAATAGGTATGTAAAAGGCTTGACTAGTCCTCCTGATGCTGGGAACATCACCTTAACTTCTGAAGCTGTGAGATGGATGAAAAAATTCTGGTCCCACAAAAATGCATGTTTGTTCTTGACACTCTCATTTGGTGAAAATCTACGTCCTCCTATGCATTGCATTTTTTTCTCATTTTTTTCTTTGTTTCTTTTATGTTTTCTTGTAATATATACTACAATATATATATATATATATATACGTGCAGATCTACTGATGTATATAAGTATGTATATACTGAGTATATATGTACATATAATACTGTAGCATATATGTACATATATACTCATTATATCTACATATATACTGTAGTATATGTACATATATACTCAGTATATATGTACATATAATTATGCAGTATTATATTTACATATATACTCAATATATTTGTACTCAGTAATTATGTACATATAATACTGTAGATTACATGTACAATTATACTTAATTTAAATGTACATGTAATACTATAGTATATGTACATATATACTCAGTATATAAGAACATATAATTCTATAGTATTATATGTAAATATATACTGAGTATATATGAACATTTACAACTATAGTATATATGTACATATAATACTGTAGTATATATGTAGATATACTACAATAATATATGTAATGAGTGAAATGCTAGTATTTATGTACATATACACAGTTGTATATATGTACATATACACTGTTGTATATATGTACATATACATTGTAGTATATATGTACATATATACTACAGTATTATATATTTATCAAAACATAATTCTTTTATCTATTTATTTTGATTTGATTGACTGATTTAAATTTCCTACAGATATGCTACCGTATTGTTCCCCATACAAAGATTTTATAAGTGAAGGGTTTTTTTACTAGACAAAATGATGCACTACAACTCGGACAACTTTGTCAAAGTAGAAAGATGGTGATCAGAGGAGCAAATGGAAAGAAAGCAACGTCAATACACGAATTGATTATACTTAATGAATTGTCGGTAGATACATTGATGAATAAGATGCAATAAAATTTTTTATGTTTTTGTTTTAATTATGTAAAATATTGAATCAGAATAATTTATAAAATGATTTTTTTTAATTATAAATTATACTTTATAGTTTCTATTTTTATTCAATTTAATATACAAATATTAAATTATTTAATTAAATTCTAAAAAAAATTTCTGAAAATAGTTTTGAAAATGAAAATAGCTAAGGAATTTTCCCTTTCTAATTTAGCTAGGGATTTTTCCCTTACTAATTGATGTAATGAAATTATTATTTTAGCAAGGAATTTTCCATCGATAAATTTTTTTTGGTAGGGACTATTTCCCTCGCTAATTTTTAGTGACGAGCACTTTAGATTGTGAAAGCTTCCATCGTTATATCTATTTAGACGAAAATGCCCATTTAGCTTGCTAAATTAGTAAAGGAAATTATTATTTTAGCTAGGGACTATTTACCTCACTAATTTTTAGTGACGAGCACTTTAGATTGGGAAAGCTTTTGTCATTAATCTATCATATGATCCCATTTAGTGATTGAAAACCCCTATTTAGCTAGGGAATTGTCGCAAGCTATTTGGGATTTTTCTTGTAATGTATATGTCTAACTATTTATCTGTCTGTCTATAAATCTAAAATTATATCTTTCTATATATCTATGTATATGTTTATATGTCTATCTATATAACTTTCTATCTATCTATCTATCTAATCTATGTATATATCTATCTTTCTATATATCTTTCTAACTAATTATCAATATATATATATATATATATATATATATATATTTGTCTGTCTATCTTTCTATCTATCTATCTGTCTATCTGCCTATATGTCTATCTGTCTAACTATCTATTTATCTATTTGTTTATCTATCTATCTGTATATTTGCATATTTGTTTATTTGTCAAATTATCTATCTTTCTTTCTTTCTATCTGCTTATCTGTCTATTTGTCCATCTATCTATTAATCTACCTATCTATTAATATAACTATCTATCTGTCTATCAATTTGTCTCTCTGTCTATATGTCAATATGTCAATCAATTTATTTGTCTTTATGTCTATTTATCTATCAATCAATTTTTCTATCTGCTATATATCTATCTATCTATATGTATATCTATCTATATATATGTCTGCCTGTCTATCTATCTATTTTTATATTTGTTTATCTATTTATCAGTATATCTATCAATCTATGTATCTCTTTATCTATAAATCTATCTATATGTCTATCTATCTATCTATCTATCTATGTATATGTATAAATGTTTATCTATCTATCTATTTATCTATCTAATTACTTATATGTCTATCTTTCTATTTGTCTATCTATCTATCTGTATATCTATCTATCTATTTATTTATCTATCTATCTATCTGCCTATCTATCTATCTATCTGACTATTAGTTTATCTATCTATCTATTTGTCTATTTATCTATCTATCTGTATATCTACCTATCAGTCTATTTGTCTATCTATATAACAAAATATTAGTCTATCTATTTATCTATCTATTTGTGTATCTATCTATTTATCTGTATATCTATCGATCTTTCTTTCTTTTTATTTGTCTATCTATCTATTTATCTATCTATCTATGTATCTATCTATCTATCTATCTATCTATGTATCTATCTATTTATCGATTGAAATATATATTTGTTTGTCTTTTTATATGCCTATCTATCTATTAACATATCTGGCTAACTATCTATATGTCTATCTATCAGTCTATCAATCTGTATATCTATCTATCTATTTATCTATCTCTCTTTCTCTCTCTATATCTCTCTATATATCTATCTAAATGTCTATTTGTCTAATCTTTCAATGTGTCTACATATCTATCTGTCTATCTGTCTATCTATTTATCTATCTGTCTGTCTGTCTGTCTAACTACTTAATTGCTTATCAATAAATATATCTTTATGTCTATCTATCTATCTATGTATATGTCTATTTGTATATCTATCTTACTATATATATATATATATATATATATATCTATCTATCTATTTGTCTATCTATCTATCTGTATAATGTATATCTAATTATAAGTCTATCTTTGTATCTAAGTATTTTTCTATCTATATATCTATCTATCTATCAATTTGTATATCTGTTTATCTATCTATTTTTATATCTATTTATCAATCTATCTGCCTATCTATTTATCTGTCTATCTATTTATCTGTCTACTTATCAATCTATGTATGTGTCTATCTATCTATCTTTTTTTTTCTGTCTATCTCTCTATGTATCTATCTGTCTAACAATCTATTTGTCTATGTGTCTAACTCTCTAATTATTTATATATATGTCTATCTATATAAATTATCTATTATCTAAGTATCTATCTACATATATGTGTACCTTCCAATCAATCTATCTATCTATATGTTTATCTATATATTGTGTAAATGCCTATCTTTCTATCTGCCTAACTGTCTATCTATCTGTCTGTCTGTCTATTTCTCTATTTGTCGATCAATCTATTTGCCTATCTGTTTATCCATCCATCTATCTATCTTTTTATCTGTCTAATTTTCTATCTATCTAATAATCTATTTATCTATTTGTATATTTGTCTATGTGTGTATTTGTATATCTGTCTGTCTTCCTATCTGTCTCTCTATCAAAAATCAATCTGTTTATCTATCTATTTGTCTTTATGTCTATCTATCTATCATTCAATTTGTCAATCTGTCTATCTATCTATTTATCTATCTATATGTATATCTATCTATATATCTATCTATCTATATGTCTGTCTGTCTATCTTTACATTTGTATATCTATCTGTCTATCTATCTTTCGTTGTTTTTTTCTATCTATAAATCTTTCTATTTGTCTTTCTATCTATCTGTGTATATGTCAAAATATTTATCTATCTATTTATTTGTCTATCTGATTATCTATCTATCTTTGAATCTGTCTAACTATATATATATATATATATATCTCTATATATCTAATTATCTATCTACCTATCCATCTATGTGACTATATGTTTTTCATTGTCTATCTGTCTATCTATCTATCTATCTTTTTGTCTCTCTATCTGCATATCTATCTATTTGTCTATCTATCTAACAAAATATTTGTCTATTTGTCTCTCTATCTATATGTCTATCTATCTATTTATCTGTCTATATGTCAATCAATCAATCTATCTATCTATCTGTCTAAGTGTATCTTTCTATCTATTTGTCTATCTATCTATTTATCTATATGTCTATTTGTTTATCTTTCTATCTATTTGTATATATATCAATCAATCTATATGTTTATCTATTTATATGTCTATCTATATGTTTGTCAATCTATATGCCTATATATTTATCTGCCTATCTCTCTATTTGTCTATCTATCTATCTATCTATTTGTCTATCTATATATCTGTCTATATGTCTATTTGTCTATCTTTATATTTGTCTACCTATCTATCTATTTATCTGTCTATCTGTCTATATGTCTATCTATATGACTGTCTATCTATCTATCTATCTATATATCTATCTGTCTAACTACTTAATTATCTATCTATAAATCTATCTTTATGTCTATCTATTTATTTGTGTATAGGTCTATCTTTATATTTGTCGTATTATAAATCTATATATATATATATATATATCTACCTACCTATCTGTCTTTTTTTCTATCTATCTATCTATATGTGTATCTATCTATATGTTAATATGTCTATCTATTTATAGGTCTATCTATGTATCTATCTATATGTCTATCTATCTATCTATCTATCTGTCTATTTATCTATCTGACAATTTCTCTTTCTATCTATCAATCTAAATGTCTATCTATTCATATATTTATCTATCTATCTGTCTATCTGTTAATCGATATATCTATCTATCTATCTATCTATTTGTTCATCTGTTTATGTGTCTATGTAGTTATCTATCTATCTGTCTAACAATCTATTTGTTTATCTATCTAATTATCTAACTTTCTATTTATCTGTATATTTATCTATTATTTTTATATCTATTTGCCTATATGTCTAACTATCAATAAATCTATCTATCAATCTATCTATTTTTCTATATATCTATCAATCTATTTGTGTATTTGGATTTTTTTCGATGTGTCTATTTTTCTATTTCTCTATCAATCTTTTAATCTATTTCCCTATCTGTCTATCTATCTATCTATGGATCTATATGTATGTATGTCTATATGTCTATCTATCTATCTGTCTATTTATCTAACAATCTATTTGTCTATCTATATATCAATTTATATATCTATTTGTATATCCATCTATCTATTTATATATCTTCCTATATTTCTATCTGTTAATCTATCTATCTATCTATATACTTTATGTTTATATATCTATATATCTATCTGACTATCTACCTATCTATCTATCTATCTATCTGGCTATCTATCTACCGATCTATCTGTTTATCTCTCTATCTATCTATCTCTCTATCTGGCTATCTATTTATCAATTTATTTTTCTATCTTTTTATCTTTCTATCTGTCTATCAATCAATCTATCTATCTATATATATATATCTCTTTATCTATCAACCTATCTATCTATCTATCT
>JAREIK010002830.1:0-17500 GCA_029783825.1 Sapria himalayana
TATTGGTCTGTCAATTTATCTATTTATCTATCTATCTTTCTATATGTTTGTCTATATATCTATATGTTAATATGTCTAACTGTAAGTCTATTTGTGTGTCTATCTATCTTTATATATATATATATATATATATATATATATATATCTATTTGTCTATCAATGTATCTATTAATATGTCTATCTATCTATCTATATATCTAATTTTTTATCTTTATGCTTTTTTATTTGTCTATCTATCTATCTATCTATCTTCTATTTTTCTATCTATATGTCTATCTATCTATCTATTAATCATTCTATTTGTATGTGTATCTGTCTGTCTTTCTCTTTCTTTATTAGTCAAACTATCTCTCTATCAATTGTCTCTCAATCTATTTGTATATCTATCAGTCTATATTTCTATCTATCTATTTATCTATCTGTTTGTATATGTATCAATCTATCTATCTTTCTATTTGTGTATCTATCTGTCTTTCTGTTTGTTTATCTATCTATCTATCCTTGTGTCTATTTTTTATTTTGTCTATCTATTTGTCTATCTTTCTCTCTATCTATATAACTATCTATTTTTCTATATATTTGTCTAATGATATATCTATCTGCCTATCTATCATTTATATTTATGTTTCTATCTATCTATCTATCTATCTATCTTTCAGTCTATCTTTCTATCTATCTAACTGATATTCTATCTATCTATATATCTATATATCTATCTATCTATCTATCTGTATGTCTATCTGTTTGTATGTTTGTGTTTGTCTATCTATCTATCTATATGTATATCTATCTATTTATCTATCTATTTTTCTATCTATCTATTTATCTATGTATCTATATAGCTATCTAACAATTTGTATATCTATCTGTCTATCTATGTGTATATCTATATATTTATCTGTCTTTATAACTATCTATATATCCGACTATCTATATGTCTATCAATCTGTTTGTCTACTATCTATCTAACTATCTTGTATGTCTATCTATCTATTTGTTTATCTATATGCCTCCATTCTGTCTATCTATCAGTCAGCCTAACTATCAATCCATCTGTTTGTCTATCTATTTATCTATCTATTTATCTATCTATTTGTCTATCAACCTATCTATCTATATGTGTGTGTGTGTGTATTTATTTTTCGATCTATCCTTCTTTCTATCTATTTGTCTATCTATCTTTCTATTAATTTATTTCTAATTCTATCTATCTATCTATGTATCTATCTAACTATCTATCTTTTACATGAATTTTTCTAACAATCTATTCATCTATCTATCCGACTATCTGTATACCTTTATATATGACTATCTAATATTCTATTAATCCATCTATCTACCTGTATACCTTTCTATCTATCTATCCATCTATCTATCTATTTATCTATATAACTTTCTATTTGTCTTTTTATCTATCTATTAGTCAATTATTTGTCTATTTATCCATCTATCTATCTGTCTATATATTTGTCTATCTATCCATCTTCTATCTGTAATTCTAAATATCTTTCTATCTGTCTATCTATCAATCTATCTATCTGTCAATATGTTTGTTTATCTAGCTATCTCTCTGTATGTCTGTCTATCTTTTAATTTGTCTGTCTATCTGTCTATCTATATGTCTTTGTATCTATATGTCAATTTATATGTCTGTCTATCAATCAATCTATCTTTCTGACTAAATGTTTGTCTATTTATTTGGTTATCTTTTTGTCTATTTATCAATCTAATTGTCATCTATCTGTTTATCTATCTATCTGTATATCTGTTTGTATATATATCTAACTAACTAACTAACTATCTTTCTTTCTATCTATCTATTTTTTTGTTTGTCTATCTGTTTGTCTATCGATCTATTTATCTCTCTTTTTATATATCTATTTATTTGTCTATCTTTTTTTTCTATCTATCTATCTATCTATCTTTTTATCTGTCTTTATATCTATCTGTCTGTCTATCTATCTATCTATTTGTCTATCTGGCTATCTTTATATCAGTCTATCTGTCAGTCTATCTGTCTATCTGTCAGTCTATTTGTCTATCTTTTTGTCTATCTATCTTTCTATCTTTCTATCTCTTTGTATATTGATTTACACTACAAAAAAAATCCCAAATTGCTAGGGACAATTCCCTAAGTAAATTATTGTTTTTCGTCGCTAAATGGGATATAGTGATGGATTAATGATGGAAACTTTTTCAATCTAAAGTACTCGTCGCTAAAATTTAGCAAGGAAAAGAGTCCCTAGATAAGAAATTTTAGTGAGGGAAATATCCCTAGCTAAAATAATAGTTACCCTGAGTAAATTATTAAGTTAAATGGGTGTTTCTGTCGCTAAACAGATATAACGACGGAACCTTTCCCAATCTAAAGTGCTCGTCGCTAAAAATTAATGAGGGAAATGGTCTTTAGCTAAAAAATTATAGCCACGAAAAATTCCCTAGCTAAAATAATGATTTCCCTATCTAAATTAGCAAGAAAAAATTCCCTAACCAAATTAGCAATGGAAAAATCCCTAGCTATTTTCATTCTAAAACTATTTTCAAAATTTTATTTTTTTTTTGAAAAAATTTAATTAAATAATCTAATATTTTTATATTAAATTTAATAAAAATAGAAGCTATAAATTATAATTTATAATTAATAAAAAATAAAATCATTTAATAAATTATTCTAATATAATATTTTACATAATTAAAACAAAAACATAAGAAAATTTTATTACTTCTTATTCATCAATGAATTTACAAACAGTGAATAAAGTATAATCTATCCGTGCATTGACATTGCACTCTCCCTAAGCTCCTATGATCACCATCTTTCTGCTACGACAAAGCTCTCCAAGTTTTGGTGTGTCATGTCTAATGAAAATTTCCTTCTCTTCTAAAAGCTTCGTATGGAAAATATTGTTGTAACATATCTGTACAAAAATTAAACCAACAAATCAAATCAAAATAAATAAATAAAGTTATATTTTTATAAATATATAATACTGCAATATATATGTACATATACTTATATAGTAGTATAAATGTACATATACACTACAGTATATATGTACATATATACTGTAGTGTATATGTATACAATGATATATATATATATATGTACATATATACTAGTATATATGTACAAGTATTTATATGTACATATATACTCACTATATATACATATAGACTACAGTGTATATATACATATATACATGTATACATATACACCGTAGTGTATATGTATACATTGATATATATATGTATATGATAATATATACTAGTATATTTGTACAAGTATTTATATGTGCATATATACTCAGCATATGTATATATATACTGAAGTATATATGTACATATATATGTGTATACATATACAATATAGTATATATGTACATATATATGTACATGTATTTACATATACACATTAGTGTATATCTACAAGTATGTACATATATACTGGTAAATACTTGTACATATATACCAGGGTATACATATACACTGCAGTTCATATGTACATATACACTACGGTGTATATGTACATATACTATAGTGTATATATGTACATATACTTAGTATTTATATTTACATATAAATAAGTACATATATTGTAGTGTATATGTACATATATACTAGTATATATGTACATATACACATATACTGGTAAATACTTGTACATATATACCAGTATATATGTATATGTACATATATACTGGTATATATGTACAAGTATTTACATTAAAGTAGAGTGTAGGTGTATATTATGGAGCATGAACAGCAAACTGCTATAAATTCTGTCATAAGCATAAAAAAACAAAACAAACACATAACCAAGGCTGCAAAAATCATCTTTGTTTGTACGAAATTACATAGAACCTGGAAACACAATGCACAAAAAATTTGCAACTAGATTTTACAGGATAATAGTTCAATTCATACAGACATACATATAGTGCATAAAGTATAATCTATCCAATAAATTGATATTACTTTCTCTCCCCCAGCTCCTACGGTCACCATCTTTCTGCTGCGACAAAGCTGCCCTAGTCGTGGTGCATCATGTCTAGTGAAATATTTTTTCTCTTCTATAAGCTTCGTATGGAAACATTGTGGTACCATATCTGTACAAAAATTAAACAGTCAATCAAATCAAAATAAATAAACAAATAATGTTCTATTTTGATAAATATATAATACTACAGTATATATGTACATATATACAAGTGTATACACATACACTATAATAAATATGTACATGTACACTATAGTTTATGTGTACATATACTATAGTGTATATATGTACACATATTGAGTATTTATATGTTCATATAAATATGTACATATATTGTAGTGTATATGTACATATACTAGTATATATGTACATATACATATATACTAGTATATATGTAGAAGTATTTATATGTACATATATACTCAGTATATGTACATATACACTGTAGTGTATATGTACATATATACCAGTGTATACATATACACTATAGTATATATGTACATATATATATGTACCTGTATGTACATATACAGTGTAGTGTATATGTACAAGTATGTACATATATACTGGTAAATACTTGTATATATATACAATTGTACACATATACACTGTAGTATATATGTATATTTACTACAGTGTATATATGTGCATATACTGAGTATTTATATGTACATATAAATATGTACATATACTGCAGTGTATATGTATATATATACTGATATATATGTACATATATACATAGGAATATATGTACATATACACATATACTAGTAAATACTCGTACATATATTCTAGTATATATGTATATGTACAATTACATATATACTGCTATATATGTACAAGTATTTATATAAAGTAGAGCATAAACATCCATTTTGGAGCATGAACATCAAACAGCTATATATTCTATCATAAGTATAAAAAATCATCTTTGTTTGTTCGAAATTGCAGTGAACCTGAAAACACAAGGGACAAAAAATTTTCCACTAGATTTTACAGGATGAAAGTTCAATACATACATACACACATACATACATACATGGATAAATAAATACATACATACATACATACATACATGGATAAATACATACATACATGTATACATACATACATACATATATGACCTCCTTTTTCTCTTCCCTCTACAAGTATTTACATAAAGTAGAGCGTAAATATCCATAATGAAGCATTAACATCAAACAGATAGATATTCTGTCATAAGCATTAAAAAAAGGAACAAACACCTTAACCAAGGCTGCAAAAATCATTTTTGTTTGTTTGAAATTGTGTTGAACCTGGAAACACAAGGTAAAAGAAAATTGTAACTAGAATTTACAGGATGAAAGTTCAATGCATACATACATACACACATACATGGATATATACATACATGGATACATACATACATACATACATATATATATATATGGCCTCCTTTTTCTCTTCCCTCTACAAGTATTTACATAAAGTAGAGTGTAAATATCCATTATTGAGCATGAACATCAAACAGCTAGATATCTTGACATAAACATAAAAAAAAAGGAAAAACACCTTAAATAGGGTTGTAAAAATATCTTTGTTAGTTCAAAATTACGTCGAACCTAAAAACACAAGGCACAAAATTTGCAACTGAATTTTACAGGATAAAAATTCAATACATGCATACATACATGGAAATACACACACACACACACACACACACACATTCATACATACATACATACATACATATATACATACATACATACATGCATATATATATATATATATAAGAACAAGCTAAAATAAATGATTAAATTTTAACATATGAATGTTTGAAATTGCATCGTTGATAAAAAGCATACTCGGGGCCTGATTGAAGACAACCTAAAAAATTATAATTTATTAGTGAGGTCTTGAGTTTGAATATCACCCTAAATCAAGAGAAAAAATTGACCTACCTGAAATTACCTAGAGAGAGAATATTAATGAAAGCACATCATTATCACTCTTAAAATATTTAGGAGTACTAAAATTTTAAAATATTACAATTAGATATTTGTTAATTCTCTGACACATTATGATTTCTAAAAGAATATTAATGCTAGATGTTTGATAAATTATCTAATTATCCTCAAATTTTAAAAAAAATGCTTAAATGACAGAATCTTAACATCATTTACTTCTTAAAAATAAGAAATACAAGAAAAGAATTATTCAATAATATCATTGGAGGTTGTACCTAGTATACAAGACCCTTGCTTAGTGAAAGATTTATGAGATATTGATATCTCAATAATATTCTTTTAAAAATCAATAAAAGCTCTGTCTAATGCATCTCAAATCCATGACTTATTGTCCTTTGACAAAGATACTTGTCATCACATCAAGACAATGAACTCTAATATATACATACAAAATAAGAACTTCTAAAGTAATCATAATCCACTGGACATGACATTTAAATCTCACCAAGAGAGAGAAATAAAAATGAGCATTAAAAAACTTGATGATCTCAATCCAAAGATGTATATACTAAATGGATATATTTGTAATCTATTTTAAATGAGTTTTCTATCATATAAGTTGATCCAGTTTAGAATGATGAGTTGGACATTCCAATTACATTATAGACAAAAATATAATAAAGAGGGATTTAATGAAAAGATCGATTGACAAGACTAGGTTGGTAATGAATGATTTTACATAGCATTATGATATTGATTTTTGGAACACATTATTTCATATGATTAACATGACCACTAATAGGTTATTACTTTCTAATTATCATCACATATATAAAATATGTATTGGTTAGATATAAAGAATACATTTCTTTATAATAATTTATATAAAAAAATGTTTATATAATAGTCAATAGGATCTATTGATCCTGAAAGAAGAAAACACATATATAATATACAAAATATGAAAGGCAATTTATAGCCTCAAGCAGTCTCCCAAGAAATGATTTAATAATTTTACTCTATATTTACTATATTTTGTCATAGAAATATGTCAAATTTTTTTATTTTTTTAAGTTGATCAAGAAGTTAGTATGTGAAATTAATTGTATACGATGATAATGATCCAATTACACGAGATAATCAGTTTGATATATCTAAACTAAAATCTACAAACCAAGTTTCAGACATTATTTGAAATATTTGAGATTTTTTTTGGTATTGAAATCAAATACTCAAGAAGTATGACAACTCTTTCGTAGAGAAAATAAATTTTATATATTTTATCTGATAAGATATATCATGAAGTATATTGTTGGCTTACTACTTGATCTAAATATAGTTATGTATTAATCTTTTATAGTTATACATATAGTAAGATACAATTATTTATAGTTATATGTTATTATACATATAGTATATATAGTTATAAATATTTTTATATAGTTAAACATATAGTTATATGGAGATATATTCATACAAGTAGTTATACATGAATATATACAAAGTTATAAACAAATGTATAGATTAACATATATGTATACATAGTTACAAATATAATTATATTTAATTATATAGAGTGTTATATAGTTATACAAATATTTATATATAGTTAGACACATATAATTAAACATAAGTTGTATGTTGTTTATGCATTAAAAAATGAATTATTATTAGTTGACAACTATTTTAATATGCAATATTTCTCTTAAGTCCTGATTCTTATAGTAAAAGATAAAATCAATGAGATTACAGATTCATTTATTCATTTTTAATTATATATTAAATATGTGAAAAATTCTTCTTCCCATTTAAAATTTTTCAAGAAACATATTGTAGAAGAAAGAATTGTGTCTAATAATTCTTTGTGTTTGGATATACCAACAAGATAAATCTCAACATATATATTTAATGATAAGTATAATTGCAGCTCATAAATAAACATTTGAACGAATGAAAGAACAAAAAAAATAAATTTTATGATTGAACATAAGAATAATTAATTAAAGAAGATTGACAAAAGATGAGAAGTTTGTATAATTTCTTATAAAAGTTGTATACCATCACATTACTTATTTAGGGGTCAAAATATCAAATATATTACTTTTAAAACTTATTTTTATTAAATGAATTGCTTCAAATCATTAATTTATAATGATTATAGAACAAAAATATTTTTTTTTTGTGAATTATACCCATAATAATGAGCATTAAATTTAAAAAATATTGGCACAATGACAAGATGAATATAGTATTAATTACAGTGATATTGTTGGATCATTGTTATAAGTTAAAATTAGTGAAATTTTTTTATTCAAAATTTTAACATACTAATGAGATTATAAGAAATATAAAATCTTTTATAAGTTGATTTACCAATAATATTAATCAACACTTTAAAAAAAATACTTATAACGGTATTATTAATATTCTCAAAACTCTAAAAATAATAACAATCATATAAAACAATTATTTTGTAATATAAAGAAATTAGGAAATACATGTGAGTAGTCTTACAACTACACTAATATGTTGGAGTATAAATGGGACCACAACTACTTGTAAATTGTGGTTTTTATTTGAATTGAAAACTCCGAACCTCAAACAAGAAAGAAAAATGTAGAAATAGAAATTAGATAGATATTCATGAGTGCCTACATCACATAATAAAAAGAAAAAACATATAACATTCGAACCAAAGACCACAAAATCAAACTTCATATCAATCATTAGAACATGTCAACATTCAACACAATTACACATCAAAATAGGCACAACGTTATTATAATCACAGTTTTGCAATCTCTTTGCCCCAATGTAAATTATGGTTTTCATATCAATCCAGCCACATATTGCAAATGAGAATTGTATATAGAGTGGTGGGAAAATATTTAAAAAAACATGAATTAATGTTAAGCAAGAATATTCCATGCAATTTCAAGATTGCCAGAACTCCACAAAAATATATACAGGAAGAATTATTAGTGATGGACCTCTTTTGTGAGAATTAGCTTTTAGATTAATAATGATTTCACCATGTTTCTAAAGTGGAGACAAAACAAGCAACATTCATACTTTACTAATGACATACATGTTGGCTACATAATGTACTCATCGATTGATCTCGATTCACGAATTTACTCAATGACATCGATCATGGTAGTGAATTTTTTTCACAGAGCTGATTATTGGATTATGAATAAAAAAACATGGAAGAATGGCCAACCTGATGACTTTATCAGATCTCTTCCGTGAGGCCATAATTAGATTTTTGCCATGGATGATGAACCATTAAAGACTAGTAGGTTTTATGATTTTACAGCAGCAAGGATCCCTCCATGCTGGAGTCGAGAGAGAGAGAGAGGCTGATGGAGAGACTTAGAGTTTATTAAGTTTATTAAGTTTATTAAGTTAAAGACTAGTTGCATTCTCTAACTATTAAGTTTATTAAGTTTTATTACGTTTTAAAATTCCATTGATGTTTTAATTTTAAATTATAAAAACATTTAATATACAATAAATATATATAAAACATTAAGGGGGCATTTGTTTTTTTTACTTAATGCTTAATAAAACTTTTTTTGAGCATAATGCTTAATGGAACTTAATAGCATTAAGAATTAAGTTGTTAGTTTATTTTAATATTATATTTCTATTAAGGGAGGGAAGATTTTTTATTTACGAAGGGGAACTCGAAAATGGTGGATTGAGCATTATTCGATATAACATTGTTCGATACAACATTGTTCGGTTTCTCTTTTTCTAAATAGAAAAAGCCAAAAAAATAGCTTAATAGTTTAAACATTTTTTTAAATAATTTTAAGTGAAAAAAGTTAAAAATATATAATATGTTTTAGCTTAATGCTGAAACTGGTTTGTTTTCAGTGTTAAGCCGAAAAAACAAATGCCCCCTAAGACTCATCTTATTTTTTTTACTTAATAAAATATTTTCAACAAATTAATGTGCATGTAGCAAGTCACAAATGAATAGCAAACACCTTTAAATTTATAAAAATCAAATTTATTAAACAATAAATATATAAATAATTTCAAAAAATAGATGTTTAGCCTTCATATAGAAAAACAAATAAAATGGATACAAAATTTGTAAACTTAATATAGCAAGGCACACATGAAAAGATTATTAGTTTTCAAGACACTTTCCTAATAATTATAAATACTCTTTATGTTAAAAAAATACAAATATATATTTTTTTAGTTTATAGATTTTTAAGAATTCATATTAATTTTTATTAAGATAATATGAAAAAATTTTTAAGTCATAAAATTTCATTTTATTATATATAATTTATAAAATTCTAAAAATTACTCAAATTGAGATTATTATTAAGAAAAAATTATATTTACTAAATTTAATAAAGACAGAATATTAAAATCTAATAGTAAAATTTAACTCAATTA
Source organism: Sapria himalayana (assembly GCA_029783825.1). Lineage (NCBI taxonomy): Eukaryota > Viridiplantae > Streptophyta > Magnoliopsida > Malpighiales > Rafflesiaceae > Sapria > Sapria himalayana. Next base: position 10,363 of record JAREIK010002830.1, read on the forward strand.
TTTAGTTCTTATAAATTTCAGTATGGACAATCATCTGTGTATTTATCTTTAAATATATCAATATATTTTCATTTTATTATTATGAAAAATTATAAATTTTTTTATAATTCAAAAATTTCAATTTTTTTAGTTATTATTTTTTTAAAAATTTCTTTTAGGCATAAAACTATTTTTTAAACTTAAAATAATATTAATATTTACTATTTTTTTCGTTAATTATGATATTTTTGTAAATATATTATATTTTATGATACAATGAATTATTTAAAACTTTTATTAGTAGAAATTTTATTGTATGTTCATTTATTTTGAAAAATATTATTAAAAATTAGTGATGAAAATTATTTCCAGCCCAAATAGCTAGGGAAAAATTCCTAGCTAAATAGATATATTTTGTGAAAATAAAATTTAAAGAATAATCGCTTATAATAAAATATAAAATAGTAAAAAAAAAATCAGATAATTAGTTAGCGATGGATTTTGTATCGGTCTAATTAGCTAGAAAAAATCCGTCTCAAAATTCGTCGCTAAATTCCTAGCTTTTATTTGCGTGAAATTTATGATTATATTAGTGATCGATTATGTCCGGAACTAATTAGCTAGGGAAAATCCATCGCTAAATCAATTGCTAAATTCTCTGCTTTTATTTGTGCAGAATTTACGAACATATTAGTGATGGTTTATGTATGGATCTAATTAACTAAGAAAAATCCGTCATTAAATCCATCTCTAAATTTCTAGCTTTTCTTTGCGTGGAATTTACAAACATATTAGTGACAAATTTTGTCCGTAACTATTTAGCCAAGAAAAATGCATGGCTAAATCCATCGTTAATTTTCCGCTTTTCAATGTGAAAAAATTTACAAAAAAAAATTGCGAAGAAAATTTTCAATCAACTAATTCCGTCACTAATCCATTACAAATTTTATTTCAATGTAAAATCAAAAATCCCTAGCTTTTCCCTAGATAATCCTCCGCACTTTAGTTAGGAATTAATCCCTAGGTAATTTTCACTAGTTAAATTGATATTTTCTTGTAGTGATATCAAAAAATTTATCTGCCTATTTGTCTGTCTATCTTTCTGCATATCTATCTATATATCTAATTATCTATATTTCTATCTATTTATATATCTATCTCTCTTTCAATATGTCTATGTATCTATATATTTGAATGCCTATATGCCACTATTTTTCTATTTATTTGTCTATCTATCTATCTATTTATTTATCTGTTTATCTATCTATATGTGTATTTATTTATCTATCTATATCTCTATATATTAGTCTATTGATCTATCTATATATGTGTCTATCTATCGGTATAACTTTCTATCTATCATTCTATCTATCAATCTATCTATCTATTTATCTGTCTATCTATCTATCTATCTATTTATTTGTCTATTTGTTTATTTATCTGTCTACCTATCTGTTTGTCAAACTTTGTGTCTATATGTCTGGCTATCTATCTATCTATTCTCTATCTATTTATCTATCTATCTATCTATCTATCTACATATCTATCAGTCTATCTATTTGTTAATCTATCTGTCAATATGTCTTTATATGTGTCTATCTACCTGTCTATCTATTTTTCTATCTATCTGTCTCTTATCTATCTATCTATCTGTCTATTTGTTTGTCTGCATATCTTTATATATATCTGTCATTCTATCTATCTATTTATCTTTCTATTTGTCTATCTATCTATCTATCTATCTATTTATCTATCCATCTATCTATATATCTATCTATCTTTCTATCTATATACCCATCTAGCAATCTATCTATCTATCTTTTTGATATTGATGTATCTACCAATCTATCTATCTATAAATATACCAATCTATCTATCTATCTATCTGTCTGTCTATCTATCTATCTATCTATTTGTCTATATATCAATTAATTTATCTATCAATCTAATCATCTATCTATCCATCTATCAGAAATAATATATATCACTCTATCAATCCAACTTTCAATCAGTATATCTATTTATCTATCCATCTATCTATCTGTCTATCAATCTAACTATCTATTTGTCTATATATCCATATATCTATGTCTCTCTATTTGTCTTTCTATCCATCTATCTATTTTTATTTCGATATGTCTTATTATTTGAGTTTAAACTTTTTATTCTAATTATTTGTCTATCTATCTCTCTATCTATCTTTCTATTTATCTTTCTATCTGTCTATGTAATTGTATATCTATCTTTCTATAAACCTATTTATCTATCTATCTTTTTATCCATCTATCTTTTTATCTGTCTATTTATCTATTTACTTATCTGTATGTCTATATGTCAATCAATCAATCAATCTATCTATCTATCTATCTATCTATCTATATATATATGTATCTTTTTATCAATCTAATTATCCATGTGACTTACAATTAGTCTATCGGTATGTTTATCTATCTATATATCTATCTTGTATCTATCTATCTATTTATATTTCTATCTATTTTTCTATCTCTCTTTCTATATGCAAGTCTATTAGTTTGCCTATCTATCTGTCGATCTATCTTTCTATCTAATTACCTATCTATATGTCCATCGGTCTCTCTAATTATTTATCTATCTTTCTATTAATCTATCTATTTGTCTATCAATCTATATGTCTATCTATAAGTCTAATATTTGTCAAATTATCTATCTACCTACCTACCTACCTATCTATCTATCTATCTATCTATCTTTATTTGTATATGTCAGTCTATCAATCTGACTGTCTATCTATTTCGGTAATTATCTATCTTTCTATATATCTTTGTATCTATCTATCTATATATTTGTATATCTATCTGTATTTTTGTGTTTTTATATTTATCTTGCTATATGTCAGTATATTTTTTTGACTATCTATCTGTTTTTCTATCATTCAATCTATCTTTCTATCTATATGTCATCTATCTGTCTTTCTTTTGGTCTATCTATCTATCTTTATATTTATCTATCTGCTTATCTATCTATCAATCTTCCTGTCTATCTATATGTATATCTATTTGTATATCTATCTCTCTATCTATATGTCTATCTATCTGTCTATCTGTATGTCGATTTGTTTATCTATATGTTTGATTATTTGTTTATCTATCTATTTTTCTATCTATATATCTATATGTCTATCTATCTTTTTATATATCTATTTATCTATCTATCTATCTATTATCTATCTATCTATCTATCTACTATCTATCTTTCTATTAATCAATAACTCTATCTATCTATCTAATTATTTGCCTTTCTTTATGTCTATCTATTTGTCAAGCTATCTATTTATCTATCTGTCTCACTATCTGTCTATCGATCTATCTATCAATCTATATATCTTTCTATTTATCTTTTTGTCTATCTATTTGTCTATCTATTTGTCTAATTTTATGTCTATCTATCTATCCATCTTTCTTTCTAATTCTCTATCTATCTACTTGTCTATCTATATTTTTATATATCTATCTATCTGACTATTTATCTGTCTATCTAAATGGCTATCTATCTGTATATTATCTGTCTATCTATCTATTTGTCAATCTATCCATCTGTCTATCTATGTGTCTATCTATATATCTATCTATCATTCTAACTATCTATATATCTATTTATATGTCTATCTATCTATCTATTTATCTATCTATCTAACTATTTGTCTATCTATCTTTTAATTTATCAAAGTATCTATCGATCTACCTATCTATCTGTCAATCAATCTGGCAATCTATCAATCTATTTATCTTCTTGTCAATCAATTAATCTATCTATATACATATCTACCTATCTATCTATTTGGCTATCAATTTTTCTACCTAACTAATTATCAATTTGTCTATCAATGTTTCTATCAATCTGTATATCAATCTATCTATCAATCTATATATCAATATATCTATCAATCTATCTATTAACTTGGCTCTCTATCTATCTATCTATCTATCTATTTGTCCATCTAAAAGGCTATCAATATGACTATCTATCTATATATTTGATTGTCTATTGATCCATTTATCTATCTATCTATCTATCTATCTATCTGTCCCACTATCAATCTATCTATCAGTCTTTATATCCATCTATCTACCTATCAATCAATCAATCTATCTATCTCTCTTTATATCTATCTATCGATCTGTCTATATTTATTTCTATAAATGTATCTATATATCTTTCAAACTTTCTATATATACTTTTTTCTATCTGTCTATATATCTATATATCTATCTATCTATCTATCTATATGTCTTAATATTTGTCAATCTATCTATCTTTCTATCTGTCTATCTATCTATCTATCTATCTATGTATCTATCTTTCTTTCTTTCTATCCGTGTATCTATGTATCTATCTATATATTAGTATATCTATCTATCTAATTATCTGTCTATCAATTTGTATATCTATATTTATATAGATTTATCTAACTATCTCTCTATCTATATATTTCTATTTATCTATCTATTTATCTATCTTTCTATCATCTATTTATCTATATGTCTATCATTATATGTATCTATTTGTTTATCTATATGTCTATTTATCTATATATATATATATATATATCTGTCTATCTATTTGTCTATCTATCTATATAGCTATATGTCTATCAATCTATGTATCACTCTATCTAACATTTAACTTTCTCTCAATCTATCTATCCATCTATATATCCATTTATCTATGAGTGTATTTATGAGGCTATATATCCGTCTATCTACCTACTTATCAATCTCTTTATCTAACTATTTTTCTAACTATCTATTAATCTAGCTACCAATCTGTCTATATATGTGTCTATCTATCTTTCTAATTATTTATCTATCTATTTATCTGGCTATCTAATTATCTTTCTATTTGTCTATCTATCTTTCTATCTATCTATCTGTCTATCTATCTATCTATCTATATGTCTGTCAATCTATCTATCTGTATATATATCTATCTATCTATATGTCTATATAAGTGTCTATCTTTCTATATGTCTATCATTTTTTATATCTAACTATCTAACTATCTATCTATTGATCTATCTATCTATTTGTAATTCTATCTGTATAAGTATCTATATATCTATAAATATTTATTTGTCCATCTATATGTCTATCTATCTCTCTATCTATCTTTTTATCTATCTCTCAATCTATTTGTGTATCTATCTATATATCTATTTGTCTATTTATTTATCCGTCTACCTACCTACCTACCTACCTATCTATCTTTCTATCTATCTATGTAACTATCAATCTATTATCTCTCTGTCTACCTATCTATCTTTCTCACTATCTTTCTATCAATCTAGCTTTCTATCTATCTATCTTTCTATTAGTCAATCTATCTATTTATTTGTCTATCTATTTGTCTCTCTTTATATCTATCTGTTTATCTATTTGTCTATCAATTTGTCTATCTATATGCCAATCTAATTGTCTATCTATCAGACTATCTATGTATCTATCAATCAACCTATCTATCTGACATTTTTTTGTTTATCTTACTATCCATCCACCACTCTATATATCTATCTATCTATTTTCTATCTATCTATCTATCTATCTATATATCTATTTATATGTCTATCTATCTTCTATATATCTATCTATAAATCTATCTATCTATATTTCTATCTATCTATCTTTTTATATGTCTATCTATATGTCTATCTATCTATTTGTCTATCTATCTGTGTTTCTATGTATCTATCAATATATCTATTTATCTATCAATCTATCTATCGATCTATCAATCTATATATTTGTATATATATCTATCTATCTATCTATTTAAATATATAATAATATCTATCTATATATCTATCTATCTATCTAACTATATGTCTATCTATATGTCTATCTATCTATTTATCTATTTGTATATCTATATGTCTATCTATTTATCTTTCTATCTCTCTATCTATTGGTATAACTATATGTCTTTCTACCTATTAATATTTCTATCTATCTATCTATCTGTATATCGATATGTCTATCTATTTGTATAACAATCTGTATATCTATATGTTTATCTATCTATCTATCTATCAATTTGATTATCAATATGACGATCAATCTATCCGTCTTTATATCCTTCTATCTGTCCATCTTTCTATCCATTTATCTATTGTCATTCTATCTATCTATTTATCTATTTGTATATCTATATGTCTATATACCTGTCTATCTATTTATCTTTCTATCTCTCTATCTATCTGTATAACTATATGTCTATCTATATGTATAACAATCTTTATATATATATGTATATCAATATGTCTATCAATTTTTTTATCAAAATGCCTATCTGTCTATCTATCTGTCTATCTATCTTTCTATCTATCCATCTTTCTATCCATTTATCTATCTGTCTTTCAATCAATCAATCAATCAATCTATCTATCTATCGGTCTATCTATCCATATATATATCCAGCTAAAAATAATATATATATCCATCAATCTATGTGTCTATCTATATGTCTTTCTATATTTCTTTCTATTTGTCTATCTGCATGTCTATCTATCTTTTTATATGACTTTATATTTTCATGTCTATCAGTCTGTTTCTTAGTCTGTTATATATCTGTCTATCTATTTTTCAATCTATTTGTCTATCTATCTATTTATCTGTCAATCTATCGATCTGTCTATCTATATATCTGTCAATCAATTACTATATCTATCTATCTGTCAATCTATTCATCAATTACTATATATCTTTCAATCTATCTGTCTTTCAATCAATCAATCAATCTATCTATCTATCTATCGGTCTATCTATCCATATATATATCCAGCTAAAAATTATATATCTATCCATCAATCTATGTGTCTATCTATATGTCTTTCTATATTTCTTTCTATTTGTCTATCTGCATGTCTATTTATCTTTTTATATGACTTTATATTTTCATGTCTATCAGTCTGTTTCTTAGTCTGTTATATATCTGTCTATCTATTTTTCAATCTATTTGTCTATCTATCTATTTATCTGTCAATCTATCGATCTATCTATCTATATATCTGTCAATCAATTACTATATCTATCTATCTGTCAATCTATTCATCAATTACTATATATCTTTCAATCTATATGTCTTTCAATCAATCAATCTATCTATCTATCTATCTATCGGTCTA